>OX376697.1:42826711-43151756 GCA_947389925.1 Coelopa pilipes | reverse complement strand
TCCACAGGACATCGCTCGGAAGGACTTCTAGGGACACCCTGGGACACTCTCGCTCCCCTCTCTCTGCTCTTGGTTCCCCCTGAATGCTCCTGGGCGCCCCTGGAGCGCCGCCGTTTCCGACTCTGCGGCTGCTGCATAATGAGAATGAATGCGACGGAGTCGCCGGAAGGAGGGGCGTGGACGAGGGGAGGCGGAGAGGATCGGATAGTTTTCGGCCGTTGATTAATATTCGTTCTCCATGTCGCTGACTAAACGCGGTGCGGTCAGGACGACGGAAATGGAACTAATTAATTTGTAAAAAAACCCGAAGCCAGAAACAGCGAGAGAACGAGCGAGCGAGGCGAAGACATGAACTCGAGACAGGAACCGCAGCAGTGTTGCAGGGGTTCAGGAGACGGCGGGAGTTCGGCAGAGGTGGATTGGGCGAGTTGCCGGGCCCGCCCAGAGATGGCGCCCATCAGACCAATTAAGCCGAGCAGGCGGGCGGGCGGAACAAGAGCTTGTTAATTAGTTCAAATTGCTGCAAATGTTCGACCGCCTCCTCCGCCCCCAGACCTTCTGCCTTTCGCAGGTGCGGCGTGCCTTTTCTTCTTCTTCCTCTTGTTCTCCTTCCTCATACTGTCTTCTCTGCGCCCTCCTTGCGGCCGCCTTGGAGGGTCTGGGCCTGGCGACATCGACAACTGTCGGCGCGGCTTTTTCGAAGCGACAGCGAGAACGCGTTCCTTTGTGAGGGCAGGCACAACAACAACAACAATGACTCTAACTACAACAATGACGTTAACAGCGACAATGACGGCAACAACAACGACAACAACAACAATGCCGACATTACCAACGACAATTGCAAAAACTACCAGACCAACATCAGCAATGACGACGACGGCGACGACGCCAACAACATCAACAACATCAGTTGTTGCTGTTTTCGGTGCTCATTATTAATCGCGAACGAGAGTAGGCCGCGTCTCGGGGCTCACCGGACCCCCATCGACCCCCATCCCAGCCCCACCTCCGCCAACACCCGCCCGTTTGAGCTGCGCGCCCTCTGCGCCGAGCTCGTTTGTCGACGTTCATGTTGCTCGTAGGTAGGTCTCATTTATCTCGCTGTCTCGCCTGGCCAAAGGCGGGTCCTCGGGCTCCGAGAGAGGGAGACGGAGAGGGAGGGAGATGGCCAGAGGCGCAGGCGGCCTCGAGTTGGGGACTTATTGGAGCGCATGCATGCGGAAGGCTTCGTCGACAGAGGACAGACCCATGCGAATAAGCAGAGCGAGGAGGGCAGAGAGAAGGGGGGAAGGACAGACGGCCGAAGGATGGTGAGAAGGACGGGGAGAAGGAGGGCGAGAAGACCGACAGAAAGAACGAGGGCCGAAGCTCGAGCAGGAGTCGGAGGCGAAGGAGGAGCAAGGAAGGATTCCTTTGGATCCGCTGACGTCCAGCCGCCGACGGGGCAACGCGTGGTCGTCTGTGGGAGCTGCTGCTCCATCACAGCTGGGGAAGGGGCGCGGGAGAGGCGGGTGCGGGTCGCCGTCGGATCGGCCGGTGACAATCGCGTTACTATCGGTAATTAGCGATTGATTGATAATTAACAAGATACGCTTTGTACCCGCTGATCCTCCTCCAGATACGGCGAGCCACGACCGACGACAGCGACCGGGACAGCGACCGGGACAGCGAGGGAAGGGGGCGAAAAGGGGGAGCGTGAGATGAGCGAGGAGGCGGAGGGAGGAGTGGAAAGAGGAGGAGATTAAGAGGGGCTCCAGAGCAGCGAGGGAAGACGGCGACGGCGACGGCGACGGCGAGGACGAGAACCCTTGATGAGCCGCGTCGAGCTGCACGTGTGACGATCGGCCGTCATCGTCAGTGGCATCAGCATCGGGATCCCCTCCAGCAGGGGTCTCCGTCGCCCCCGGGGGCCCCGCCCTCTCCCGTCCCACGGCCTTATCGCGATCGGCCATAAATCATTTTTATCCTCGACACTTGCTGTCAACTGGCTCTCGCCAACATCGCGAACACGGCGAACACGTCGCTGATTGAAACGTCGTCGCCCGGCGTCCCGGCGTCCCGTCGGCCCCATCGCCAACGTCCGCCTCGTCCTCGTCCACCGCCCCCTGGCCGGCTCTTATCGCCGACAGCGAATCTCCGGCAACAGCTTCCCAATTAATCCATCGATCGCGGCGATCGACAACTGCTGAGGCCGCCGACTCGACTCGCCTCGACCTGACGGACCCAGGACCACTCGGTGCCACCGGTCGCGAGGTCGCCCGAGATCGGCCGGATCCGGGGAGTGTTTTATTAATAATCGTGGCAGCCCGGGCCGAGGGAACGGGGGCAGGATGACGAGCAGGAGAAGAGCGCCGAGGGGGGACGGTGGATCGTTAGCCCGGGCCCGGGCCCGTGACGAGGACTCGGCCGTAATTAACACCCTACTCGCGATCACTTGTCACATCGACTTCGGCTGTCGGGCGGATCGACTCGGAAGCGATGGACGCTGGAGGGCGGGAGCGAGTGAGAGTCGCTGCTTTATAATCCGCAGGCCGGCCGACCCGATCTCGCCGTGCCTGGGCCTCTGGAATTGGACTCAGCCGGAACGGGCTTCAGCTGTCGATATCGTGTTGTCGGCGGGACGAAGGGGGGAGAGGGGTGCAGGAGACGAAAAGGGGAGCTGGAGAAATCGCGAAAACACGACACACTCGACATTTTGACTAATTAATGAAAATGTTATCCCCAAGCGCGCATCATTAAACAATAAGCCCAAACCGACCCGACGGAGGCGGGTCGAGGCGAACCAGGCCGGAGGAGGAGAGGGAGCGAGGGAAAGGGAGAAGGTGAAGGTGAAGGTGAAGAGGGAAGGAGAGGCGGGGGAACGAGGAGGCCTCGGTTCGAACGGCAGCTCCGTCGTGTCTCTCATCATTATTCAAACAAATTATTATCCAAATTTCGCAGATACCCATGCCTGATAAGAGTTGCAGCTTCCACCGCGAGGGCTTCCCTTCTTCCTCTTCTCCTTCTCCTCCTCGCCCTCCTCCCCATCGTCTCCTTCTTCCCGTCGGTCTGTCTCCGTCTTAATTGTCCTTGGCTACTTATGAGTCGCTTTCCGATTAGGCCAAACGGGCCGGCCGCGAACCTGTTGCTGGCCGTCGTCGTCTTCGTTGTTGTCGTTGTCGCTCCGCGCTGGCGATGGCTTCTTCTTCTTATTCCTCTTTTGGCCATCCAGCATTTCGGAAGCTGTTGAAATTTCTTGATTTATTTAGATTTTTTCGTTTCAATTGAATTTTCTTCATTTATTGATAAACTTATTTTTACCAAACGTTTTTATTGCAATTGTTAAATTTTTAATATAAATTTTTGGGGGTTTTGAGATTTTTTTGATTTTTTGTGGTTTTGGATATTTTTCATTCTTGCATTTGCAATTAAAATCAATATTTTTTAAATTAAATTTTAAATTGTGAAATACGTTATGGTCTTCATTTTTAATATTACTATAATTTCCAATTTTGAGGTTTCTGAAATTGAATTTATTATTAAGAAAGAGAAATTTATGTAGTAGTTTTTCTAACTTTCAATTCAAATGAAAAGTTAAAATTCCTGTCAAGAAGATGGATTTAAATTTTTGGATTAATTTTGCTTTTGGATCTGTATTGAAGGATGGAGGACAGAGACCAGGGGGGTTTCCCGGGGATCGCCCTGGTTGATCGGAAGCCACGGCTCGCAGTTTTGAGATTCACAAATTCCGCCTTTGACTCCTGGAGTCGGGCGACGACACCTATTTAAAAACATGCAGTTGCAACTAACACAAAGTCAATTCGAAGGGCAACAGCAAAGAAACGACCAGAAAATTAGCAATGACATAACAAAAAAACAAAAAATAAAACAACCGTAAACATTGGAGGAAAAATTAGAACAACAACAATAGCAACACCAACAACAACTGCTCTGTCGACAAACAACTTCGATCTCGCCCTCGACGACCACGACGGTGGCGACGACTTCCCCGAGGACGACGTCGGGCAGAGGACGAACGGGGAGGGAGGACCGAGGCCTGGCCTGAATCGGAGGCCCTGTGGTGGGACGCGGAGGTTAAATGGAACATTGCGATCTTTATGGCTGTTTTTCTTGCACTCTCGGCGCAGATAACGACAGGAGCAGCCACACAACAACAGCGAACAATAAGAAAAAACAATACCAACAACAATAACATCATGAATGAGGATCCCTTGCACGCAGTTCGAGCTGGGATTCGAGCTTGTGTTGTGTTTGAAGTTCCGATGGTGCCACCCTCGTGTTCAAGGATTTGTCGAAATGAACAACAACTCGAGGAAAAACAACTACAGCAATTCAAGAAAAGCAACTACTACAAAGTTGATATAAATAAAAAAATAATGATATTAACAACAACAATAGCAAAGGCAATAGCGAATTGAACAACAACTATTCGAGCGACAACAACCTCAGAGCAAGTACAACAAATAAAACATATCCGAAACAAAATGAACCAAATAAACGGAGTGGAGAATAAATGAAATGATGCAACAACAACCACGACAACAACAACCACGACAACAACAACCAGCCAACATTGCTGACTCCTGTGGTGCCAAAGGGCGCTCCAGCGTCCTCGGGGACTCCGGTCGACGAAGCCGACATCGCCGACGTCGCCGACGACACCGGCGAAGTCCACGAATGCCCGCAAGCGTCGACGGCCGACGAGCTTGCGAGCGACTGGAACGAAGAGAGGGAGTGCGAGCGAGGGCGAGGGCGACGGCGACTGCGACGGCGATGCCGAAGTCGAAGCCGATGGCGAACGAACACACATCGGGATTCCTTCGGACTTATCGCCGTGGCATCGCCGCAGATGGTGAAAAAATTTGCCTCCTTGTTTAACAAGCAATGAGGCCAGAGGACAAGATACCTAACACGAGCGGCAACAACACCGCGGCCAGCAGCAACAAGAACCACATCCAGGCGAGGTGCTCCAACAACAACAACAACAAAATAAGAAGAACGCGCCCAACACCAGAGGTTCATTTAGAATGTGGTTGAAAAAACAACAAAAAACGCCGGCCACGAAATGATTAAAAGACTCCTAAATTAAGAACAGCAAAGCAGTTGAGAGGGGTGGGGCGCGGCGAAGGGGTTGGGGGGGGGGGGTTAGGTGGTAAGGAGCAAGGGGCCGTGAGGCCTCCGTCGTGATTTAGAGGATCCGGCATCGCTTAGTTTGGTAAACAAATTAGCAGAATGTTCGAATGCGAGTTTCTGATAACGAATCGATAACGCGAGATGACAAACAGGAGGCGGCCGAGATGAAGGACGCCCAGTCGGGGAGGAGGGGAGTGAGAAGGTGGAGGAGACCATGGGGAGATGGACAGAAGGATTCGGGAAGAAGAAGAATAAGAGCCAGTTGACCCCGAAGACTCTGGCCCGGGACGAACCGTGAACGCCACCGCCAAAAAGTCACAAAATTTAATGAGCTGGCGTCGGTCGGGCAGGGCCTCTCGACGGGAAGTCCGTGGTTGGACCCAAGGGCCCTTCTGGGCTTTGAATCCCCCCGCCTCCGTGCCTGAGCTCCTGTGAAACCGCCAGGAAATTATAATTATGGCAGATATTTTCCGTTTATCAAGGAAGTTGATCCATTTTTAGAGCCAGCCGTTGCCATTGTTCGGCCGACGACGGCGGCTTCCGAACCCACGGCCGGGGGCCAGGCAGAGAGACGAACAAAGGCGGACAGACGGACGGGCGGATGGCGAGTGGTTCGGCTCCTGGAATGGAATTCGCTGCAGGAGCCACCGGCACAACCAGAAGCTTCGCCTCGTCGCGCTGCAGTCCGCGGCCCCGGACCCGACCCGATCCGACCAAGCCCGACTCGGCTCGACTCCATTCGATCCGAGCCGCAGACAGGGATGGCACACGTCGCTCTCTCCCTGTCTCTGTCCATCTTCGCAGTGGATGAGGAGGAGCAGCAGCGGCCACGCAGACCCCAAACGGATTTCGATCGCGGTCGCCACGAGCAGGAGCTGCAGCAGCAGCAGCAGAAGCTCCAGGCCGGGCCTGACCAACCTCGACCCGACACCGACATCGACGATGACGACGACGACGACGGCACCGACTCCGGCGAAGGCAACGGCTTGGTTCCGCTCTCTTTGTGACCGCGTTTAATCAGATAATTTTCTGCCATTGTAAGTCGAGGTTGTCCTCGTCGTCCTCACCGTCGTCGTTGTCGTCGTCAGCCTCTGATCCGCGTCGGAGTTGTTGGCGGAAAATGTGAGGCGAGCCTTCTCCGTCTCCGTCTCCGTCTCCGTCTCGGTTGCATCCTCAGCATCATCTGTCCGTCTCTGTCTCTGCTCAGTCGCGAGCCCGGTAGCCGTCGGAGCCGCTGTTGCGACGGGAGAAAAACACACAAAAATGGCAGATGGCGGCTTCGGGTCTTTGATGCCCTCTGTCTGCGGCCCCCTCCCGACGAGCTGACTCTCCATTCTTCCAGTCCCCCTCACGACTCACGCCCGTTCCACTCCGAAGCCCAACGAGGTCTCCTCGGGTCGGTCGCTCGTTCAACGAGGCGACTGCGCGCAATTGCAATCGTTGCTTGTTGTCGTCGGCGTCGCTGTTTTTGGTCGAGTCGGTTCGCGTCGGGTTGGATCGGGCGAATGGCGGGCCGAATGCCGACGCCGAGGGAGCCGAGTGGAACGATGGACGAAGAACGGCAGAGAACGGAGAGCGGCCGATGGGCGACGGCGCAGCTCCTGTGCTCGCCGGGCAGCATTAATTATATCATTATCCTTCATCTCGCGATTTATCTCTCGGTGAGCGCTCCTGCCTTGGCACGGGAACGGCGAGGGCCGGGGGTCGGGGCCGTGGTCGGGGTCGAGGGGTTCGAGGCTCGTTATTATTTCTGGCATTGAACGAGGCGGCGGCTGATGATTTTTATGTTGAATCGTTTAACGATCCATGGCTGCCATTTTTCTGCTTCCATCGTTCCTCTCTCTCGCTCTCTCTCGTCCTATCTACCGATGTTATTGTTGGCATTATAGTTCTCATTGTTGTTGTTGTTGCTGTTGTTCGAGTCGCTGTTATCGCTTGATTATTGTTTTTGTCATTTTCGCTGTTGCTGCTGTCTGTCGTTGTGAAGACCGTCGTGTGCGAAGGACATTCGGGAGGATGAAACATGTTGTTGTCTCAGGTGACGAATGGCCGCGTGGAAGGACGGTGGGAATCGCGCTGAGAAATGGCCGACCGAGTCGGATGGCGCGGGCGGCTGTGAGCACGAAGAAAAGTAAAGATTGTGAGAGAGAGACGGAGAGAGCGAGACGGTGTAGAAAATTGAATGGGAATGGAATTGCAATTAGAGTGGAGTTGGAACGCTTTAGAATTTGAAATTTGACAGTCGAAAGCATTGGAATTGGAGGAAGTGGAGCCTGGAATTGAAGAAGAGAAGAATGAGTGAAATTTTAGAGATTCCAAAATGAAATGAAATTGAGTGTTATATTTAAGAAAAAAAAAAAACATTTTTGTAAATATGATGAATGAATGAAGTTCAGTGGCAATGAAATCAGAATTTTCCACAAAATTATCTTTTAGTTAAATAATATATTTAGTTGAAATTAGTTTTGTCCCGAAACCATTTGGGCAATAAGTTAAATTAAATGGAAATGAACTCGATCTATTTTGTTTTTTTCAATTCAGTTCGTATTTATTTGTATTATTTTTGTACCCGAATTCCGAGAACCTCCGGCCTTTCGCGGGATCCTCGCAGCGAATTCCCTGAAACGCCCTTTGTTCCAAATCCAAATGCGTGAAATTCTCCAAGAGAGAGCTAGGGAGAGGGAGAGGGAGAGAGAGGGGTCGGTTGCGTGTCGCCAACGTGCGTTGGCTGCGAAGGTGGAACCAGAAGAGACAAAAATGACAAAAAGAAAAGCAAATAAAAATGCTAAAATGATCCTTCCAGCATTCGGCATTTCGTCGAAAATCTCGACATGCAAATTAGAACGAGGTTCGCATTTTCGTCGAAACTATTTCGGCCGATTGTCTCGGCATTGTTTCCACCGCCTCCTGCAGCTCCGGCGGCCGTCCCCGGTCCGTCCCTCGATCCGTCTCCCGCTCGGCATGCAAATGCGAGTTTCTGGGCTCCGCTAACAAGGATCCAGAATTTTGTCCTCGTTCCTCAGACGGTCTGCTACTGTTTGTCGTCTGTTTGATCCTCGGCCTCCCCGCTTCACAGTCTTCCCTCCGCGCCCCCCTCCCCGCAGCCCTCAGCCGCTTGTCCCACTCGTTCGGTTCAGGTCGGTCTGGGTCCTCGGTCCTCGGTCCTCGGTCTTCGCCCTTCGATCTGTGATCTCGGTCGGGTTATCGGCGATCGGCTGTCGTCGTGGCTGCTGCCGGGGTTTATTTATGGCCCGAGCCTGAGTTGTTGGCGGGTCCTTTAGACCGATTCATGCCAGCGTTAAATTGCTAAATTCGAAATTTATGGCACGTTCGATCTCTCATGATTTTCATAAATTTTCCTCCCGCCAAAGACTCGATCGCCGTCTCCCTTTCACTCTCATCTCCACTCTCCACCTCCCTCCCTCCCAATGCCATTGTTCCTGGGTTCAGCCGACGGAGAGGGGCGACAACAAGAAGAAGAGGCAGCGATGGCTCCGGTGGCAGCCGCCCGGCCTCATTTGCATGTGATTGAAATGTGACTTTAATATTCGTTTGCGGCCATAAATTCGCTTGCAGATCGTGCAGTCGAGTCGGTTTTCGAGTTATCGTTCGATCGATCGATCGATCGCAAGGGGGTCGGGTGGAGGGGAGGCTGGGGCGGAGGTGGATCCCGACTGCTGAAATCGAAAAGGCCCTTTAAGGTCAGAAGCTCGATCAGCGATCTCGATAAAATTTGTTTTCTGGACAATTTTTTCGAGGATTTTTGTCAGAGTCTGAATTTAAAATATATTCTAAAAAATGGAATTAATATAAAATATTTGATTTTTATAATGTGAAAAAAGTTATAAAAGATTTCTGAAAGTTTTGTATTGAAACATATAGTTTTGAAATTGGTATTTTAGAATTAAAAAAGAAATTGAAATAAAAATTGAAATTTGAAAAGGAAAATTGAAATTGAAACTGAACATTCAAATTTAAACTGAAAATTGAAAACTTAAACTAAAAATTTAAATCGAGATTTGAAATTGAAAAATTTAATTGAAGCAAAAAGATTTCAAGTACACACAATTGCATGTGTGCAAAAATTAAAAAAAAAATTAAAATTATTCAAATAGCAACGGAAACCAAGACCAAAAACCACATATCAAAAATAAAGATAAAATACAAAATTCATAAAAAATCAGATCAAGTACGAAACCTCCGACTTCAGCGACGGCCGCCCAACGCCGACTTCTTCACCTGCCCGGCGGAAGGGGTGGCTCCATTAGGCGAGTCACCGGCGTTGGCGTCGTCCCCACGGCCAACGTCCGCGCCGCCTCCGCCTCCGCCTCCACCTCGTTGCCATCCTCATCATCGCCGCCATTACCGCGATCGCGCTCTTCCTGCCCTGCCGGCCGCCGTCCGATGAGCGGCGTGGAAATCAAATTACATTTGCAAACGACCATGAATTACGACGCCTACTGTTTTGGGCCAGATCCAGCCGAGCCCCAGCCGTCCAGTGAATCCCGCTGACTCCTCTTCGCTCCCCCCAGCCCCCGCCCGTCGCCATTGCCATGGGGCCTCAACAGCCTTGCGATTCATTATTGAAATCATCATCATCAGAAGCAGCGGGAGCGGCCGCCACAGCAACAACAACCGCAACCGCAACCGCATCATTGGCAACGCCGTCATGCGATCCGCGTCTTTGTCATCGTCGTCTCCCCGTCTCCCCGCGCCCCGCGACCGGCGGCGGCCTAATCGGAGCTTAAAACATTGCCGGCAATTAAGCCGGGGCCATAAATTCATCCGATTCGCCCGCAAACCGCATTAGACTAATAGACGCGTTGAAGGCCGCCGTGGACCGGGGAGGGGGTCCGAGGGCAGGCAGACAGGGGACTCAGGAGATCGCCATCGTCCTCATGATCATCATCGTCATCATCATTGACTGCACAGTGGCTTCACAGTGGCTTCATAGTGGTTTCATAGTCTGATTCGAAGCCTTCTGCTCGCCAGCTTGGGCTTCTTGGACTCCTCGTGGGTTCCTTTTCCAACTCTTCGGTCTGCTCCTCTTCCTCTTCTCTTTCTCCTCCTTGATCGCCCCCCCTTCACCTCCTCGTTCTCATGCTTCCACTGTCTGCTCCTCATGATATTTTCGTGGTCAGTTCTCTTTCTAATTTTCTTCTCGTCCCACTCAACCTCCTCGTCTACCCGTCATCATCCAAGGCCTTATCCTCATTATCGCCACAATAGAGAACATCATCATTCATATCATAATCACCGTCATCGCCATCACCATCGCAGTCAACGCAGTCGTCCTCACCATCGCCTTCACCGTCTTCTCCGACGGCTCTGCCGTCGTCTTAGTCATGTCGACTAAATGGCCGGGAGACGTCGTGGCCAAGGAGCAGCCAATTGCATCGGCCGCGGTTGCTGAATGCGGCAGCGGCAGCAACAACAACATCACATCACCAACAACAACGCCGGACTGAGAGCAGGCCCAGCCGCAGGAGTCTAGGAGTCGAAATGGAGCCGCGTAATGAAGCCTCCTTGGCAGGGGAAGGAAAAAACACTTCTATATAGATAATTTATTTGGCTAATTTGTGGCAATCGACGTGAGATCTTGTTTATTAAACGCTGCGCAAATACTACACGGGACCGCGTTCCGACCACCCCTCCGATCCCTCCCAGCACCAGCCCCAGTCTCAGCTCCTGCTCCGGCTCCTCGTCCGCCTTCCCGTCCCGTCCCGGCTCCGGGCGCCCTCGGGAGCCGAGGACGAGCGCAAGTTCATTGCATCGTCATCGCGTCGGCAGTGCTGGGCCGCGTTAATATTGCAGACGACAGCGAGGAGGAGAAGAAGGACAAGGACAAGGACAAGGAGGAGGAGGGGGACGAGGTTGGTCGATGATGGCTTTTGGCCATTTTCCCTCGTAGGATGCAAATGATTTGCAATGCCAAGATTTATGGGCTTGTTTGATGTGACGACCGACAATGCGATCGTCGCGTTGCCAACCTCTGGTCTGGATACTGGTTGTTCGTGTTGCATCCTCTTCTTCTTCTTCTTGTTGGCCCCTCTCGGTCTCGGCGCGTTGTGTCCTGGGCACTGAGCACTGGGAAGAGGAGGAGCCGTGAACAAGCGACTAATTTAAAACGTTTTAATTGTCCATTTGTGCGACTTTTTTGCTCCCCTCCTCCTCTTCCTCTTCCTCGATCTCGATTTGTTTGGCGTCTCCTCCGTCGACCTGTCGGCCAAGTGTTGATGGTGCAGCTGTAGTTGTAGTTGTTGTTGTAATTATTTTCGTTGCCTCCACATTAAATCGCTGTCCATCGGCCGTCCCGTGATCGCCTTCGCACTCAACACTTGGCGGTAATTAGAAGCAATTGAGTGCAGCGATCCACCGATCCTGATGAAGATTTATGGTAATGGCCTCGACCACGCCGAGCACCGTTCGATGGGTCCATCGCCCATCGAGGTTTCGCGTGGCTCCGGGGCGACCCCGATTATGTTCGGATTTGCTTAATTGAGCTACGGTTGGGCTGCGATTGGGCTGCGATTGGGTCGTTTGCGGTTTCTTTCCGAAGTGTTAATGGTTTGTCAGGAGAAGGAGGCTCGACCTGGTGAACCTTTCGTTCTTCCGTCCCCCTCTCTCTTCAGTTCGATTCTTCCATTCCTCTCCCTTCATCATCCCGACGACTGACGGAAATCCCGCTGACACCTTCAATCATCGTATCGCGCTCCCCACTCAGCTTCATCCACCATTCACCGAAATCCAAGAAGGGAGACGAAAAACCGATCGCCACGCGACCGCTGCCAACGACGGTGACGACGTCGACGTGTCGTCCGCAGCCTGTCGACGTCGAAGTCCATCGCTGTCGAGGCCTGGCCACGATGAAGTCTTAATTGATTTGAATTGGGATTGACCCTGGGGCTGCAGGGGATCAGGTAGGGTGCTTGGGGGATGGTTGTGGGAAAGCGATGGGGTGTGGAAGGGGGTGGAGGTGAGCGGACCAGTTGGTGGTCGACGAGGATCAGGACGTTTTTATGAATGTGTTTTGTGTCGCTGAAGGTGTTCGAACAAGTGAAATGATAAGGTGAAAACAAGTGATAAACAAGTGGCAATAATGACCAAACGCCACTCCCTCGACTGCAGGAACAACGAAACGAATAACAACAATAATAATTACAGCAATTTTAAATACTACAACAGCAACAACAGAGACTACAACAACAACTATAATCGAATTTACAGCCCAACAACACGAACTGACGTGAACGACCAGCGATTGATCGAGCGAAAGTCGATCGCGGCTGCCCAGAGCAGCCTGGGGCGAGGAGGGTCCAGGGGTCCAGGTGGAGCCTGGTGGACCCCTCGGCGACGCTCATGAGATGCGGCACCATCAGCGAAAGGTGACGACGGAACTCGGGCAACGACGACGACGACGACCCGACGGTCCGAGAGAGAGGTTGGATCTCGGGCCAAGGGAGAAGCCGTGAGGCCGGGGCCGGGAGAAAAGAGGGAGGGGAGGAAGGGCCAAGTGTTGGGACTGGGGCTGGAGCCGGACCTGGGCAGCTGTGTGTGTGCGATGTCACTTGCGATTTATGTTACGAAATCGCATTCGATTCCATTCAATTCAATTCAAATTCCTCGCATTTCGCGGTGGCATTTTTAAAAGCCTCGCCGCCGTCGCCCCCCTGCGGCCCCCGGCGTCCGTAGCCGCCCTCTCCCCACCCCTGAACTGCCGCCGCTGACAACATAAAACCTGACGTCGACGCCAACGATTTGTGTGAAGCGCGCGAAGGGCGACAGGGCGGCCGACCGGACGGACGGACGGACGGACGATGCTGGATGGACAGGGAACGAGCAGGCAGACAGACGGCAGCACCGAGAGGCCGACAGACTGAGAGACAGCCAGACCCAGGGACAGGGGATGCAGAGACGGGCTGTGGACGGACGGACCGAAGGTGCGTGGCGTGGTCGCCACCGCGCCGGTGGAAGGTTCTGCGAGATTCTGGCTTTTTGGTAATTTTCATGTCATTCCATCAATTTGGATCAGGCATGCTCAGTTACCCATGTCCTGCCCTCGTCCTCTCCCCCGACCCCTGGCCCCAGGCCCGCCCCTGGCTCCCCTCGCTCCTCGTCGTCCGCTGCCGACTGCCGGCTGCGGGTCCTCCGAGGATTTGCGATTCGATTAAATTTTCAGCATGAGTGGTTTTGATTTTGAAATTCAGCTTCAACTTCTCCTCCTTCCCTCCAGCTCCCCCAGCTCTCTCTCTCTCTCGCTGGCTCCCATTCGCTATTGTTGTCCCGCTCCTTGTCTCGTTCTCGCCCGCTCGCTCCGTCTTCCCGCGTTCCCTGACGTCGATTCGATTGATTGAGTGTGCGTGCGTTTCTGAACGGGGCAGGGCCGAGTCGACGACGCCGAGGACGTGGAGGAGCAGGGTTGCCAGGGGGCTGCGGGGCTGCGGGCTGGCAGGAGACACTGATGAGGGACCGGCGACGCTGATGAGGACGGCGACTGAAGCTGGTGGCGGCTGCGAGCGCTGAGGACGATGCGAGATGACATTTTAAATGCGTTCATCACTTGTGGAATTCATTTACATTTTCCGCCAGCCAGCAGGTAAGCGGAGCGTGGAAGGACGCCAGAGGGAGGAGGGGGTCTGGGAGGGACGGAGGAGGTCGCCCGATCTGCGGCATCGGTGGAAGCGCCAACGCCGTCACTCGCCGCCGGCCGTCACCAGTTCATTCGAGTATCCTTCACTTGCTCGAGCGGCCCGAGGTCCGTCCGTGGAGCCCGCCGTCTGTCCATCTGGTCCTTTGGGTGTCCCCCGTCCGTCCGTCCCTGCCTCCCGCCATCTCGGGCGTCTCCGTTCGGGCCTCTCGGATTTATAAGCTCGACCCAGGGCGAGCCATCGACGTGGCCGAGGTGACGCCTTGATTGACTCGTGTCATTTTGCCTTATTTGTCAGCCGGGCTCCTTGACATCTGGACCGGCGCTGCTCCAGGACCCGAGGACTGGCGACGAGTGAGGGGGGTTCGAGGGGCTCGAGGGGTTCTTCGTGTTTCGTGGCGTCTAAATTCATTCGCATTTTGTCAGGTTTATCGACTTCGGCGATGCTGGGGATGTCGGGGATTTTGTAGTTGTTGTTGCTGTTTGTCGGACGTGGGTCCGTCCCAGGGGGCTCCGTGGGAACACTTGGCGCTCCGCCTGTCACGACGTGACACGTCGGGCCGCCCTGATGGACGTCAATTGGAAATAACTTAATTGCGTTCTCGCATCCTCGGCCGGGCTTTCGCTGCCCGACTTCCCTTCTTTCGGGAGCCGCAGCGGGCTGGGAACCAAGGAATGAAGGATGGATCGGAGGAAGGGAGGTAGGAGGGGTCGATGTCGCAATTTGTGTCCGTTTCCGCTTGGACAGATGACGTCGAGCCTCGAGAAACTGACTGAGCTCGAAATCGAAACAGAGACCGAAATCGCTCTCGATTGAATTGACTTCGGATGGGATTTCGTTTTATAATTCGCAAAGTGTTCCATTATCGTATCTGGGCCGAACACTCCGGACACGGACGCCTGTCCTGTCGAGTTGTGTCGCCCGTCTTGTCCTCGTCGCCGCTGTCGTGGACTTGGGCATTAACGGTGTCGGATTGGGACCGCAGTGAGGTCGGGGCACGGAATTTGCATAAGGCGGTGGCTGACGGACGGCTGATGGATGGGATGGAATGGGATCTGATGGGGTGGGATGAGACCGGTGGCAGAGAACGATTGGAGAAGCAGAGGAGGAGGAGGAGAGGGAAATCTCATGGGAGAAAATTGGATGGTGCTTGAGGGACCTTTTGAGAAATTTCGGGGTTCCTGGTTTGGGTTTCTGTGGTCTGGAACTCGCCATAATTTAGTCATATTTTAGTCTATTCATTTAATGCCATGTCAATAGTCAATTCTCGTATTTTAAATAGCACAATAGGAGGTTGACGGTCTGTGATTTTCCGCTTCAATTAAGGGGTTTGTCATAAATTTGCACAATATCTTGTGATGTCATCGTCATCAAATTGTGTTTTACCAGTTTCAACGCATTGAAAACGTCCGGCTCAGCTTATTGTTCCATCTCTCTCATTCTCATTTCCACGTCTTGTATCAATGTCGAAATTGTGCCCTCGCAAGTGGCCGACAATTGTCGACGGATCCCTCGTGAAACACGCCATTGACGACAACCCGACAGCCGGCCCGCTGCCGGCGACTTCCGGCCACAGCCGCGCGTCCGCTCTTCCGACACCGGCAACCCTTTCTCTCCTCGAACCCCATACAAAACCGTCTCCCTCCACCGTCGGCCGGCCTGCTGCAGCCCCCAACATCCTCGTCATCCGTCCTCAGCCGTCATCATTCGGGGTTCTGGC
Source organism: Coelopa pilipes (assembly GCA_947389925.1). Taxonomy (NCBI): domain Eukaryota; kingdom Metazoa; phylum Arthropoda; class Insecta; order Diptera; family Coelopidae; genus Coelopa; species Coelopa pilipes. The sequence goes on along the minus strand of OX376697.1, from coordinate 43,136,252 downwards.
CACAAATGAATTGGAAAATGGTTCAACGGCCCTCAGCCCGGGCGTGGCATGAGTGAAGCCGCATCAGCCCATCCAGATAATATCCGGCGGGATCCGGTCGCAGCGCTCGTCCGGATGGATTCGGTGAAAGGAATCCCATCTATCCATCTGAATGCATTCATGTCCGACTGCCCTGTCCGTCCCTCTCCCATTCATTCGTGCATTTGCTGGTGTCTCCCGATGTCCGTCCGTCCGCCCGCCCGCCTGGTTGGTCGGCCGTTGCAGCAGGACGTGGCAGGATATGCGGAAATGTCCGCCTACCAACCGGAGATGGTTTTCATTTCCCGTTTAACTTTTCCGTTTTTTAGCCGCTCGTGGAGGGATAAGCGGTTGCTCATAGGGAGAGGGCAGGCGGAGGGGAAGGGACGAGTGAATTGTCCTGCGGTGTCATGACGAGGATGACGACAACGACGGCGATGACGACGATGACAGCGGCCGGGGTTTGGGCAGGGCGTGACGAGCCGAAGAGAAAGGATTTCATTTCCCTGCCATGGCCTGGACACGGAAGCGACTTGTGTGGACTTTTGTTTGCGCAACTTTGGGAGAAATTTTCTTTTTTCCCCCTTTCGCCCTTTGGCTGCTGGCCGGAGCACGACGCCTTCGCCTCGACTCCCTTTCCTTTGCCGTTGCACCACGAAGTTGCCAACAAGTGTTTGCCATTCACAACTCGTTGTTGCTCTGTTGCATAACGCCAGACGTCCAGTCCAGGTCCTTCACGACCGCTCCGAGAGACTGGCAAATAATAGCAATCGCCGCCAATCCACTTGAGGCGGCCGCGTCCGATCCACTTTCATCCGACCAGCAGGCGGCGTGCGGAAGCGGCGGCGTCGGTCGTGAACCTGGGCGCGGAGTCTGGCGCCGTCTCGCGAACCGCCCGAGACGGAGAGACGGGTCGGCAGACCGACAGATGGACCAAGTGACCGGTGAGACGAAGCGACCGGTGGACGGACGGTTCTTGGGACACCTGAGCTGTCGGCCAGCTGGATGGATGCAGTCAGTCAGCTTCGGAGGCTCCTCGCGCCGCCGAGCCGCGCATAATTGTTGCCATTGTGCCATATCGCGTTACCACCGGCTCCGGCCGCGGTGGCGCGAGGCTCATGGCAACAGTTGCTGCTGCTGCGCCACACAATCGCCGCAATTCGTTCGCAATGATGTTCCCATTAAGACGTTGCTCTCGTTGTCCGAGTCCGAGTGGGCGGGGAGGCGGGGCAGGTGGAGGAGCAGCAGCAGCAGGTGGCGGTGCCGGCGTTCGGCCAAGACTCGTGCCAAGACTATCACTTTTCCTCTCCTCCTCCTTCTCCTCCTCCTTCTGCTTTTCCCCCGTCGTTTCGCTACTTGTTGTTGCTCCCGATTTGGAGGAGTTTAGTTCGTGTTTTATTGTTACGGGTGTTGTTGCGGCGATTATGAGTGATAGTTGTTCGTGTTGTTATGATTGTTGGCGCTCGACTGTTGTTGCAACTTAACAACCTTAACCTACAACGCGGCTCGGCCTTTACGTCAATCGATTGAGCGAACGAAATCGGGCTCGATTTTGCCAAAGTGGCGCCGGAGTCGGGCGAAGGCTTGCCATCGTTCCGGAATTTGCAAATTATTTATCATTTACAGCGGTCGACTTTAGCTTTTAAAGCAAGAGGTTGACGTATTTCAATTAGAGATAGTAAAAAGAAAATTTCTTGATTGAGAGATCGACTCATTTTTTATTCGCAAAATCAGCTGAAACCCCCAATAATGAAGAATTCTCAAATATTATACTCTGTGACTCATCATCAGATCTCAGATCCCAGTAATTTGAGTGTGTATTGCCCTATATCTTTCTCAGAAATGTCTGCGAATGAAACGAACTCCTGCTCTCTCTTGCGCAATCCGTCCATCACCTTCACCTTGACAATGCGGCCTTTCCGTGCAGCCCTATGGCAAGCCTGGGCCTCCGCCTCCGCCACCGCCACTGCCGCAGTCGGCGCGAAACCCGATCGCGGTGGGCGCTGGCTCGGGAAAGCATTTACTTAGTGCAGCCCATCTGGCACTTGATCTGCATTAAATAATCTCCCTCTGCCGCTCGCCAGGAAAAGTACTTTCATTCATTCCGATCGCTCGTTTGCTTTTACTTTTTGTTTCAGCTTCTGCTCGCATTTTCAGTTTCATTTTCAGTCTGGCGATGACCGAGGCGAACTTTTCATTTTTCGCCATTTCCCAACAACAACTGCCGCAGCAACAACTTCCCATTCCCATTTCTTCTTTCACTTTCCGCGCTGCGAGGAAACCCATTAAAGTCGTGGTATAAAAAGCCCGGCCCGTCGACGGATTTATAACAGTATCCAAGGCCTTCCGCCGAGTCAAATGATCGCCAGTCAACGGCTCCCGAGTGATCGCACCAAGATGGACAAATCGGTAGGTCCTGGCGTCCTGCAGGCGTCCCTCGGGAACCCTCGGCATCCCATCATAAGCCTCGATCACCGTTAATAACCTTGTCAACCTTGTCTCTTTTCAGTTAGTCTCGATGACGGTGTTTCTGCTGCTGGCCCAAGCCGTCCCCCGCGGCTCGGCCTCCCACGCCCACGGCCACGGCTCCTCCGGCTACGGCGACACCTCGGGCTACGGCGATGGCGGCGGCGGCCACCAAACCGCCGAGTCCTACTCGGAGGTCTCGAAACCGGTGCCCGTCCACGTCATCGAGAAGATCCCGCTGGCCATCCCGCACCCGGTGCCCGTCAAGGTGCCGAACGTCATCCGCATCGAGATCCCCGAGCCGTACGCGGTCCACGTGCCCGTGCAGCAGGAGATCCAGGTGCCCACGTACCGCGTCGTGCCCGAGATCACCGAGCGCCGCATCCCCTACACCGTGGAGCGGCCCTACCCGGTCGAGGTTGAGCGGCCCTACCCCGTCGAGGTGGTCAAGCAGCTGAAGATCCCGGTGCCGAAGCCGTACCCGGTGCCCGTGACCATCTACAAGCACGTCGTACAGCGTGAGCACGGCTGGGACTAGGCCCAGGAACTGAAGGAGGGCCAGGAAATGGCCTGACGGCTGGTCTGCAGGGGACCAGCTTTCAAGAGAGTTCAGAGAGAAGTTGAAGGAGTTTCGAGGAGAGTTTTTTGAAGCGAACTGAAGGGAGTTTGAAGAGAATTTGTGTGGAATTTGGGAAGATCACGAAGTTCCTGATACTGGGATTCCGAGATCCTCACGCCTAATTGTAAATCGAATAAAACTTTCCGGAGAAAAGGTTGAACGTGAGTTGTTTCTTGAGTTGTCAGTGAGAGATGATGAGAACTCGGGAGTCTGGAGTTAAACGGAATAGTTATTTTCTGAAGCAATGTTAATGAAAGAAGCAGCCTTGGCTTCTTCCTCACTGTGATGAACAAGTCTCTTTGGGTCTTGGACCAAGGTTGATCTAAGATAGATAGAATCTTTTCAAACTATGATTCGGCCCCAAATCGATTATAATCGAAGTCGATCCTTCAGTTGTTCTTTCAGTCGATCTTCAGTCTTTCGGTCGAGCTTTCAGTTAAATTTTCAGTAGATTCTTAATTCCTATCGTTCTTTAATCGATCTCTAGGTCGATCTTCCAGTCGTTCTTTTTAGTCCATCTCTCAATCGATCTTCTTGTCGAACTTTCAGTGATTAGTCGATGTTTCAGTCGGTCTTTAGGTCGATCTTCCAGTTGATGTTTTAGTCGACCTTTCAGTTGCTCAGACGATATTTGAATCGATCCTTCAGTCGGCCTTTCAATCGTGATTGCAGTCTTCCATCGTTCTCTTTAGACCATCTTTCAGACGATCTTTTAGACGATGATTTAGTCGATCTTTTCCGGTCTGTTCCGATCGTTCCGGTCGTTCGGCAATTTCAATTACATCGATCACGGCTGCGGGACATCGCAGAGCCCCACCAGCTGCAGCACCATGACCATCATCATCGGCAAGCCGGCATCTGCGGCAACGACGCCGTCATAATGGGTTTGGTCTCCCGGCGATCGCGTCGTCCGGTGTCACCACCGGGCGCCCAGCGTTTGCGCATGCGCGGTGCAAACGTTGATTGCAATCACTTCATCGGCCGCGCCGGTAGCAGCAGCGGTTGTTGCTGCTCGGGTGGATTTCAATTTATTCCACCAACTTCGTTGTTGTTGCTGTTCGGTGGCCTCTGTGCAATTTCCGCGCGGTTTGTTGATTTTGACAAAGCTTTCTTCTCATTCCGTGCGCCTCGGGGGGCGAGGAGGGCTGCCCGGGGGGCGGGATGGGGAAACGACGCTGGGGCCGGCACAGCGGGAATGTGTTTTAACCACAGCAACAACAGCAACTACAACGAAGACGGACAGTAGGCACCACATCTGCCGCAGCTTTTGCAACGCACGGACCCGCTGCCGGTGGATGGCGGAGGAGGGCGGGGGGCGGCAGTTGGCAGGCGGTCGGCGGCTCTCGTGGCCGTGGCCATTTACAATTGCCTGGCACTTTGTAACTGTCAACGTCTATTAACGGCCTCATATTTCCCAGTGGCCGCCGCCGCCGCCATCCGTCCGTCTGTCGGCGGTTCGCCGGAGCCGCCGCGTAATAGTTTTCGTGTTCGGCACGCCGAGCGACACGACACGGTCCCGATGTCCGTCGGTCGGTTTGTCTGTGCATCGCTCTATCCATCCATCCGTCGGCGGCTGTGCTTCGTTCGCCTCCGGCTCGCAGGTCGCTCAATCGCCAAAGTTTCTCAAGCCAACTTCGAGCCTGCCTCAGCTGCCGTTCCTGCCACCATCGTTGTTGCTATTGTTGGTTATTGTTGCCGCAACACAACCATAACAATGACAATAATCATAAACGTTCACTGCGCAATGCGACCATCTCGGGTGCAACTTCATTAAAATGTTTTCCTCCTCCTGCTCCGGGTCCTCCAAGCCAGAAGACGGACGAATGGGGCAACGAGTGGAAGCCGGGGCCTGGTTTGGAGGGTTCCACGGGGTCGGCCAGATGGCTTGCATCATCAAGTTTCCAAAGACGGCCTGAGGTCGGTTCGGCGAGGGATGGGGATCCGCCGAAGTGCGGTAGAAAGTGGGAGAGAAGTCCATGGGGAACCGAAGGCCTTGGAGGAGAAATCTTACAGAGAAAGTTGAAGAACAAAGGCGATTTGTAATGCCAGGAAATATCTACCAAGATACCATTAGCAGCCCGAAATCGGACCCAATTCCGTAAGCTAAAATATTGGATACGATAGGAAAAGGGAAATTGATTCCTGCCAGCAGTTTCGTAAACTCCCGAAACTCCCTTGCTGGCATCACCAGAAAGAAATTCCACTGAGATTCATCGACGACCCCGGAACCATCTGTTGTCGGAAGCTCCTTCGCGACCCACGCCGCGATCAGATGCTGCTGCCAACGCTGTCCAGACAATTAGTGGCAAAAGACCCAAATGACTACGATGACGTGATAACAGGGCCCTCGGACGAACAGGCTTGCCAGGAGTCAAAGCCAAAGTCGATCGAAGAAAGTTGCCCGATCGATTGATTTATGGGCGCGATTACGAACTCGGCCCTGATTTCGCGTGGCCCCCGGTCGGGCGGCCAAGCGACGATGTCTATCTTGAGTAGGGTCCGATGGGCTTCACTCACAAATGAGGCCGGCGATCGCAGGGATCGGGCAATTAATCGGTGGCTAGGCTGGGGAGTCCTCACCAGGTCGGAGGCGGAGGGCTCGAAATAAATCTCGCAAGCGGTGCTGAACAAATTAGTGCATGGGGTTCGGTCGGCTGCCTGGTCGCCGATCCTCTGGACTCTAATTACCTGCGGCTGCCCTGGCCGCCGCTTCTGTTCGGCAGATCGATGGCGGCCGCGGTGGGAACCCCGGGAGTCCAGCGAACCCATTCGCGGGAAACAATGACAAACTCGAGACGAAGCGGAGCGAGATGAGCCGAATCGACGGTCGCCGCTTGCCGCCACCACGATCGCGGCGATCGCGGGCCTCCTCCAAACAGAGTTGTTATCTGCGCCGACATTCGGCCGCCATCTCCGGTCCGGCATGGACTGAGGGCTACGGAGCGACCTGGGGGAAGCCGTGCGTCCGCCGGCCTTTGTCGGTGCCCAGTCGCGGTTGTCGAGGCCGCCGATTCCCACTCGATGCTCTCCATTCGCTGCGCCGGCCCCGGCGATGCCCCCATTCGATGACCGTCGTCGCGCATCGATCGGCCGATGCTTCTGCTCCTGCCGATCGGCTCCGCTTCAATCGAAGGCGCACGTCCCATCGATCGTCCATTCCCAGATCCCGCCACCACCGATGGTATCCGTCCCATAACAAGGAGGAACCCATGTCCTCCCCACCCCTCTCTTCCTGTTCCACCTCCAGAGCGACTGAAACTCATCCTTCAATTGGCGACGTCGACATCGCATACGGTAGCAGCGATTGCATTGTTCCAGCAACATGTTGCAATGCTGTACGAGACGTCAATTTCGAGATTCCGCGAAACGGGAGGCGAGCGTTTTTTGTCATCATCCGCTCTTCCCCCCTTCTCCACTGCCTCCTCTGCTCGGCTCCGACTTCCTTTAGGAGGCCTCCTTTGGGCCTGCCCGGTCGGCCGTGCCACAGACCGACGGACGGACGGACGGACGGACGGACGGCGGATGGTGGATGGCGGACGGTGGAGGCTGCCATCGGAGCCATTCAGGGTGCTCCGTAAGAAATGGCGTCCATCAGTTTTGGTGACTGCAGCTGAAGTGCAGCGGATCAGCATCGCAGGCGGCGTCTTCAAAGCCGGGCCAAAGGCAGCGACACAAACGCATTTAACAAGCTTTGTAACAACAATTTTGAGCCATAATCCTCTCCAGAAAATTGCATTCAATTCAATTCAATGGGAAGGCCGTAGTGTGGAGTGGACGGAGGGTGATTGGGCAGGGTGGGCTCTTGGGAGGTGCGGAGGCCGGGGGAGGATCTTGAGGTAGACGCGGGAAATTGGACGGCGAGTCGGAAGGCGATCGAGCCGGACAATAGATGAAACGAAAGGTTGAACTGGGTGGAGAAGGATCGAATGAAATGTGGCCAGGATGAGAAGTTGGGAATCGGGGATCAGGGGGATCCCAGGGGCGGAGTCGGTGGGGCCAAGTCAGTCGATGCAAGGATTAGGGATTAGGGAAAGTCGCCAACCCGACTGCTCTCGGTGATTTGGTCGCTAAATCAACATTTGTTTCACGCAATTAACGGAGAGAGCCGGAAGGCGCCGCCGATGACGTGGAGGTGGTCGGGGCCCCTAGTGTCTAGGAGGGGCGGCAGTGGGGTGACAGACAGGAGTGGGCAACCCACAAGTGCGAGGCAAAGACTGGAGCCCGCCAATTGAGGCTCCCAATCGGGAGATGGAGCACATGCGGCGAACAAATTTGCATTCAAAGAGCGACAGACGACAGTGGGGCGGGACGGACCCGGACGGGCCGAGATGTGGAGACTCAGAGTTGCCAGATTGAAAGACGAGAGTTAGACGAAGACCTTTTTAAAAAGAGGGAAAAATATCGACCAAGCCATTGTCACCTTGTTATTTTAAAGAATTTTTTCCTAGTCTCCTTTTAATCAAGGTATATTTTAGTCATAAGATGAAAGTTCAATATTTCATGTATAATAATTTTTCCACATTCTGAGATCTTCAAAGAGATGGCGAGAGACGATTCTAGAGATAAGTATGAAACGAAATAGTTTTCAACAAAAATCTGCCAACCTCCTCCACTTCGCGCACTTCGCCAACCCACTTTAAGTCGGTCTCCCGTGCAGGAAGGTGGCAACGCCGCCGCGGACGCCGACAATTGCAGGAATTGCAAGGTATTTGCAAAAATTAAGCCCCTCAAAGGCGGCCGCGGGAGTCGGACTCGGAAAAGGTTCCGCTGTCGCCGACGTCGTCGCCGCAGGAGCTCGGAGGAGTCGTTAAGATTGGGTTTTGATTTGGCGGAATAAGGCGCGGAAGGAGCGCACAATGGAAATGTTGATTGCCTGCGAGGAGCAACAACAACGACAAGTACAACAACAAGAGCAAGAGCGACAACAATTTCCACAGTAGCTGCAGCCGTTGTCGTCGCGGTCGTCGGCAACACCGAATGCTGCACCTTGCACAATTGCGACGACGACGGCGACGCTTTTTTGGCGAATCCACACATGACGACTGCAGCAGCACCAACAACAACATGAGTTGAAGAAGAAGAGGAACAACAACAACGTGGCCCCATCGCGATGGCGGAACGAATGTCAAATCGTCGTCGTCGTCGTCGCAGTCGCCGTCCACAGAAACACAAAACAATTGCATGTGATTGCTACTGTTTTTCGAAATCCGCTCCGTTTTTGCGCTCCTTCTGATCTTCTTTTTCATCGTCTCCTACTTGTTGTTGTTGTTGTTGTTCTTGTCGTTGTTGTTCTTTTTGCTGGATTTCGCTCTTTCGATTCGCTCCTTTTGTGAGACGCCGCCTCGTCCAACGACGTCGTCGTCGTCAACGTTCGGCGGGCTCCAGGTGGGGAGAGGATGAGGGGTGGAGGGCGAGGCAACGATCCTGGCGGCTCGCATAAATTATGAATGCGGAGGCAGGCGTTTGATTCGCTCACGTGACGAGGCCACCGCAGGAGCCCCGGGCGGAGCGAGGGGAGGACGAAAGCGGAACGAAATCGCCGCTCAAATGCGAGAAGCCCTGAGTGCACAGTGGGCCGCGAGGACTTTCACTAATGATCCGTTCCAGCCACAGGCCCGATGGGGCCGCCAGAGTGGGGGTGCAGGAGGAGGATGAGTGGCAGCGGGGGCTCGACGATGAACGACGACGACGACGACGAAGGCGTTGTGGACGAGGTCGTGCTCGACGAAACCCGGTCAGGGGAAGCCGCGAGGTCCGCAAAGCCAGAAGCCAGAAGCCGTCGTCGCGATAAAATCTCGGCTCCTGCCTGATCGAAATATATTGCGCTCCAACCTGGCCGGGCAAAAACGATCCACGTCGACATCGGGGCGGAGTTTGTTACTCTCTGCATCCCCTCGCCCTCCCCTCTCGCCTACCCATTTCTTCAGAGTTTCAATATTGTTTTTTCCTTAATTTTTTCGTTTTATTTACTTCACTTTTCATATTTATTTTCATATATTTTGTTGCATACACTATTTGTACACGCTTTTCTATACATTTTTGTATATATTTTCATAAGTACATATTTTATTAATTTAATTTTTATATTATATTTCTTCCCTTTCTTATACCTTTTTATTCATTTTTACTACTATATTTATATTCCGAGTTCAAACAGTAAAAAGAAATAAACAAATATTTGTAGGCAGTTTTAAATGATTTGACATATGTTTTTATATATACATCGTTTAAATCTATTTTTGACCTTAATTTGCTAATTTTGTTTTTAATATTTTTATTTAAATTTCACTCTTTATGTTAACATTTCCTAATTGCTTCCAATTCAAATTTGTTTTATTTGTTGGGTAATTATTTGATTTTGCCCATTTCTCATATCATTTGCCTCCAGTTTTCCGTCATTTTTCGTTCGCACATTTGCCATCTTTTTTTCATGCTTCGCTTCTTAATTTATTCCTTCGTGTTCTCTTCTCCCTCTTACTCTCGGCCGCAGTTCGGGTTGTTAGGTCGTAAAATAAAACTCCGAAACCTATCAAAATTTTATTGCGATCGTAAAACGTGCCTCGTGCGACGCGCAGAAGCCGGAGGCGGGCCGCGACAAGTGGGAGAAGACGAGGCAGTGGAGGGACGCGGAGGAGTGGCGACGGAGGGACGGGACGAGGGGTCGGGCTGGGGGTGCCTGCGTTTTACGGCGTTGGTGATTTGACGAAAGGCCGTCCATCACGTTTGCCTCTTGGCCGAGCACGCGTGTGCGGACCCGCCAAAATGGCGAATGTCGTCGGCGTCGATGGCGGGTCGTCGAAATGGCGGGGGCCGCAGGGGGAGGCCGGAGTCGCTCGGGCTCTGAGGGGTCTCGAGCGAAAGAGTTTTTGATCGAAATTGTGCCCACTTTCCCATCACGACCCCTCGTCGTCATGAAAACACATCGGAAGACACGATCAAATTTCCTTTTATACCGATGGTTGTCGATCGTCGATCCTCGACGTTGCCACCCAGATCGAAAACCACTTGAGGGCTCGTGTCAATTCGTAAGCAAATCAATAAAAATCACATCGCGGCGCAATCAGAAACGACCACGAGAGGCCACAACTGCTCGAGCGACAAGAACAACAAGACGAACAAGAACAACAAGGGCAAGAAGAGCGACAAGAACGACAACAACGGCGAGAGGAGAGAACAACGACGACCCAAAATTATCAACAACGGAGACCGAGTCGGGAAAATCACTTGGAGCTGCTGCGGCCGACACGAGGAGCCGTCGTCGGCGCAGCCCATAAATCGCTTAGCGCCAACAGGCAGCGCTCGCGCGGCGGCCAAGGATGCGGCCGGCCGGCGGCGGCTGCGGTAGGTTAATGACTTCCCCTCGAGAAGGGGTGGGGGAAGGGAGACCACACACGCTCGCGGGCGGGCGTCGTTTTATGGCACATAAACAGCATCCTGCCACCAGAAGTTATCAAAATATTTGGACAAACTCATAATTCATGAACTCGAGACGAGCCCTCCATCGACAGCGGCCTCGGTTGACAGCGATTTCCGAGTGGAAACCCGGCGAGCAGAAGAGAAAGTCTTTCGAAAGGTCCTTCGTGTCGATTGTTGAGTCCTTCCAGCTCGACTCCGGCGACTTCTGGCGGCCGCGGGCGGTCGAGAAGGCAGAAAATCGCACAGCATGTGTTGCGTCAGCGGACCCTGGAGGCCCGAGGCGGCGGGTGAACAAAGGAAGTGAGGGAAGGCGACGAGATCGAGCGACAGAAACGACAATTGCGGTCCTCGGAGGCGGTGAAAATCCTTTGAGCCGGAGCCACGGGCAGAGCTCGCCATTTGCATATGGCCAGAACGAGGAGGAGGACGACGAAGTCGTCGGCGAGGTTCACAGCATGCAAATGCGTCGATCTCTCGCTCTCCCTCGCTCACTGTCGTCTGTCCTCGGCTCTCGACGGCGACGTGCGACGACGTTTCGTCATGGTTGACTCCATGGTGACTCCTCCGGTGACTCCTCCGGTGACTGCTGCGGTAACGCCGCTGATGCCTTTCCCGGCTCGCGTCCGCCGTCCGTCGGTCGGTGACTCGTTTATGATGCAAATGCTTCAAGGAAACCCGCGCCGCATCCTCGTCTGAAGGTCCGTCTGTTCTCCGGATTGTCCGTCTGTTTGTTTCCTGTTTGGCCGATTGTCGTTTGTCCTTCCTTCTGTTGGTCTTGCCATCCGTCCGTCCGCCCATCTGCTGCTCCTTATAAGGTGCAACAATTGCGGTGCCGCACTCGTTGCTGATGGATGTCGGCCTCTCCGCGGCATCCTGGCATTGTCCAGACTCCACTGGATTCTCCCCAGGACTCCGCCCTTCCTTCTTTGTTTGATCTGCAGTTCTGTGCAGAAGAAGGGGGAGCGAAAGGAGAGGTTGAGGAGGACTAAAATACGATAAAAACTTTAAATATAAAAATGAGTAACTTGAAAAAAAAACATGTTTCCATCTATTTCCACCTGGGTTTGTAAATGTGATTTGTTTTTCGTAGATGTCCATATATTTTAACAATTTTTGGTTTTTATTTGTTTTCTTTAATTGTTGCCTTATTTTATATTTCTTTCTAATAAATTACATTTATTTTTTTTCTGGTTTTTGACACTGGCATGAATAAAAAAAATTAATAATTAATTAATTTCATATGTTCATACCTTATCTCATGTCAACTTTCATGCCGACTTAATTTTTCATTTAATTATTGAATTATTTTATTTGTATAATTTTATGCTAACGCTTTGTATGATTGCCAATAAATAATCAATCCTGCAATAAGTCTTGATCAGCATTTCACTTCGAGTCTTTTCACGAGATGAACAATTCTGATAATTCAATTTTTACTTCGCATTAAATAATCGATTGCATAAATTTCCACCACTTTCGGTGCTTCGACCAGTTTCGACTTTCCACAACTCCGGCGAGTCGTAGACAAAAACAAAAACAAAAACAACAGCCGCTGCAGCATCCACGGCCATCAGAATCAAAACAACATCGACGAAAACAACAATGTAATCGATTATTTGAGAATTTGTTGAAATCGAAGGCAGCGCAACGAGCTTTGTTTATTTATTTCCGCTCCGAAATAAATACTTAATGGATGTTTAAGTGGTGGCGCCAGCGCGCCCAAAATAACGCTAGATGGCGCTTGCCTGGAGCCGGAGCCGGAGCCCCACGGACATCGCCAGCCGACGTGCCCACGACCCCCGTCCACCCGAGCGCCGCCCCACCCTCGTTGGCCGCCGTATTTATGCTGAGAAAACATAAATTTTTCATTTTTTAAAATCAATTAAAGCCGTTCGATCGCATCGCATCGGCCGAACGCCCGATCGCGGCCGTCCGATCGAGGAAGCCGTGGAAATGGAAACATCATCGCTCCGTCTGGCCCGGAATTCTCCAGACGCCAGAATCTAAACAAACTCCAGTGTTTCCTCCCCACGGCCTGGCCGCGATCGCCGCCGTCGCCGTCGCCGTCGTCTCGATCGTCGGGGCTCTGGAACAGTAGGCGACGACGGAGGCGGCGGCGCTGGCGCTGGCTGCCGGCGCACCATGGTTTTAGTGTCCAATTAAACCTGATATAATTTATCACCGCATAAATAAAAACTCACTCGCCACTCGCGATCCCTGCTCGATCGATCCCCTCGCTCACTCCCTCACCAGCCGCCCTGCCCGGTCCATCCCATCGCATCCATCGATCGATCCATCGATCGCTGGCCATAACCCAGAAAGTGTTTGGAAACAGATCCCGAACCGCCGGCAGGCGGGTGGAGGGAGTTCGTCTCGGTCCGCATGTGACGAATGAAGACGATCGCGAACTGCAGGGCCGGGCTGGATTCGGCCGTCGCTCGGCAATCGAGCCGTCTGTTGGCTCGTGCTCTTGGTGCGAGTGGTGAAATCGAAAGCCACGGAGCTGATGAGGATCGGCGATCGGGAACTGGGGAAAGTGTTGATCGACCACGGATCAATATTAATGCGTCGGAGTTGAGGAAGGACCCGTCTTTCTCACTGTATTCACGGCTCGATATTTCGGTAAATGCGGATTCGTCAAGTGATTTGGAAAGTGAACGAGGAACAATTCCGAGTACGAGTGGATGGGAGGAACATCAGGCGAGAAGAGGAGGAGGTCGCATCACCTCAGGCGATTCAAAGTCCCATCGTTGCCCATGTTGCGAGACCTCTCCGAAGCCACGCAAACGAAAAGTTCGCACTCGGCTTCCCCAGATCTTCCCACATGAGGCTCCCACCACTCGAATTCCAGCTCAAAACATCCAATAACAAGATGTATATGGAAACAAATACGGGGATGGGAGTGAATGGAGAGGAAGGGAGGGAGCGGCGGAGAGAGGGAGATAGGGAGAAGTCAGAGGAATGAAACACCTTGCAGCGAAATTCAATAAATGATTACATTATAATGAGATATCTGTCCGAGGCGAGAGCGCGCTTGCCGCATGATTGCGATCGATACCGCGGCCGCAGAACCCGAACGACCTGTCTGTCTGTCTCTCTGGCTCGGTCGCTCTGTCCGCCGTCGGGTCTGTCCAGTCGCTCTTCCCGGCCGATCGCTCACTGGCTTCGTCCGTCCATCGGTCTGTGGATCGTTCGGCAGAGCTTCTATTGGAGCCGGGGCTTCGCGCCGAGTGCCCACGGACCGTAACGAACTCCTGATTCTGAACGCCGCATTCTGGCCGAGAACCGCCGCCGAAAATATTGGTACAAGGCGGCAAATTCACTTAGTTCTATTTTTCTCTGATAGCAACTGTGAAGTCCTCTTGTCGTGGCTTTGTGCGCCATGCTGACGAGAAAGATGATGAGGTTTACTAACTTTTTGGCCTGGCCCTGGTACCTTTTCATATATTTCGCCGTAATCCGCGTGGCGTTCATTTTACAAACTGCCCTCTCAAAGTCAATTCAATCCATAAAAATTTTAATAAAAATCGCCCGCGGCGAATTTAATTGCGATTGCGATATAAATTTGTCCCCTCCACCGACCGGCTGGCCGACCGACCGATCGTCGACCGTGGGCCGGTGGACGCGGAGCGATCGGCGAGCGAATCCTCGGATGGGTCCGTGGCGAATGCTCCGGTTGGGCACGGGGCTCCCACTCCGTCCGCATTGTTGCTCTTATTGTTGTTATCATATTGTTATTGTTATTATTATTTTTATTGTCGTTGTTGTTGTCGTTAAGGTACGGCTTAGGTGCGAGTTTCGCGGCCGATCGTGACCGTCGGTGTGGCAGAAATTATTATTATAATGCTATAATAATAATTATAAAAGCAATATCGCTCGCCATTCCCACATGCCATCAACGACACCGACCACACCGTAACGACAATCGCAATCACAAGGACAGCGGCAACAATGACAACAACAACAACAAGCCCTACAATGACCACAACAACGAGAACGACCTCAACAGCAACCACGACTACAGTGAGAACGAGCCCGATCGACTCCCGCCTTCACAATTTGAATCCTTTGTTAACAGAATGTTTCTGAATGTTTTCAATTTATTCGCAATTTCGATCCGATTCGCAGTCGAAGCCAGGCTCCAGCACTCCGAGCTCCAATTCCAGGGGGTTTTCCTTGAAGCCATTCGAGGCGATGGCATCCAAACACTCGCCTCGCACGGAATTCCTCAGTAATTCAGCTCAGTAACCATGGCTATTTACGTCCACTTCTGGCAGGCCTCGTGTCAGTTGTTCGTTGAAAGCTTCCGGAAATGGCTCCCAAAAGCGAGGAGGCGGCCGAGGGCGACCGCGGCCTGTGGCGCGATCTGGTGGCCTTCTGGATCCTGGGCCTGACCAACAACTACGGCTACGTCGTGATGCTGAGCGCCGCCCACGACATCATCGGCCAATTCAGCGGAGAAACGGTCGGCCTTAGAACCCGTTTTTATCGAAATTTTCGAGAAATATTGACCACATTTCAGTACATTGATCACGGTTATTCAGTTCTAAAATTTTAAATTCCCCAGGATGCAAACAAGACCGCCTCGGACGACTCCAAACGGCTCTGCCACTTCGTCTCGACGGGCGCCATCCTGCTGGCCGACATCCTGCCCTCGCTCACGGCCAAGATGCTCATGCCCTTCCTGCCCTTCTGGGTCAAGTGGGTGAAGCGCCGTCCCTCCCTCGCTCTCTGTCAATCACTGTCTCGCCTTCTCGCCGCAGCACGCGCATCGGGGTGGCCGTGGCCTTCTCCGCCGGCGGCTTCTGCCTGGTGGGCCTGGCCCAGGCCGAGTGGATGGCGGTCCTGGGCGTGATCGTCACCTCCTTCAGCTGCGGCATCGGCGAGTCCACCTTCCTCGCCTACTCCGCGGAGTTCGACAAGTAAGTTCGAGTCCCGTCAAGAAATCAATCGACGATCTCGACTCGTTGCAGGAACGTCATCTCGACGTGGTCCTCGGGCACGGGCGGGGCCGGCGTGATCGGGTCCCTGTCGTACGCCTGCCTGGTCGCCCTGGGCGTGAGTCCGCGCGACACGATGCTGGTCATGCTGAGCTTCCCGGCCGCCGAGGCCTGCGCCTTCTGGCTGCTCCTGCGGGCGCCCTCGGGTGACGTCGCCAAGGCCTCTTTTGATGCCGCAGAAGACACGCCGTTCGAGGGCTTCGGCGAGAAGGTCCGGTACAGCCGGGAGCTGCTGCGGTACATGGTGCCGCTGTGCTCGGTCTACTTCTTCGAGTACTTCATCAACCAGGGCATGGTGCGGCCGACCCCACCCCACCCCACTGACCCACGTCTCGCTAACGCCTTCTCCCCTTCTACTGTGCAGTTCGAGATGGTCTACTTCGAGGACACGGCGCTGGACCACGCGGCCCAGTATCGCTGGCTGAACGTCGACTACCAGGTCGGCGTCTTCGTGTCGCGCTCCTCGGTGAACGTCGTCCAGTTCCGGCGCGTTTGGGTCATGGCGGTCCTGCAGGGCCTCAACGTGGCCTACTTCCTCAGCGAGGTGCTCTGCTTCTGGACGCCCAGCATTTGGATCGTGTTCGCCCTCGTCTTCTGGGAGGGCCTCCTGGGCGGCGGCGCCTACGTGAACACCTTCTACCGCATGTCCCAGGAGATCCCGCCCACGCGGCGCCAGTTCGCGATGGCCATGGTCGTCCAGTCGGACTCGTACGGCATCTCCCTGGCCGGCTTCGCGGCCATCCCGGTGCACAACGCCATCTGCGCCCTGCCCGCCCCGGCCCAGTATCATTAGCCACATGGAGTCTTTCAAGCTGTAGTTTACCTATCTTAAATATAATGCAATCGAGCCGCATCGAAGGGTGGGAATCGGTCTTGTGATTTTGGGGAATATTCGGAGCATCGAAGGAACTTAGGCGGAGTTTCACTGGACCCTTGGATCTTCATTTGCTGTGGAAGAATTCTGGGAGAACTCCGAATTTGGCCCAAGTCGACGAGTTTTCCCCATGATGTCTGTCAAGGACGAGGACGGGGATGAAGACGAGCCTAAGCAAACTTCGAAAGAACGTAGGCAGATTTCTTCGGACACTCGGAGCCTGTAGAAATTTCTTGAAGAAGTCCCAAGTCGAGGAGCTTTTGGTATGGAAGAGCAAGATTTTTATATCGATGTCCCCTGACGAGGTCGAGGAAGAAAACAAAGCTGGAGAAACTTCGTCGGGCCATCGAATTTTGTGTTGTTTCGAGTGGATCCCCGTCCGTCCAACGGTCGGTTAGAGGCATGAAGAAAAATATATAGTTTTTCATTTCTTGACCAACTCCCCGACTCACTTCCCACCACTCGCTCAGACCGTTCGATCACGTCGAACGGTGCGAGTTCTCACGATCGCGCCTCGACCCCGCATCCACCTGGTCCATCATGGGGGACGGTGGGCGAATGTCATTTGCCGCGCTGACCCGCCGCCGGGGTCCAGCCGGGATCAGGCCAATTACTCCGGTCGAACCCCGACTCCGGCTACAAATGGCGATCGCGACTTCTGCAGCCATTCAGATGTCGGGCGACCGTTTTCGAGCGATTCGTTTCCACCGGCCAACGAGCGCCGCCAACAATTCATTCATCATTGTCAGATGGATTTTGTTGCTTGCTATTTTCGCGTTGTGGGTTTTCGAATTTTTATTGTTTCCCCCATTGTTTTTCGCCATTAAACAATTACCGGCGATTGCCTGGTCAATGGTCGGCGATCGAAAACAAAACTTAAATTGTTTTTCGATTTCTTCATCGTCATCGTCGTCGTCGACGATCGGCGGGCGACGCGACACAGAAATCTAAATAAATACAAATCGTGAGAATATTTAATGCAAAAATTATGATGTACGATTTCCATGGGCCCAGTTGTTGTTGCCGGTCGGGGCCGACAGAAACACAACAACAGCGCACAACGCGTCGGCCAACAGCGGTTAGCTTGGTAACGCGTTGGCAACGCGGCCAGCTCGTTGCCAACTTAATTTCGCGCCACGTTCATAAATCATGCGCCATGTCGGCCGCGTCCTCTGGCGGCGCTCGTTTGCGGCCCCTCCCCCTCCCCCGCTCCTCCTCCCCCTCCTCCCCCTCCTGCCCCTGCCCCTGCTCCTGCACCGGCTCGCGGCCGATTTCGACGACGGTTTTCTGGGGTCTCGTCGCCGGGTCTCGTGTCGCCATCGGCGAGAGGCCCTTGTTGTTGTTGGCTACATTGTTATTACGGTTGGTGGCGATGTCGTTGCTGTTGTTGGCGTTTCTGTTGCTGTTGTCGCGGTTGGGGTCGCCTGTTGGGGGCTGATATTTAAACACTTATCGACCTCAGCCGCCAATCGATGGAGGTCCACGAGGAGGTTTCGCATGATTTGTATTTTCGTGCTTTTTTCTACACCATTTAATTGAAATTGATTCCTTGATAGAAATTACTGTAGCAGTAAAAATATGAATCCAATTTTTAATTTTAGAATCGATTGGAGATTTATCTAATTGCTTAATTAATCATTCATGCAGAAATTTAGTGATTTTTAATACTTGACTTTGTTGACAACACTAGAAATAAATACTCAAAGGAATCTCAGTTCGAATGAAGCATTTAAGATGCTAATTTCAAATAAGGGAATTTATTTGAAAATAATAAAAAATAAAAAAATCTACAAATGACCCTTCACTTAGCATTGCTCTTTGAGTCGATTTAAGTAAAGCGCCTCTAACTAAGGATTCTTCTCATTAAAAGCCCGACAGAAACCTTCAGAATCGAGAGGTCGCCGACCCCGCGAGTCCAACCCAGTGAAACCCCGCCAAGTCTACGACTAAATACCATCAAGAAGCCAGCGCCAGAGCCGTCACTTCCTCTCACCTCGTCTCGCCTCGCCTCGCCACGCCACCCTCCCTCAGAAGCCGCTCGAGGCGAGCGCAACATGTGAGCATTCAATTAATTTTCAAGACTTCGAAACTCCGCACTTCGAATGCAAATGTTTTGACACCGAGTGTCACCTGCTGGCGCAATGATTAATGCAGCGGCTCCCAAACTGTGCGCCGGCCCGTCCGTCCGCCAATTATCATTACGCCTACCGCGCCACACCCACCCATGCTCCGATCCAACAGGGCGCGGGTCCAGGCGGAATTTTGAGGCCGCTCCGACGGATCCGCCGAGTGCGGTCAACCGATGTCCGGCGGTCCTCGGCGACATGGCCGTTGTCTGTCGACCCTCGAAACGTGGCCGTTGTCTGTCTATTCGTCGCCTGCTTCTGTCCGTCCTTCGGTTCGCTCCCTCCTTGGCGTCGCCGGCTTCCACGGCGGCGTTTGAAAAGCGCAATTTTTCATTCCACGCCTCGGCGGCGGAAGCCACAGCAGCAGCAGCCACGGTGGCGTCTGCAACAACAACGGCTTGAGCAACTGCAGCAACATTTAAAATGTGCAATAAATTACGCTGCTCGCATCTGAATAATTTCATTTAAATGCAGTAAATTTGCGCCGCCTCGACTTCGCCGGCCAATCGCATGCGGTCGAAGGCATTTCAACACGTCGTCCTCGGCGTCCGCGTTCGCGTCGGCTGCAGGACAACAACAGCAACAACAACACGACCAGCGGACTCAGCAACGAGGCCGAGGCCGCAATTTGAAATATTAATTTGCAATTAAAACGCACGAAACGTGCGCCGGATCCGTTTCGAATCGAGTCGAATCGAATCGAAGGGGGGGTCAACGGACGTTGTTGCTGTGGAGTCATTGTTGTTGTTGTTACTCGATGCCCTCCCCTTTAAAGGGCTGCCCTGCACTCGTCGCCGTGGCTGCGGCTGCGGTCAAGACGCCAATTTGGCTGTCAACTCCTGGCCAATTAAAATTTAGCCGCAGCTCCGACCCCGAAGGAAGCCTGGGAGATGCCTGAAAATTCAACAAATTAAACGGTGGTGCCCTCGACCCTCCCCCGGCCGGCCCGCCCCGCCCTCACCGGGCCCATCGAACGGCCGTGGCCCGTGGTCCGTGGCTGGTGGAACGGGCGTAATTAGAACTTTCTTGCTTTCTCTCAGCGCGCCTCGAGCCAGGGCCGCGTGGGGCGTGGCGGGGATCAGAGGGGCAGGGGCTGAGGCGAGGGCTGGAAATCGGCCCTCCGCGTGGCGACGTAGCGCGAGCCCATAATTTATGTCCGTGTGTGTTGGCCGGTGTTGCCAAGTAATTGGTCTGCCAGCGTTTTGCGAAATTACCTGCTCGGAGTTGAGCAGGAGCAGCTCGCGTGAAGGGAGGGCGAAGGCGATGGCGAGGGAGAGGGAGCGAGAGGAAGAAGGCGCCGGAATCGAGCTGGATGGAGGCTTCAAGTGGCGAGAGGTTCTCATGGGCTCCTAGCAAGAAAACACAAAATATAACAAAGGTTCATAAAAGTTCGTAAAAAATTCTCCCAATATACTTTTTCAATTTTTCTTTGAAGAAGTTATTTAATAATAAATGGATTTTCAGTGGTTCAAAAATTCTCAAAATAGATTATTTTTTATTTATGCAATTATTCCATAAAAGTTCATTTTTCAAAGTTCATGAATTTTGTGGATTCTCAAAAGATATTATTAGTAATTATAATGAATTTTTTTTCTTATTTAATTTATTAGAATACTTTTCTGCTAACACAACTTTATGTCACATTTATCGTGGATTGAGACCTCCATATAAAGATTTTGTTCTGCTAGTGGAAAATTCATGATTTTTTATTCGAAACTGCAACAAAGTTGCGAGCTATGAAAAATATCGAAAAAATAAATAAAAATCAAGTTGAAATAAAATCCAAAAAAATCGCTTGAAAAGGTTAAATGATAAATATTTGTATTGCATGTTTGGGAAAGTGTTTTATTGTCGTCTCACGTGGCCGTAATTGAGCCGGGCAACAGAAACAAATTGCGAAATTACGGCTAATTGCAAGTTGCAGCCAACGACGACAGCAGCAACAACAACGACCGGCAGCCACTGCAACAATCAACAGCAGCAGCAGCCACAACAGCCAGCCTTGTCAGCGACAACGTAATTTTCAACTTGTCGGCAACATGCGAGCACCAGCAGAAGAGTCACAACAACAAAAACTGCATCGTGTAGCAATAAGAGAAATCCACGCCGACAACAGTAGCTCATAAAGTAATGCAGCGAATTAATCGCAGCAACAATTAAACGCAACTGCAACAAATTGCCATGAAAAATTGTTGTTGTTGCTGGTGCCTCCGTGTCCGATGCCGCGAATGCAAATTTCCTCCAACAACAAACACGCCTTCGACGTCGGCAAAAATCACAACAACAAGAAAACACAAACCGTTGATTCGACGCAACGACCACGACGGCGACGGCCACCGCGCCAGCAACGCCCTCTGACGGGGGCCGCGGAGCCAATCACGTGACAGGCCATATTGAAAAGAAGGCGTTGCTCGCGAGCCCAGCAACAACAATGAGAAGCAACAACCACGCGGCGGCTACGACGACGACGTCGACGAGCCGCCACCACCGACAGCAGGCGAGCGAGAGAGCGAGTTATTGTTGTGGTTGTTGTTGCTGTCGTTGTGTGGAATTCGTCAGCGAAGAAAACACGTCCATTGCGTGAGCTCCAACAGCAGAGCAACAACAACAGAGACTCGTGAGAACTCGTTCCGTGAGCGAGAAAGAGTCGTCGTCAGAATCAACGTAGAGTCGTCGTCGTCGTTGCTGCTGGTGCGGTTCGTGGGCTATGGTTTCTCACTGTTGTTGTTGGGAGCGAAACCCCGCAGGCGGCTCTCGCAAACTTTGACGAGTGGCCGTCGGAGCTGTCAATCGGCGAACGAGTGCGCGTGAGCGAGACGGCTAAAGGAGGAGCATATGTGAGTGAGCAAAAAAAGAGGCGAGTTTGCGCGGGAAAGAGAGATGCCGATTGAGTGAGCGCTGGAGCAAGCGAGCGAGTGAGAGATGTGGCTGACGCTAGTTCGGCTACTCGCCGACAAAGGCGCTGCGAGCACTTTGTAGTCAGGCGCTACGTTGGCCGCTCGCTGCTTTGGCCGACCTGCCGGCGTTGTAAAGAGCCAACAACAACAACAGCGCTTACAATAATAACAACACTTACAACATTTGCAACCACAACAAGAACCCCAACATCATCAGCATCGGCATCGGCACCGGCATCAACATGAACATCGACATCGTCAACAACACCAACAACAACATCGGCATCTCAACATTTGCATCGCACGCAATTCAGATGCCAACAATAAAGGCTCGCCGTTTGACAGGATGATGTGCGGTGTTGTTATTGTTGTGTTGTTGTTGCCCCTTGAGGCCGCCTAGAAATCGTCGGGAGATTCAAAGATCGAACGTGAATTATATTGTCCCTGTGGCGGCAACAACAACAACAACAACAACGACGACAACATCGCCGTCGAAAGCGGCTGACAGATGGATGGACGGACGGACGGACGGACGGACAGTGACAGGGAGAGGCGGGTTGTCAAATGGTGTGCGAAGAGCGCGTGTCGCGCCTCGCGACCGATCGCGGCCATAAATTCGTCTCCGGGACGCCAGGACTCGGCCCTGGCGATGCCGATCGGGGTCGGGATCGGGATCCACTCGGCCGACCCGGTGACGTCGGGGGTTCACAGGCCCGAACGACGGAAGAGCAGGGGCAACGGGAGAGAAAGAGAGAGAGAGAGAGAGAGAGCGAGGCCGCGATCGACGGACTTCCTGGGAATCCTGAAGGGCCGACCGAAGTCTCGATTGCGTGCCTGCGTTACGGAAATTGGCAACAAAAGCTCTCAAATTAAGATAAATGAGGTGTTTCAGGGGTCCATCAAAGGCTCGGCTCGGCTCCCGACCTCGAACATATGGCGCGCTCGTCAGGGAGCTCGGCGAGCGAGGGCCGGACTCGGAGTCGATCGGAGAGAGAAGCAAGGACTGTTTTATTGAGCTGAATGAATTCGAATAATTGGCAGGAGCAAACGTTGAGAAAACCGTGTAAAAGGTTGCGAAATGATCGCCTTTGGTGCTAACGGCGAGACTTCAACGTGGTTCTTAAATCGATTTTAGTGCGACGAGGTGGAAATTTCCCTATAGTCAAAATTTTTTGTTCTCTCTGTACCTCAGTCACAAATGAATATTTTCTGCAAAAATGGTGACCAGAATGAAAATTGAGGAGACTCCCCGAGGGAATGGGCAGAGAGCCCAAAGAAGCAGCCTCCAAGAAGCGCCAACCTCGTCCACCAACTCCAACGAAGCCAAGGCCGAAATTCGCCGCACGAGCCCCAAAAAGTGGCCGTCGGTAGTGGTCAATAAATCTAGTGGATCGTGGCTAAAACACCTTTTAATCAACTCGCGGCGGGGGGCCGTCGAGTGGATGCAATTAATGTCGGCGACACGGAATCACTCGCAATTATGGATAATTATTCAGAAAATGACAGCCACATGTTTATTGATTGCAACCGGCGCAATCGGGACCGTGACAGCGACAGCGATGGCAACGACTGCAGCAGCAGCAGCAACAACAACAGCAGCAGCAGCAGCAGCGTCGACGACCGGTTCGAGAATTTATGGTGCGAATTTCAAACCGAACCGTGACAGAGACCGAAACCGAAATTGAAACAATCAAGAGAAGGAAGTCGGAGGGAGAGCCGAAATTAGGAGAAAATTAATTAAGTTCAACTCGACATAGTTGCGAAGAGCAGGGGGGCGGAAGGAGAAGGAGAAGTCGAAAAGAAGAAGGAGAAGAAGCCTAATTCAAAGTCGTGTGGGTGGTAAAAAATGTTTTGGCCATATTTTGGGCCTCGGCCACGGAAGTTTCGACCTGATTTACGAGATTTTTGGGGGGCTCAACGCGGAGCAAAACAGCCAGATTTGTCCGCGATGCGATTAGCGTGTAGTCGTGTCTGTGTGTTTGTGTGTGTGAGCTATTGTCTGTCTGTCGGTGCGTCGACATGAACGTAATCCAAAGCCTTGCGACTGAAACGCCGGCCGACCGAGGAATTTTCCACGCAGCGCAAATAGTAGTAGAAAACAATGAGAACAATAAGAGTATTTCAAGAATTCATAATCTCGCTCCCGCCACGGCCGCTGCCACGCCCGACATCCCACCCGCTCCTCCGGCCCCCTCGATGCCAGCGTCCGTCCGTCCGCCCCTGCCTTTGGTTTCTCCGGCCGCCGCTCTGTTCGCTCCGAGAGCGGCTGCGACGGCGACTTCGACTGCGGTCCCGGCTCCGGCTTCGACTGCGACTCCCAGTGCTCGACCCCTGTCTCCACCGACCCCGCCGCCGCCCCTGCCCGCCGACCTCCCGCCCCTCGTCGGCCGACTCGAGGCTCGCCCGACGCTGTGTGCGGAGCTGTCAGTGGTTTTGATTGACACTTTGACTTGAGATCTTCGTAAATGTTTTATTCTTTTATTTTACGCTGATTATTATTACGTGTTCGAGCAGCGCATTTGCGTCTCCTCCGCGCTCTCTCTCCCTCTCCGTCTCCTGCTCTCCGTCATTCCTTGTCTTTCTCCGTACCTCACTCGCTTCCTCGCTCCTGCGGTCCTGCGCTCCGTCCATTTGCGTTCTGCTGGTCCTCCGTCGGTCCCAGGTCCACCGTTTCAGTCGCTCACGCGGCTCCCTCTGCGTCTGTCCGTGGGTCCAAACGTCCGTCCCTCCGACCGTTGTCCGTCCGTCCCTCCGACCCTCCGTCCCTGCAGTCGCTTAATAATAACAATCATTTAATTGAATATCCGCATTGCGAATTAATAATCGCATCGCATTAGAGAGTTGCCTCCGATTCCGAGTCGCTTCGAGGTTGCCACCCAGTTGTTGTTGCTGTTGCTGTTGCCCGGTTCTGGCCATGGCGTGCAGCGGAAGATGGATTTCAGTCTTGAGCAGATGATGATGGAAATCGCTCCGAGACCGAGCTCGAGATCGAAAGCGAGCTCTTTGAATGTGGCGAAACCTCGTTCCCGAAAGTCTCTGACAAGTCTTCTGGAAAGTCTTCTGATGGCTGACGGTTTCTGAATTCCTTGTGCCTTTATTAAAGATGAGGAAATAATGATTTATTTGCCATTTTTATTTTTTACTATATTTAATCAAATCTAAGCAATAATGAGTAACATCAAATAAGTAAAAACAATTCCTTGAATAGCTTTGCGAACAGCAAAGTTCTCTATTGCATGTGAAATGTGATATCTAAATATCTGTTGAAAAATAAATTTTCTGAAATTGTGTATTATTTGTTTTTAGAAATATATTAACAAAAATACGAAATTCAGCAAAAAATCATCAACATAATCTATTTTTGTCGTCGGCCAGCAGATTTGAAATATGTGCGAAATTTCGACACGACGACGTTCGCAATCGAGTAGGACAAACTTGGAGCTGTTGGTCGTCGGAAATTAATCTCGAATGCGCAGATGCAGGAGTTGATGGCATCCATTAATTTCGGAGATATATTAATGAACTTATTTCATATTCATTTCCCCATCATTCGCATGCGATTTATCCATCCTCCGTTGGCCATTCATTCCATAATTGATTTACTATTCATTCCATCTTTCATTAACCACTCATTCCCTATTGATTTCATATTGATTTAGCATTCGTTTCATATTGATTTAGCATTCGTTCATATTGATTTTTAATTTTCATATTAATTTCACATTCATTCGATACTAATTTACCATCCAGTGGAAATCCATTTAGCATTCATTGGATAATCATTCCATCCATTCACTCCCCCCTGTTCATTTTGGAGACATTCCTCCTTCGTTCGCCTGTGCCTCCGACCGCGGGACATTAATTAGGAAGCCCCGAAAGCCAGCTTTGGCCGCTGAAGGCAAAGACATTTGCATAACGATTCCCAAGCCCGACTTCGCTGCTGTCACCGAGTCCAGTTGTGGAGTTGCGAGACAATAGATGAGGTCGCGTAGAAAGCGTCGACCCCCGGCGCGACTGCGGCACCGATCGACGCCACGGAGGGTCTGGAATTACAAGTCGGCCCGTCCTGCGACTGTCCGTCCACCTGTCCATCCGTTCGTCCGTTCATCAGTCGGTCGGTTGGTCGATCGGTCCGTCCGTCCGTCCGTCCGTTCGTAACGTATCATCAGACATTTAATGACATGCAATCAACACGTCAGCCGGCGGTTTCGATCGGCCTCGGAATCAGCACCGATGGCTCGGCCGGCCTCGATTCCGGTGGAATCGGCCGAGGCGCCTCGTGTCCGAGGAGTCACCGGCTCCATGGGGACGGGTGGAGCGGCTCGGGCGCTGCAGTTGGTGCAGCACCGGGCGCCGATCGGCGATCGTTGTGATTATGAGGCGTCTCACGGCGTCATCGGGGACGCGATCGCGATCGCGTTCGGACCGCGCCGCGTTTAGAAAAATAAACCGAAAATTATAGGTCTAAGCGCGATCGTTCGACGTACGTGGAAATTAAACAATTCCATCAATTTCAACAGCCGTCAAAATCCGAGTCCGAGTCGCAGCAGAGGAGAAGGAACTGTGGGGGAAATGTGTCTAATATCGAAAAGATTATCACTCCGAATGGAATTTCGATGGCGATCGCAGCGTAAATAATCATATGCAGATGGGGAAGATCTGGGGAAACATGTCATGGCAATCAATCACATCAAGCGTGTGCGGTGAACTCTCTCGAATATTCATTCGAATTGGGCTCCGACATAAGCCATTCACAAACCATTCAGAAATGTATGAATATCACGAACAAGGTAGATTTATCATTGGAAACCAGCGGAAACACAGCGATGGCCAGAGCTCGCACGAAATTGATAACAATAATAAATTCACATATAAAAATATGTATCACGGTTCTTCTGGCTTGAATCTCTTCGTCATTGAAATTGAAGAAATTTGTTATTCCCACATCGTCGCCACACACGAGGCCGGCGTTCGCTTGAGAACCCGATTTCTCTTTGAACGACACGAGACGGCGTTCTAAAGGGGATCGTCATAAAATCATCACCTCACCCTGGGATTTTCATCACTGGGAGATACCGGCCAATATCATTAGTTCTCGCCATATTTTTAATTTATTGGATGTAATTTTTTACCCGAGCAAAGTATTTATTTCAGACAAGTATTTGTTTAGTTCGGCGATAAAAGCGATGAAGTCCTAATGTTTTTATTAATGATCGGTTGTTATCGAGTGTTCGGCGATTGGAAAGTCATTATTCAGCAGTGATATTTCAATCGCCATCACTCAACATAAAACGGCCCTCCATCGTGATGGATGCCGTCGATTAATTTGAAAGTTTTCGAATCCAAATGTTTTCGTTGTTTACAACAATGTTTTAACCAAAGTCAATGGTGTTTTTTATTGTTCGTCGACTTCGGTTTTTTCTGTGTTCCTCAAAATAAAATAATTAGCATTACTTACAGGTTCAATGTTATTTCATTTATCTCCTTTCTCGCTTCGATGGCAGCGCGTTCCGTCCGGAGCTCGCTAATTAAGTTTCGATTCGCTGGAACGCCATCGTCGTCGGACGCCATCCTTCATCGTCCTCCTCTTCGCTGCCTGCTTCGCCCTCGCCGCTCCCCTGGCCACTTGCCCTGGCCCAGGAGCCGGGCACTTGCTCCACTTGCCCTAATCGCGTTGCTCAGTTCTCCATTTTGCCTCACGATGCGTTTTGCGTTTCTGTCATTAGCCAGGGCTATTTATCGTGGTGGTCGTGTTGTTGCTGTTGCTGTTGCTGCTGTCGAGGTTGTGGGGGGCTTTTGGAAATTAAAAATTCAGGTTTTGACATTTTTAAGCACTCAGCGCTGCCGATAAGATCCGCCTCCTCCGACTCCTCCTCCACGCGCCCCCCGCCTCGCATGCGACGGACGTCATTTGGCAGCGACTGCGGGCGGCTCGATGTGTTTCTCCAAATGACTTTCTCGCACGTAAATGTTATATTTAGTGCGCATAAATTCGCAGACCCCCCGCGCTCCTGCGGCCCGTCCCCGCCCGCCGGCCGTCGACGCCGTCCTGAATATTCATTCGGCTCACACTCTTCAAAAGGCGACTTCATTCGCCCTCAAAATGCATGCATATTCCGAGATGCACGACGGCAATTCGTACTTAAACTCGTCTCGTAAAATGGCCTGCGAATGCGAAACATTCAGTTTATCGTCTGAAGTGGCTCGCCGAATGTCCATTTGTTTTCCCAAGTGTTTTAAATTACAGGAACCTGACGGCCACGGTTTCGTTTCCGCAGGAATGCTGCAGTTGTCTGGGCGTTAAAACCGGGGCCCCTGGCGTTATGAAGTCGCCAGGAAGGGCAGATATGCGTATAATGGACTTCTATTTTCTCCATTGCTCATGGGCCAACGAGCAGGGGAGGGCGGGAAGCAAAATCCACCCACATGAGCTGTGAAGCAAGAGCTTTCCATATATTAACTAATTAATAAAGGGTCTGAGAGTCAGAGGAACCGGTTGGGGTTCTACAACAAATAGTTCTCTCTGTTGCTTTCTAAATTTCATTACCTTCATTTCATTTGCCATTTGTGAATACTTCTATGTGAAGTTTGTTTTTTTGTTGTTGCAACATATCAGCTCTTATTAAAATTCATATTTATTTATACGATTCCATTTCTCCTTCTCCACACCTTGTGAGCGAGCGATCAACGAACTGCGTGATTGATTGAAAATGATTGCGAAATTATTTCAGGTAATTTTTATTTGCGACAAACTTCATTAGTCGCTGTCGCTTTCGCCGCCGCCCACGCCCTCCACCTTGCCACCTCCCACCTCATTCGCCGGTTTTCCACAGTTGTTTTCGAGCTCCGCGTGCTCGGATCGGCGCTCATTAGCGAGGGACCCGCAGGCGCAGGCCAGGCCAAGCGACCGCGATGTTGGTCAAAGATTGCGAACCGCGTCCGAGGGGCCGCCGACGGTGTCGACGGGGGCGAGCCGGGGAAACGGCTGGAAATGCGAGAGGAAAAGTAGCAATGAAAATATTTGCACATTTTACCAGTTTTTCTTGTTGTCCGAGTTGATGTTGGGGCAGTTGCTGGAGCTCAACTGTTGTTGTTGTTGGAGTTTCTTGTAGTTGCCGCTGTTGTCTGCGCTGGATTGCAGCCATTTGCGAATAGCGTCGAAGGAGTTCGGCCGACGAGGACGAGGACGAGGCGAAGGCATTCAGTCGACCCGGGCGCAGGGAGGGGTAGAGGGCGAGCAAAAATGGGAGAAAGAGAGAGCCAGAGGGTGGATCGAGGCGAACGAATGCAGTTTTGCCTTTTTCCGGTGCTTGGCAGCGAGGTATTCGGGCGTTCGTGGCGGGAGCGGCTGCAGCAAGAACCACTGCAACGACAACAACGAAAATTACAGCAACATTGTGGCAACAACAACAACAACGTGCCATCCACACACCAATGTAACAACAGTTATTGCAGCCATTTAACCAAATGACATTTGGCCAAGTCGACCAACGAGGAGCAGAGGGCCGCGAACAGCAACAACAACAGCAGCAGCAGGAACTGTAGCAATAGCGACAAAGCGACGACGAGGGTGAGGAAGAAGAAGAATTGAGCAAAAACAGGGTCAGTTGGCGACTCGCAGCTGCACCCGATGGGCGCTGAATTCATTCATTTCAGTCACTCGTTCATTGGTCGGCGGGCGAATAAATCAAAAGCCGCCAGTTGGCTGGCTCTCCCTCTCTCTCCCGATCTCTCTCTCTCTCGCTGTCTCTCTCTCGCTCTGTCTGTCCGGCTGTCTGGGTCCGTCCGACCTCTGGGCCCTCTGTCGGCGACTGCTGGCAGCCGTTGGCCTGCTTTGCATTCTGAAATGTAAATAACTTGCGGCAATCGCGGCGTTGCAATCGACAGAAAACATTCAAAATTCAGCAGCGTCAGCACCAGCAATCGGGAAATTATAAAACCAACAACAACCACAACAACAACAAGAATGCCGCGCACCATCACCAACAGCAGCAGCACCAACGGCTGCAGCAGCCGACACAGCGACACAATGGCCGCCGGAAGTTCTAAATTCAAATTATTTTCGTATGCAAAAACAACGAAAACCCACTTACAACAACAACAAAAAGAACAACATCCACAACAAATGCCACAACAATAACAACAACGTCGCCATTGGCTATTGAATTGTCTGCAGCAACAACAACTGCAACAACAACACCGAAGACGACGTCGACGTCGACGACTTCATAAGAAAAACTCGCGAATTTTCCGTCGCGTTGTTGGCAACAACAACAACAACAGAAACGAACGTAGTTGCAACGACAACAACAATTGTTACAACCAGAATAGTGACTGCAAGAACAATAACAACAACAACAATAGCGGAGCAGTGAAAATTACACCGGCAACAACAATAACAATTACATCGTCGACAATGACAACAACAAGAACAGGAACAAAAACAATGGCTCCAGCAATTTTGCCTGCTGTCGATGGAGTCGGGCCCGCCGGAAGCGCCAACAGTGGAGGCAAAAACGCAGTTGTTGGCAACAACAATTGCCAACAACAACAAGCTGGACTTCATTTCATAAAATTGCAATATGGCGCCGGAAGGTGGACTTCCGGTTGCTGGGGCGACGGGGCGAGGGCGCGTTTTTGCAGCCTCGCCCCCAGGGCCTCTTGTTGTTGTTGCTATTGTTGTTATTGCAGTGGTGCTGGTGGTGAAACGAGTCGGCCTCATTTCCGCTGAAAGGACGCAGCTGCCTCGTGGCTTTCACCTCCTGCTCCTCCCTCTCCCTCTCTCCCTCTCCGCCCCTTCCTTTCTTAATCTGCCTCGCCTCCTCCTCCCCCCTGCACCCGCCTGCCAGTCGTTGGCGTCCTTTTTTCGGTGGACGTCGCTGGTCGCAATTTACGAGCGGTCGATCAAGTTTAAAGCCGTAATCGACATGGGGCCAATTTATTAACCGACCGACCGATGGACCGATCGAGCGACCAGCCAACGTCCAGAGGGCGAGATCGAGGACGAGGGTCTGGGACGAGGTCGCGGGCGCGGGCGCGCCGGGCGGATCGCGGGGTCCCCGGCGGAGCAGCTTCGGGTCAGAATTGTCACCACTGGGCAGCGAAGACGTCTGCTTAATCGCACTTAATGCGCAGCCGCGACCTCTCGCCCCCCTCGCCCCCTCCCTACCTTCCCAGTCGCCCCGGCCTCGCCCGTCCCCAGCTTCCCACCAACACCGATCCGAGCCGGGCCGAGACGCACGAAACGCCCTCCGCACCCCTGCCAATGTGTCATAAATTTGCAACTTAACAGCGGCTTAAGTCGTCCGCTCGTCGTCCGTCCGTCCGTCCGTGGTCCGCCGGCCGCAAATCCGTGCGCGAGCGAATGCGAAATTTATGCCCTCGTGTCACATAATTTTCGCGGCGAATAACAAATTGCCGAGGAAGTGGAACTCGGTCTCGGCCTGGAACTGGCACTGGAATCGGAGCCGAGAGGATCGCGGGTGGGGGGAGGGGAGGGAGGCTGAAGCCGCGATAGACAGCCGGGCGGACAGACCGCAGAGGGACGGCCGGACGGACGGCCGGACGGACGGCCGAAGGTGCGTGCATTAAAATTGCTTAATTGAGAGCGACAGAAATAGCGAGGTGGAGGTGGCGATGGCGATGGAGGCGCGGGGATCGGGCTACGGCTCGGATCACTCAAGTGCCGGCTCAGACACCGTCCGGAGGCTCGAAGCCGGCCTTAGACACGGCTTCGCGGGATTGAAAACCTGCTCGGGTCCGAGCCCAGGGCCGGCAGTGGACTGGGCTCAGGCCGGCTCAGGACTCGCCTCCATGGACTTGTGTACTTGGGCTCGCAGGGCCATAAATTATCGCCGCAGTCAGCAGCGCCCTCTGCAGCCACACCAGCGGCTCCACCGCTCGCCGTCCCCCACGCGGCTGATGAAGTTGTTGCCGACAACGAGGGCTACGACGGCGACGGCGACGGCGACTACGACGTCAGCGCGACCGGCCGCAGATCGACAGACGCCAGGCAGCGGCCCCTGAGCGACCTGGGACAGACATCCGAGCCGGGACGGACAGTGGGACGTCGGGCAATCTGTCCATCGGCCATCGCCATCGTTCGTCCCGCTCGCGATCAGCCGGCAGCCGCCCCCGCCTTAACGTCCTTTCGCATCATCCTCTGAACGCATGGACTCGATCTGCTTGTTTCAGTCGCGCTGCTGCTCGTTGTTGTTAATGTTGCTATTTCTCGTTGTTGTTGCTGTTTTCCGCCGTTGTTGCTCATGCTGTTCCAATGGCAGTTGCGGCTGCTGCCACGTCCATCAACTGCAGCGCTCCATGAACGCGTCCTCGGTCCGCGCGTCGTCGCCTAATTGAAAGAAAGCGAACCAAAATGTATGCCCAGCTTCACGCGAGGATCTGCAGGGAGCGGAAGGGCGTCGGATGTGAAGTGGGGGGTGGGGAGGAAGGCGAAGGGAGGGAAAGGGGGTGGGGAAAGGGACAACTGGCTGAAGGTTCCTTTGAGCGAGTGTTAGAGGGGTAAAAGTTGACAAAATTCGGAGCTCGAAGGCCAGCTCGAGCCAGGTCAGGGTCTGGGCGTATTTCTAGAGGATCCTCTGCATTCCAGACCGATTGCAGGATCCAAAAAGCGCTCTGCTATGTCGGTTATTGCGTGATTCCGGGAATCGGGGGACAGAAATATGAAAATGACAACCGACGACCCGGGCCGGTCCGCCTTGGCCCCGGTAGCGATAACTCTCCGCACCGAGCGGAGCCAAGGCGGGCTTGTAATTGAATGATCTCGAACGATCTCCGGCGACTTTATCGCCACGTCCTCATCCACATCCACATCCACACGACTCCCTTGGAGGCACCCGAGAAGGGCGACGACGCCGAGGACCGCGACGACTCCAACTCCAACCGCATCCATGACAATTCAATATAAAATAGCGATTCGCATGTGTCGCGCCACCCACAACGACGGCAAGGGACTACGGACGGACGGACGGTGGGACGGACGGACGGAGGGACGGAGGGACGGACAAGAGCAACAACGTGAAGGCTCTGCCATGACAACTGCTGGTAATATATGCAACGGCAGTAACAACAGGACCAACAGGGCAGCAGCCACGACAACGACAACGACAACAACGACAACGACAAGAACAACAAGAACAACAGGAACAACAAGAACAACAAGAACGACGGGAACAACAACAACTTGGCAACAACAACAACAACATGAGACGGCAACACGACACCCGACCACGAAGTGTGGCGCATATGACTGCAATTTGCTCGACGGCCCGGCCCTGCCCGAGACGCCGGAAAGGCAGCTGCTGCACTGCCTGCCTGCCCGCACCGCCCCTCCCCTCCCCTGCGCCTCCTTCCCCTTCCCACCACCACCACCCACGCACACACACTCACGGGCCTCCTTCCCAAATGGAGTCTTCAATTTCCGCGAACGCAGACACGCGCGGCCAGCGCGACCGGCGCGACCGGCGCGACCGGCGGACGACGGGGCTGGCGTTGCCGGACCGGCGTATTATTTACAAGTGTTCTCGAACTTTATGTGCCTGCTGCTGTCGTTATCGCTGTTGTTGTTGTTGTTGTCCCTGTTGGTCCTCTGGCTGTCGGCCCGCCTCGGTCTCCCCCGTGGAAGCCGCCAAATTTATGGCGTCCGGAGGGGGTGTCGGGGGTGGGGGCAGCTCAGTGGGTGGCGGGCGGTCGAGCGCGCCAAGGTCGCCGTCGCCGTCGCGTCGCCCGCAGCGGCGCGGTCTCAATTACGACCACCCGCCCCGCCCCGACCGCCGCGGGAGCGAGGGAACAAATGCTTCGGCCGCTCATTTGCCTCAAATCCATTATCGCTTCGATTTTTATCGCCGCCGTGGCCGCGCTTCGAGTCGCGCCGCCCCCCGCCGCCGCCGTCGCCGCACGCCACCGACATCAAAGGATCCTCGCTCGGGCGTCGCGTCGGCCGATCGCCCCCGATGGGTCGTGGCTGGCCCGATCGGTCGTCGCCAGGGCCAGAAAAATAATCAACGGGAACACGCGATCGTCGCACGGGCCGGGCCGGGCTCGGGTCTGGGTCCCGGTCCCACGAGCTCCGTCCCCACTAGGGCTGGCGATGATGACCGTGATGACGATGGCGGTGGCGATGGCGATGACGACGAGGACGTCGGCTCTCCCTGCGCCGCTGAAATGAATCAAAGCTCCAAGGAGCGAGATCTCGTGTCCTGCTGTGCGCCGATTGCGTTCCTTCGTCTTTTTAATTTCAGAAATCGAAAACAACAACAGGCGAACCCACAACTACAAAATACAAAAACCAATTTCGAAAAAAACCAAAATCGAAAAAAGAAATTGAAGAATGAAAGGCCAGGCAAAAACGAACAACAAGATTAAGAACGGCGAAAAATTAAATTTGAAAAAATAAAGAAATTGAGAAGAAGAATAATATTCGAAAAAATCCAAATGAAAATGAGGAGCAAGAATGACAAAAGGAAGACAAAATTGTAGAATTAA
The DNA here is from genome assembly GCA_947389925.1 of Coelopa pilipes. Lineage (NCBI taxonomy): Eukaryota > Metazoa > Arthropoda > Insecta > Diptera > Coelopidae > Coelopa > Coelopa pilipes. The sequence goes on along the minus strand of OX376697.1, from coordinate 43,102,332 downwards.
ATTCGAAAATAAGAATGAATATCGAAAATCGGAAAAAATCTAAATCGAAATTCGAACAAAAACATCGATCGCTCGCTCCACGGCCTATAAATAATATTTATACGTGTTTCGTCCAGCAGCAGCAGCAGCAGCAACAACTACAGCAACAATAACACCAGAGATCACGGCGGATGAAGTTGAGGAGGAGGAGGGGGAAGAAGAGGAAGCGTATCAAGAACAACAATCACAACGTGGTGGTGGTGAACGGCGAATTCCTTAAATTTATATTTTATCTCGTATTTTCTCGTATTCCCCGATTCCAATTTGAATTAAATTCTTTTTAATGCTTATGTAAACGATCGGTCGCGATCGGCCGGACGGAGACGGCGGCAGGGCGTCCGGGGCGAGGCATCCCTGGTTCGCAGCGGCCGGTGACGCAAAATTTCCGAGATTATTTGGCTCTTGAACAGCGTCCTGCTGGGCCCGGAATTTATTGTTTGGTGATCTTTGATTTCATTATTATTTTTACGCATTCGTGTTTTGCCTTCGCTGCTGCCAGCGCCGGACGTCGGACGTCGGACGCCGGTCGTCGGAGTGTCGTGGAGAATTATGACGGACGAGGCGGCGGCGCTCGGTGCCGACCGGGCCGTGATGGCGGATCGCCAAGGCATCCTTCAAGAGCGTCGCATTGATCACGTTATTTGCGTCAAGATCACCGAGGGCGAGGACTCTGACGACTTTCGCTGCCTTCGTCTGACAGGAGTTCGCGCGAACCGATGCCGGGGACTCCGTGGGCGATCGCTGATCAGGGTCGTGAACCCGTTGCAAACCCTCCACTTGCACATCAATCAACTGGCGTTGCTTTCGTGGCGGTCATCGGTGGATTGATCTCGCCGAGATTAGCGCGGGATTTGCGAGGCCCTTCGGAGAGGTTCGTCCACGGTCCAACGATTTCCATCGGCGACGACCACCGGGTACCCGACACGGCCCGACCCGATTACCCTGCACCAGGCAACCGCCGTCAGCCGCGTCAAAGGCCGTCGCGTCGCCGGCACAAAGGGCTCAATTAAATTGTAAACAAACGGACCAGAGAACGGACCCGATGCGCTTCGAATCGATCGCGTACGTGGTCCACGGCCAAGGGACGAATCCGGGCGCACTCGCGGCGTATGGGATCGGCTTCGGGAAGGGGATTCGATTCGGATCGGATCGGGATCGGCGCTGGGAGCCGCAGCAGTCAAATTAATTTGCATATTAATCAAGGCGAAGGCGGTCGACGGCCTCTGATCTGGCACTGATCTGGTTATTGCGGTGATCAGCGCGGAGCCATTAAAGCCACGAGGACGAGCTGGGCGGGGTCGTGGGGGGGCGACGGCGGTGGCGGGCCGTGATAATGTTGAGCATTGATTTATAACAAATAATTTATCACTCATTAGGGAGTTCTTTTGTGCTGCTGGGATGCGACTGGTGTTGTTCTCGTTGTTGCTGTTGTTCTCATAGTTGTTGTCGTGGTCTTTGTTGTTGCTGCAACTCATCGCGGCTGCAGCGAAACGTGCTGAAAGCTGCGATCGCTTCCTCTGGCCCAGCCCCAGCCCCAGCTCCACCGTCATCTCCGGCTCCGGCTCCGACTCCGGCTGCCGCGCGGCTCCAACGCCAGCCCCTGACCTCGGGGCGAATGTGTTGTCTTGCTCTGAAATGTATTTCAGTCGCAGCCGCTCCGGACGTCCACCGGCTGCCGGCTGCCGGCTGCCGGCTTCTGGCCACGGTCGGCCGAGGTTGCGGCGGCCGAACCACTTGTAATCCGCGACAATTAAGATAATTTTTCGAGAACTTTTAATCTCCGATCGGCCGTCGGGCGACGTGCGTGCGACGGCCCAGTTGCTGCCCCCTCCATCACCCTCCCCGCGGCTCTGCCCCCGACTTGTCTATCTTAATCGCCGAGGTACACTTGAGCGCTGAGTAATTATGTCAATTTGAATTGAATGCGAAATAAATTAAAATTCAACTACGCGCCTCCGACGGACGAGCCTCTGTCCCTCCCTCCCTCTCCCTCTCTCTTCCGTCTCTCGTTCTGCGATCGCTGGCCGGCCCGTGACAGATCACTTGATTGACACTTTTATTGTACAGGAAACACATGAAAGTGTGTCGGAAATCGACGACGACGGCGACGACGACGGAGCGATAAATAATATCGAAAAGCGTTTTGTGGCCATTAGCGAAATTAGCGAGATATCAGGTTGGAGCCGGACAAGCGGCCTACTCGAGACGCTGGGACGCGAACGAATGCGGGCCGAGGGGCTCCTCGAGGTCGCCGTCGGGAGTCCGAGGCGGATTAGAAGGGGGGTTTCGAAAAGTGGTAAATGTTGCTTGTGAAGTAACAACAAAAAATAGAAATAAAAACAAAAATAAAATGTTATTAAGCAACCAGTGGTTTCCGGCTGTAGCATTAAAATAACTCGGAAATAGTGGTGGAATGGTTTGCAATGCTTTACAAATAAGGAAAGCCAATGAGGTAAAAATGAACAAATTATAAAAACCGACTAAAAGTTCCACAAGTTCTTTTTGAAATAACGACCAACATGTAAATTTATTTTCTTTGTTCTAGGTGCACATTTTCAGAAATTCATCACAATTCTTTGGAGGCCCCTCCAATACTCGAGCTCCCTCTGCCTCTCCCTCTCCGCCGCGGCCCTCGTCCCGCACGCCGCCCTCGTCTGTCACCAGGCTCTGCAGCAGATCTTCCGAGTGCCCCCAGCCCTCCAGCACTGGCAACACGCCATGTGTCACGCCCACACCCAGAGAGAGCCGGAAGAGAAAGAAAGGAGACCGAGCGAGGGGGCAGAGAATGAAAAAGCGATCTTTCTTCGGAGATTACGACGACTTAGCGGGGAAATTGCTGTCTGTTGACGTTCGAGTGTCAGTTTACGAGATGTCGTACACGACAGGCCGAGCGATCGGGCAAACAAATCGTGGGCCACGTGACTGATCGGGGGCGGGGCGGGGGAGCCGGAGGAGGAGAAGAAGCAGATCTGCTGGCGATTAACGACCGATGCCGCTAATGACAGGAGCCGCCCTGGGCGAGTGGAGGGTTTGAGGCCGAGAAATGCCGTGAACGCGATCGTGGGCATTTCCCGATTAATTTATGCCGACTCCATGGCGAATCAGCAGCCGATGACTCGACCGATGACCACCGATCGATCGATCGATCGACCGACGGATGGATCGGCGACTTCTGATTATCATAAATACTTCCAAAATGTTCGCGTTGATGTTGATCACATCTTAAATGCACGCGATCGGCTCCCCTCCCCCCCTCAGCCCTCGATCGCATTTGCATACCGACTCGATCATCGGGTGACGCCCGGAGTCTGGATGTGAAACTCACGGTCTGTGGTTTCCGAAACACATTCCCAGGCGATCATCAGCCCAATTGTCATTAGCATGGTCAGCATCGCGGTGACCGCCGCCAGTACCACATGCTCGTGCCGATCGAGGGGCACCGATCGCCACAACAACAGAAACAACCCGAAGAAACACTCTCTGGATAGAAACAAAAGCCGAGAATTATAATTTAGTAGTTTTTCTTCGTTGCCTTCTTCGTTCGTTCTCGTTGAATTCTCGTTTCGAATGTTAATTTCGGGAACTCAGCCCAATGATGCGGTGTCCACTTATCGAGCGGTCGGTCTTGTTCTTGCTCTTGTTGTTGGTATTGTTGTTGTTGTTGTTGCGTTCCATTATATCGGACATAATTATAACCACGGTCGCCGCCAACCTCGCCGGAGCCGCCCGGTGCCCGGCGATCGCGCAATCGACTCGTCGCCTCCGAAGGGTCCGCAGGTTCGTCTCGGACGCGACCCGGGCTCGGGCCCGGTTGTCAATGGGAACATCTGTCCATCCGCGGCGGTGTCGCTCGTCCATTCGCGGCGATCGTGGCTGTCGTTTTCGGGCATTTGAATAAGCAATGTGAAGGAGAGGGAGGCCAAACCGGAGCTTGACGGCGGGACGGCGACGGGTGGATCCACCTGTGCCCGGCGAGGCGACCCCCGGGTGCCGTCAGTGCACGGGGCATGATTGATTTTTTCCACTGTCCATCCATCCATCGACTCGAGTTGTCTGGACGCGACTCGGCTCGTTTCCATAAGCCGTCCACGCCGACGCGAGTTGATCGTCTTCTAATCTGCGATTCGATTTTAATTATTATACAGAGTGCGTTCTCGAGCCCGCAACCATCGGACACCATCGAACGACAACAACAGCAACAACAACAACAACACCCCGACAGCGGCCGCATCGGAGAAAGGCATGTCTTCGGCGCGGACTCGGGCCGTCTGACCCACAGCCAGGCGGATGGACAGGCGACGGCCAGACACGAGCTCCACAATGGGACAGTTCAGTGACTGAATGCGTGCAGCGCGCCTCGAGACCCCGCGGCCCCGCCCCAGACCCTCGGTCCCTCGGTCCCTCGGACCCACCGAGCCACCGAGCGACCGAGCCAGACAGGCAGAAGGACAGAGGGACAGCCGGACAGACGGCGGCGCATGCGTGAATGCATTTTAAATACGAAATTTCGTCGACAACAACAACAGCCTTCGCCGCACGAAAAACGCATTGGGAAAATCAAATGGAATCGCATTTGAATTTCGAATTCCGAACACAAAATGAAATATTACTAACAGGTACCTCGCAGGGACCCCTTCCGCCGTCGGCCGGCGGGAGGCCAGAGCGGGGAAGGGAGGGAGGTTGACGGCGGCGCTCGAACCCTCCGCATGCGAGGATCGTCGTGGACGTCTTTTAATTCGTCGCGAGTCCACTTTGAATTTGATTTAAATCGCTGATCGCCGATCGCTGATCGTCGATGGTTGTCGTCTGGGCCTGGGCCTGGGCCTGGGTCGTTGTGGAACCTGGTCAGGTGGGTCGCCGGCGAGGCGAGGAAATTCCCATAACCGGCGATCGTTATGGACACGTTCTCGATAAGTTATGTATAACTCGCCCCTCTCGGTACTCCGCACGAGAATTTATTGGGGAAAAATTGCACTCGGGGAATCGTTGATGCACACGAACTTCCGGGTGGCGAGCCGGGGCCCGGCGTGTCCTTCGTCTGGAGGGCCGCGAGGGACCTGCCGAGAGGTCCCAAGAAAGTTCTCCTTCGACCGTTGAAGAGTTCTGGTGAAGGTCTTCAAACTGGAAGGTAGCGAAAGGATTTTCCACTGTACATTCCTCGGCCACCGATCCGATTTCAGGTCCACTAATCGTCAGTCGTCAGTAAATCTGTGTTCGTTCCCCCTCCCTGCACTGTCTGTCCGTCCGCCCGCGATCGGGTAACGCACACCGGGTGTGCGATCGCCAGAAGTCGTCGAAGCCGCCCAACTTAAGTATTCATTAGTTGTTCCATTCAACAGCACTAATTTATTAACTTTCATATGTTTGACTTCCTCGGCAACATCTCCGACGACCCGAGAACTCGACGACTGCGCCGGCGACGGCGACGGCGATCCGATGATTCGACGATGATGCACTCGATCGACATGCGGAATGGGAAATTTTCCACGGTGCTGGTTGGACGGCGTTCGGATGGATGGCTGGATATTGGGCTACGGAATTATAATTATACGAAGTCGGCATTAATGGTCGTGGGCATACGCGGGCCGAGGCGAGCGGGGCAGAAGCGAAGGCCATAATTAAGTGGGCATTATTTATGCCCGGCTCGGCGGAGTCGAAGTGGGAATGAAAAGGTGAACAAATCGGCGTGAGAGATTCCTAGGACGGATTCTCATAGGACTCTCATCCAGACAAGCGAGAGCCGCCATTCGAGAGGGGTTCGTTCTAATGACATCATCATCATCATCGCCATCGCCGTCGCCGTCATCGTCATCAACTTGACGATCGTCATGATCGCGATCGATGCATTCACCTTGAGCGCCGGCTGGTCGGATTTCGGTCCACGCGAAGACAATGGCAAGAGTCATTAAATTAATTCTCATTATTGCGAATGTGTTTAGCTTAACAAAGGGGTCCAATTCATCAGGCGCCCGAACCGAGTTTGGGGCCGCGATATCGCTTTGAAAAACTGACAAAGCGTTTAAAACACAATTAATTTTTTCTCACTTTTTCGCTGCTGTTACCCGGTTGTTAGTGTCGTCGTTGTTGTTGTGTTGTTGCTGGTGTGTCCAAAACGTCGTTCGATTTAATTTTGGTTTTTTCTCATATTTCGCATTATTGCTTGGAGGTTCATCAAGTTCGCGATCACGAATAAGGTTTTAATTACTTCATTAGTTGAATTGCAATTTATTATTGCGTTGACAGTATTGAACATTTGTCGGTTTCCTACTATGTAATTAGCCGGCTCTCGGTGATCATTAATTTCCGCCACTAAACCAAATGATTAATTTAACAACATCTTCATAATTGCTGCTAATCGCTTTTGCCGTCCACCGTGCATCGCTTTGTCAGTGGACTTTTTAGACATCGCCAAATTTATTCATGGCCTCTTCGGGCAACTGTTTCCATCGCTGTCGCTCTCCCTCCCTCTCTGCCTCACCGTCTTCACCTCTCACCAGTCGACAAGTCGTTTCGGGACAAGCATCGTGCGATCGGAAGCGTCCGGGGATGGCTTCGGTCGGTCGGCTGGACGTGGCCAGTCGGAGTCGGGCGGCGGAGTCGGAGTCGCGATCGCTGGAGGGGAGGAGGCTGCAGAGGGAGCCCCACGAGAGGGTCCCGAGGTCTCTCGATCGGGCTGCTTTCGGTAATTTGAATCCTACTTGTTTGGGCGCGAAGCCCCCGCCGACTCCCGACCACAATTAGACCAGGACGAACATTTCATTCGAAGCCCCTCCACCGCCGCTGCGGCCGGTTCGTAGGCGATCAAATTGAAAGCCTTCGCGATGGGGCAACAAAAAAATGCACATTTCATTTGAGCCAAGTCGAGGATCCCGGTGCCTCGCCACATGCAGCGCTCGAGTGTCCGAGTGTCCGGGCCGCGTCCGCGTCCTCGGCCTGGTCGTCGTCGTCCGATATCGGTCCGGGCGCGCAGACCGCCCGGCGCGCGGACAGGCGATTCTGCGGCGAGATAAGGCCGAGAGACGTCACGCCAAACACGATCATATTTTAATTATAATATTCATAATTCGTTCGTACGGCCGAGGCCGGAATGCGGCGGCCGGTAATGGTGATGGGGCTTCGATCGCCAGCTGGGGAGACCGAGCGGCGAAGGAGGTCGGTCGGTGCGACGGCCACAAAACTGGGTTCGTCCACATGGCGGGCTCGACGGCATCGAGTGGGATTTTCCCGGGAAGCCCTGGTTGGGAGTGGGGGCTTCTGGCGAATGGCCTCACAAATTGACCCATCACCATGACGGATGGTCCTCGACATCGCCGTCGCCGTCACCGGGCGTCTCGAGGCGACCTCGGCCGGTGCTGAGCGTTGCACACAAAATAATTGCTTCGCAGGAAATTCGTCAACTTCACGCGGCGTCCAGGGCTGCGGCGATAATCCGTGGCCAGCGCCTTTTGTTCTCGCAGCTCGTCCCGCCCTCCGATCTCCTGGAAAATCCCCATCTCTCTCTCTCTCTCTGGCGTTCCGAAGGGACGAGGTCGAAGTCAAGTCGGCGGCCGATGACGTTCGACCCGCGGTCCACACGACAATCGCTTCATCGCCGCCTGACGAAAGCCGCCGAGATCGATGGAAATCGATGGAGTGGTGGGGCAACAACAACAGCGACAACAACAACATTAGGGGAAAATTCGTATCGCTCGGATCCGGGCGGCGGATTCACTAATCCCTCGGATGCGGCCGAGTTCGGCGCAAGTGGACCCGGAGTCGGAGTCGGAGTCGGAGGCGGTGACGGAGTCGTCCATTGACGCGGGTCGGTCGATCTGGAGTCCGATCTTTTGTCTTTTCCAGGGAATGGAACAATAACAACAACAACAATGGGAAATGACAAGAACAACAACGAGAACAACAACAACGGCGAGTGCAACAACAACAATGCCCAAGAAGTACCTGCGCGTGTTGCCCACATAATTCAGTGCAGATACTCAGTATCTCATAGATAGATAGATACCCATTGACCATTATTTCTGGAAAACAATTTAAATTCTTTTAGCCGCTTTCCCCCTCCTCCCCTCTCTCTCTCTCTCTCTCTCTCTCTCTCTCTCTCTCTCGCTCTCCGTGTCTCCCTCATTCTCTGCCCTCTGCCGGCTTCCCTTGGTCGGATTTCAATTTGAATTTGTACGAAGGGCTGGGAGTTGGAAAAGGGACAATGGACGAGGGACAGACAGACAGACAGTCGGACGGACTGACAATCGAATGGACGGACAGAACGATCGACGACAGACGGAGGGACGGGGTCGGGCCGCTCGAAGGACGGCAGGCGAGAACGAACGAAACAGATACAAATCCGAATTTGACTTTATAATGAATCCGTGAGCCATGGGTGGGGGTGAGGGGTTCGTGGTCCGGGGTTCAGGGTACAGGGTGCGGGCCAAGCATCTGACAGCCATTTGCTTTGTCTTGGGCCACGCTTTGTGGTTGTCTTGATTGAAAATCAGGAAAATCAGGTTAATGGCTGGGTGACAGCCACAAAATGGGAGAAAATGTTCGAGTCTCGCTTTGTTGCCTCCTCTTCGATGGGGGTCATTGTTGTTGCTGTTGTTGTTGTTGTGTTTTTTCCCCCATTTTCGTCTACATGTAATTTTTGTGAACTTTTATTATTCATTGTTTTGCGGCTCCGTGATAAGATTGATTTGAAGCATGTGCGGCGGCATAAATTAAAGCCGCAAATGGCTGCGGCCGCGAGGCGTCCGAACCGTCGGAGCCGCCGGAGCCTCTTCGCCCGGCCCCGCCCACCTCTCGCAAAGTCGCCCCTCTGATCCTTTGACAGCCGATCGCGCGATGGCTGAGGCCGCGATGGCTTCGCTAAAAAGTCTCAATTAGACACAGACGTCCATCAGCCCCAGCCCTGGCTCCGGCTCTGACCCTCTGGCTCGTCCCTGCCCTCGCCGACCCGCCGGCCGGCGTCGATCGAGCCGCGGCGCGATCGAACAAAACGTTTCCAATTCGCATCGTTTCGTCGCATCGACCCGGCCGTCGGCCGTCGTCCAGCGGGACCATCGGCACTTAACGCCGGCCGGGCTTCCATCAGGCCATGATCGGGCAAATTCTGCCTCTTTCTTCTCGCCCCCCTCCGCCGCCCCACCCTGGCCGCACACGCGACAATGGCGTCCGAGCGCTGTTGCTCCGGGTGCCCCTTTGTTGGCCGGGTCTTTTGTCAAACTCCCGGCTCCTTCTCCGTCTCCGGCTCCGGCTCATGACTCAATTGATTTCGCCGCCTTTCGCCGTGTGTGCCGGTGTGTGTTTTCGGAATTCGGTGCCGTTTTCGAAACTATTTACACGATTTGTCGGCGAGATCACAGATCGTTTTGTATTTTGCATGTTTTCCCGAAAACCCCTCTCTCAAAAAAGTGGTGTTATTGTTGTTGTTGCTATAGCTGTTGTTTTGGCTCGGCTTTGTTTGCTTCTTGAACTAGTTTCAGCGTCTCGCCCGTATCTGGAGCAGTTGCGGCAACGCGACTTAAGTGACTTCACATGTTCGGCATTTGGCATTTCGTGAAATTGATCGATGCCGATCGGTGCCGATCGATCCCACCAATTCAGCCCGATCCGATCGGACCCGACTCGACTCGACTTGATCCGCTTCAATTGATCCATCCATCCGTCTATCCGTCGCTAGGTCGCTCGCATGGTAAACACATTTCACAAATCGCTCGCTCTTCGCCCCATCCAGCGGGCGAGAAACGGAGTTGCGCGGGTGCGGGGGGCGGGTCCGCATGGGCTGGGATCGAGTGATCTTCAAGGGCTTCGGCTGCGAATTCGAACTGGGTCGCGGGTGGACCGACCTCGACTCGACCGAGCCGGTCCTGCTCGACCGAACCCGCCTGTACCACGACCTCGCAGGCGAACGCGATCTTGGGCCAGCGCCCGGCCCCGGAGAAAGTGCGATTTGGCAAAGGCCCGAGGATCGGCGACAACTGTTGACTCTCGCCATTGGTTCCGCTCGGCGGGGCCTCGGAGCCCCGGGGCAACTGCGGAGGACTCCAACTGTTCGCCCTGTTCGTCCTGCTCGCCAGTGGCCGGGCAGGAGTCGCCGCAGATGTCCAGAGAGGAAGGAGCGAGGAGCGCGGAGGGAGGGAGATGGCAGTAGGCCGCAGAGGCCGCTTATCTTCAAAGGAATGCGCGACAAAAGATCGCAGCGATCGTGCGGTGAGCGGCCATCGACGGCGGCGATCGCTCGACAAGTGTCCAGGTCCAGCAGGGGTCAAGGCGGAGGACACAAGTGACTGACTGACGGACTCGGTCGACTCGGCCATCCATCGGTCGTCCATCTGTGCGTCCCTCCGTCCGTCCTTCCGTCGCTCCGGAACCTTCGAACTGCGTTCGACGAAAATTCTATTCCGCTCACTTGAGATTAAAGCAGATTAACAATTGTCGTTCGAGTTGCTGTTGTTTTTGTCGCCGTCGCTGGTTATTGTCATTGTTATTGTTGTCGCTATTGCTGTTGTTGTTGTCGTTGTTTTTATCGCTCCCCTGGATTATTGTCGAATTTTCATTCATTTATGCCGACCGCCAAAGGCCTGCCGTGGTCGTACCTAAAACTTTTATTGTCTCCCGCTTCGAGGGTTTTTGTTGCCTCCTTGTTGTTGTTGTTGTTCTTGTAGATCAGGGTGCTGCTCATGTAGTTGTTGTTATTTCGTGCGCACTTGACTCCCGTTGTTGACATTTGTGGTGTCTCGGCCGACTCATAAATCTGCGATGACGTCCACTCATCCGACCGGCGTTGTCGAGACGCCGCTCCGGGCTTCCCTCCATCTCTCTCTCTCTCTGTCTCTCTCTGTCAATGTCTCTGTCCATCTCTCTTTGTCGGTATCGCCCTGGTCATCTCTTTATCGGCACGTACACATGTCGCTGTCCCGTCGACTTCCTGCCCTCCACATGTCCTCGGCTGTCGAAGTCCTTCCCTCTGTCTCTCGATGCACCCGGCAGCCCCTGGACCCGACTGGCCTGTCCGTCCCACTGTCCCTCGTGCCCACTGTGCGTCCGCAGGGATGCCGTAGGGCTGGGTTTCATCGGTTCGTCCTCTCGATTGAGTTCCTTCTCCTCGCTGGACCTGGACGAGTCTCGAAGCCAGGAGTTGGAGCAGGAAAAGGGAGTGAAATGGATAGAGAGAAAGACAGCGAGAGAGGGGGAGGTCGAAAGAACAGCGGAAGGCGTTTAAATTAAACTAATTTTTTTGGGCTGTCGGCGTTGTTTTGCTGGTTGTTAGTTTGAAATTGTTGCTGATAATGCTATTGCTATTGTGTTTTTATTGCCATTTTATATTGTTTTTTCTGTATTTTCCTGTTGTTGTTTTTGCTTCTCTTCTTGTGGTTTATGACACTGTTGTTCTTCTCTCTGTCCTCTTCGTTCTCCCATCTCTCCATGGCTTGAACCGAGGCTCATTACAACGCTTTTACAGGCTTCCGTCATACGATTTGAACTCTTTAATGTCGCCATAGTCGATGTTGCTCTTGTTGGCCGCATTGTTGTTGCCATTGTTGTTGTTGTTTGATTCCACGGAAAAGAACGCCGAAAAACTGTCCTCGAGGAGCATGAAACAAGAGCCGCCGAAATTCACAAAAGGGCCGAAACTCATTTCAATGAATTACCGGAAAAAACAGGCGTTCATAGATGTCGAGAATGTTTTGCTGCGGTGGAGCCACAACAACAACAACGACAACGCCGATTGCTCTCGTTCTGGCGAGATTCTGTGATAGTGTGTGTGGTCGCCGCACTTGTTCACAGCGACAACAACGACAACGGCAACGGCAACGACAGCAACAAGTGTGTCGGCCTCTGGAGCAAAGGTCCGACGTGTGTTCGAGGAAGTTCCAGGGGTCGACGGTTTTAATTGCACTCGAGTTACACCATTACATGAAAAGGTTAACAGCAACAATAACAATACCAACAACAACAACAAGAACGACAACAACGACGTCGAAGCCAACTACAAAAAGGGTACCAACAACAGCAATTAGAAGCTCCGCGCCCAGGTGTCGCAACCGTCGGCACGCATGGAAAGGAACTTGGAATTAAAATTAATTAAAAATTTTCCCGTCCGTCCGTCGGCTGTCCGGCTGTCTGGGTGTCTCCCAGCCGGACTCTCCGTCTGTCGGGCTCTCGGTCTGTCCGGAAATGGGGCCCGAGCGCAACCGTGTTTGGCGCTCGTAAAATGCTCAATTTATTGTCGCACGCCCCCCGCTGAACCGCCCAGTGATGAACAGCAACGGCCGCAGCAACAACAACATGTGCAAGAGCAACCACAACAACATCAATAGCAACAACAAGACCAACAACAACAAGGAGGAAAGCTGTAATAACGATAATTTCAACTACGTTCGCGCAGTTTTCAATTTCAATGAATGTTGCGAGCGACGCGCATGCGCAATAAAATTAATTATTGTCTCTGGCAGCGGCAAAACCAACAACAACAACAACGACGACGACGACCCGGCAACAGAACCCAGCAACAGTCTCGCCTCATGGCTGGCTGCAACAGTTGCTGCACAGTAGCCAACGTCGTGGCACCGCCTTTCGGCTGCCGTTGCAACAAGCCATTTGTTGCTGCCGCTGCCGCTGTCGCTGCCGTCGACGTGGTCGTTGTTCTTGTTCTTGTTGTTGTTGCCTCCATCGTCGCTGTTATTGCTGCCGACGTCATCATCGTCGTTGCCTTCGCTGCCGTCGCTTCCGCTGCACACGCAGCGATGCGAGCCGCGCTCATGATTTATCAGCGATTGCATTCGTCGTTGCTGCAGCCGGCGAGTCGTTGAGCAGCAGCAGCAGCAGCAGCAACAACAGTATCCGCAACGGCAACGGCAGCAACAGCAACTTATTACAATTTGACATCGGCCGCAACCGGGCGGAAGCCGACGTCCTTCCAGGTGGCTGGGACGCATCATCGCGCGTTAGCGTCGGACGGCGAACAGGGAACGCGAAACGTTGCCGCCTGTCCGCGCACGCCCCCCACCGACCCTCCAGCCAATGACCACCGGTCGCCGCCGTCAGGGGCTGAGGCGAAAATTGCCGCTGAGTCGGAGACGGGCGGGGTTTTTTGGATCTGGGCGGAAGCAAGAAAGGAGACAAGGGCTGGGCGAGTGAAGGATGGACGTGGCGTGGACTTAGCAGGGGGCCGAGGAGGCGGCGTCCTGGGATTGACGGACAGCTGGGTGTCCGCGAAGGGACACCCAGGCGGTCAGGACGGGTTCGCGCTGATTCCCAAGTGGTTTCTGAGCCGAAGCAACTCGAGATCGGGTTGACATCCGCCGGGGGGAGGCTGGAGGGAGGCGACTTTGGCTGGATGATTTCACAAGGTCTTCAGATATCTCGGCGCCGGAACTCGCTCGGTTGCTTGTGAGGACATTTCAACTTTTTGCTGCTCATTTTCATCCTTTCAAACCCCGTCCAGCTTCGATTCGCTGGGTTTGGCGTCGATGGATTTTTATTTCTCTTTTCAGAGTCGATTCATCAATTGTTCATTCGCATCAATTTCTCCTCCCAGCCTCAGCCTCAGAGCAGGAAGCGATTTCCACGCGAATCGCCGCCGAAGGTGAAATTTCCATTTCCTCCAGCTGGCACCGGAACAACGGCGGCAGGTCGCAGGACGCGGCGGCGGCTGCCGATTGAAATTCACCAGATGCCCGCGACGAATGCCGGCGTTCCAGGAAGACACCTGAACGCATTCGGCCGACTGATTGATTGATTGATTCATTGCGCGAGCTTGAACATGTTTCCATTCGAAATTGAAATCGCATTCGGCGGCCGCATTTCATCACCGCAGCCAATAAAATAAACATTTCCGCGCAATAAAATGCGAATGCGAAAGCGAATTCATGTAAAATTCAAAATATTCCCCATTTGGCATGATAAGGCACTACAATATTATGAGCGGCCGACACGATCGCAGTTGCAGCTTTTCGTCGAATGTCGAGCTGGACGTGGCCTGGCCTGGTGTGGCCTGGTGTGGCGCGATGTCCTGGCGACGGACCGCAAGTCACGGTGACGCAGGGGTCGGCCGAGAGCGCGATCAAAACATGGAAATTCGACAAGAGCGCTCGATGTTACAACAGTGACAACGACTACAACAGTGGGGAACGTGCCGCCGACCCTCGCCGGAGTCAGGTGCACGGAGTCGCCTCGCGGAGCGATTTCGACGAGCCCAGTGACGAGATCGCAAGGTGATCGAGTGCGTCGTCGTCATCGAAAATTTGACAAGTTTCTCGACATGACACAACATTTACACACAAATGACGACCCCGACCGACCGGCCGATCGATCGATTTAAATTCTGATGAACCGCCGGCGGAATCTGATCTGATCTCGGGGAAATTTGCGCCGACTCATGCGGGCCGAGGGGTTCCGGCGAAGTGGAAAACACCTTGCAGGATTCGGCCGGGCGCGGACGACACTTTCCCTTGCCCTGGCCCTTGTCCTGGGCCTCGCTCCGTCCGGGAACCTGCTGCGCCCGGCCAGACAATGGCCAGAGAGCGACGAGGGCACGAAGACAACGGAGAAGTCACCGGGCACCGGGCCAGGGATCATAAATCAAAATCCCGTCGCGTCCGATGGATTCGGTTTCGCTCGCGCTTGGTTTTTGGGTCAAAAGGTGTTTATGATAAACATTTGCTCGGCATCGGGCGACGTCAAGTGGCGGAGAGCGAAAGGGAGGGTCGGGAATCGGCGCGACGTGTGATCATGTGATCAGCAGGCGAGGGTTTGCGCTGTCATGTTTGACAAGGCGAGCGACAGCCGAAAGGACCCGAAGAAGGAGGGCCAGGAACGCGGGAGAGAAAGGGAGAAAGGGAAGCTGGGAAGGCGGGAAAGAGAGCGAGGGAATGACGGAGATGGAGCGGAATTAAAATACCTCGGGTGGCGTTAGAAAAACGATTCCCAATCGCCAGCTGAGGGGAACGAAGGCAATATTCGGAATGATTTATGACCCGATTCGCACGGCGGCCGCTCGCCGTGGTCGGGACGCACTTGGGGTCCCCCTCCCCGGTCCGTCCACGTCGATCGGGAGGGTCGAGGCGGTGTCCAGAGGCGCCTCGACGACTGTCCAGACTGTCCCGGCGGCCGACTCCGATTGGATCCCGTAATTAAAAGGGCTCCAGGGCTCCAGGCCTCGACGTTGCAGGGCTTCGTCCGGCCCCCGCTCACTCCACCGTCTGGTCTGCCCCATCCATGATGGATCACGTGCGACCGGGTCCCTCGGCTCGGCTCGGCTTCGTTCCGTGAACCCGGCCCATTTAGTGCTCGAACTCGGCTTAATTATCCACGCATTCCAGAGACTTATCCACGCTTGATTAGCTCGCCGATCGTGCCGGCTCCCATATTAACCCACTCTGCCCCGAGCGGCTCCCAGCCTCCACCGTCCATCAGTCCAACCATGCGTGTCCATCTCCGCATCCATCTCCATTGCTCATCGCGGCCCAAGTAGCGTGTAAACATTTCATTTTCGTGGCAACAGAAACGCATTTCGAGCGACCGTTTTATTTATTTTAAACACTACGAGTCCCATCGCACGCACTCCGGAGGAGGCTCCGGAGTTAGGAGGAGCGGGCGGGGGGCGAGGGGGGCTTCATTAGCCTCCAGATTTACATGCCGTCCAGCTCAATTAGTTTTGGTGTCCGATCCGGGCCTCGGGTCGCCGAAACTTTACCGAATTTGACTCGTCATTTTCTCAGATTTAGTTTTTTTGCATTTATCAATATCAAATACTTTAAATATTTTTTGAAATTCACTTCATTCGTTTTTTAGCTCATACATTTTTTTTTTGGGAATATTTGAACATTTTTATACTGAATTTTTTTCATTAATTTTTGTATATATTTCTCTCCTCATGGACATTTTTTGACTTCCTCGCTGGATTCCCCAGTGGTTTTTCGAAATAAACTACTCTGCTCTGTCTATTCTTGACCACCTCCCCTCGCCCGCCCCCCGTGTGTCTCCCACCCCCACATGCGGCCGTCCGCCGTGCCCGT
Source organism: Coelopa pilipes (assembly GCA_947389925.1). Taxonomy (NCBI): domain Eukaryota; kingdom Metazoa; phylum Arthropoda; class Insecta; order Diptera; family Coelopidae; genus Coelopa; species Coelopa pilipes. The sequence continues at coordinate 43,086,286 of OX376697.1, read as the reverse complement.
CTTCGAAATCGCTTCCGTGAAACCATGCTGGTCACTTAATGCCCTCGACCCGGCCGTCGATTCGGAAGCTGCGGGAGCCCACGATGCAAATACAACGATCGACAACAACAACAGCAACAATGAGGTGCTGCTAAACGGCACCCTGGCACTTTTGACAAATGAGTCCGGCTCTCGTTCCATCAAACTTGAACCGCGATTTAGGGTTTCGTTTTTGTTTTGCCCCCGACGCATGTCTTCGTCCAATGGTGCTCGATGGCCACACGAGGATGATGATGATGACGTTGATGATGCTGCTGATGCCGATGCCGATGCTGATGGCTTCATCACTGCGACCCCCTCGGTCCGGTGACACCGAATGCGGGCGCGCTCCCTGGGTGGCGAGGGACGCGGGCCGGAGTCGCGGCCGGCTGAGTGCGGGGTCAAACGCAGGGCCGCTGGTGCGATGGATGGTCCATTTAGCAACAGTCGCCCTAACAAGAACATGATGGCAGCAGCAGCACCAACAGCAACGGCGACAACGGCAGTCCGACAGCCGCCCTGATCCCCGGCAGAGCAGGGCTGGAGGATAGCGCGGGACACACGTCCGCTTAACGATTTCATCAGCGACGTCATCAGCCACACCAGTCACTATAGTAGCAACAACAAGAACACTTTCCACTCCATCAGCAACATCGCCGTCGTCGCGGCCGTCGTCATCATCAGCAGTTTGATGAATTATTATTGACGAAGCAACTTATGGGGAGCAACAAAATAATCAGCCTCGGCCTCGGCCCCAGCCCCAGCCTCCCGAGCTACGCACCATGGGACGGCCTGGGCTGAGCCGGGAAGGGGCGACTGGGGGAGACGAGACGAGGGCTGTCAGTTTGACGAGTCAATTTTTGAGGTCGATCGCGAGCGGGCGTGGGCGACGCCTCGCCACGACAGACCCGCGGACTCGGGGACAGAAGCGTGGCCTCGGAGACAGACCCACGGACTGGGGCCAGACGGATGGACGGCTGGATGGCTGGACGGCTGGACGTGGGCGTGTAATTAGCTTGTCGTCCGCGCCCGGGCCGCCGCAGGTGGGGAGCGCAAGTGGGGCCCACGTGCGTGGCGAGAAAGTCGTCGGCCAGCCTTCGCCGCCGCCCCCTGCCGGCACCGAACTCGCCACCACCACCGTCGCCTTCACCACAATCACCATCGCCAGCATCATCAGCCTCGTAATCCTTGTCGATGGCGGCCACTCGAGGGCTTCCGAAAGCCATTCGAGCCGACGAGCCGCGAGCGCGACCGCTCGAACTCGTTCCCGCTCCCGTTCCCGTTCTGGTTGTCGTTTTCGGATGCGGGGACTCGACTCGGCCGCGGCCATAAATTAATCCCACTTCTCGGGATCGGAGCCCACTCGACGGCCGGCCGACCGGTGGGCCGGCGCAGCGGTGTTAATAATTTGTTGAACAGGCTCGCTAAATGAGTAATTAAACATTTTGGTAAACAAGAGCCCCGTGGCCGGTCGGAGGCCATTTTGGCCGAAATGCCCCGGCCTCCGTCGACCGCCGCATGAGTTATGGCTGCGGACGAGTTTCCGCTCTTAATTCTTTCGCCGGCCGGCCTCGCAACTCCGACTCGACTCAATGGGACACGACGGGGCTGGGGCTCGATGCGGCTGGACAGGGCCGGGCCGGGCCGGGCCGGGCCGGTGGCGGCGGGCATGATTTGTGGAGTCGGCCGGGCGAACTCGATCGGCGGCCTGTGGCCGGTGCCGTGTCAGCAGGGTTCATCGGTGTCGGATTCGGAGTCGCGGTCGTCACGAGCTGGAGGCGGAGAGGGAGCTGGGGCTGAGGCCGGAGGTGATGCTGATGCTGATGGGGCAGGTCAGGTCGGGTACGCGCCGATGGAGGCCAGCAGAGTAATCGGTTCGACTTAAGCGAATCAGGAGGAAAATCCCTTAGGCGAGCGGGTGGAGGTTTTTAAATGGCAAAAGATACAACGTTATTGTTATTTATTGGTACGAAGAAGTTTTCCACTGAATTGACTTTAATGCCCATGCAATTAAAATAAATGCCCCGGTTTATTGCAGTACGATAATTGTTTGAGGAAGCCGAGGGAAATTAGCTGATAACAATCCACGATAGAAACTCATGTCCCTCTGTAAATAACATCGCCTGTAAGTGTTCGCTTGGAAAGAACTTCCACTTATTTTTTAATTACGTCAAATTACTTGTCGCAATTTGTCTGCCACAGTGTTTGAGACACAACTAATAAGTTGAACGATATCGGCGTCGGCAGCGAGCTCCAGGTATTACAGAGTGATCGTTAGCAGCAATTTATGGCGAATCAATCGGTGCAAATGGATCCCTGTAAACCAATCATCGGCAATATTTTTCATGCAATTACGTCGATTCGAGTCAGTTCTTTTGCGTGGCTCTTAACAAGTCACGTTAACGTGTTAATCGGCACGAGTTATTTACGGCCTCCAGCTCGTTACGAATTCGCCTCCCAACTCGTTTGCATAGATCTCCATAAACCTCTTTTTTGAAGAGTTTGAAAAGTCTACTAATTAGTCGTTGCAAAGCAGTCGTTGCAACGACTCGGTTACTCATCGGAACCCCATCAATCGGTTTCGCCCTCGTCGAACTTTGTCACCTCAACCGGCGCCGGGTCCTGCGCGAGGCACCAGGCGAGCGCCTGGAGCAACAGCGACGTCCGACGTCCGACGCCCGGCGACAGCAGCAGCCGCACGACTCCAACAGCAACAAGAACGCCACCAACAACAACGGTACAGTGGGCAGCAATGTGCGGAGCAACAACGAGAACCACGAGAACAACAACAACAAGAACAGCACCGCTGAACAACCGCAAACATCGCGGATTTTTGCGCCAAGGAAATTTTAATTTATGGAGGATTCGCAATAAATTAAATCATTACCTCGTTAGCGCGCAGATTTATTGCGAGAATAATTCAGTCGACCCGCGTCCCCCCCACCCCGCCACATCGACGATTGACCAGGCCCTCCTCCCTCCATCGCCGTCCCTCGGCGTACGCACCGCCAACCGCTCCTCGCTCCCGGCCCCGGCCGTGGATCTTCATTTGCCGGCGCGGAGTCGGAGTCCGACCATCGGCCAGGGAGGGTCGGGCTGCTGGCTGGGTCGGTCGGGATCGGGTCGGGTCCTGCGTTTTCGCTGCGTTTCAATTTATTTGCGACTCGCGCACACCGACCTCGCCGTCGGCGCCAGGGGCTGACGACACGCGGCCGTCGGAAGGGAAATCAAATCGCGGAAGCGGACGTCGCCGCGCAACACCTTCGAGGGCCCGGTGTGGGGGCCGACACCGGGAACGCGTCGAGGGCTGTCGATTGAATCGAATCGCAGTGAATGGAATTGAATGGAATGGCTTCGATAGGCATCGCAGTTGAGCCGCCGCCCCCACTCCACGGAACGAGGAGCGCGAAATCGCATGCATAACTAAGTGGGGCGCCAACCGCCGGCCACGTTAGAACCGGGCTCTGAGGTTGGCGCGCGGAGCGGCTGCGGCCGAAGGTCGTGTCGAGGGATTCGATTGGCGCATGGAGGGGGTCGGGCGGGGGCGGAGTTGCTGAAGGGAGCGGCGTCACTCGGCGGTGGCTCCGGCTGACAGCTGCGTGAAGGCGGCCTGAGTTATTGAAATGGAAATTAATTTCGGGAAATTTTCAAACAGCCGGCGAGCGAAGCTGAGGGAGGAGCCAGGAGTCGACATCGTGGACCGACGACAGACAGCGAGAGGTTGGGGCGGGGGAGGCGGTTGGCGTCGCTCATACGCCGCGATGATGGAGTGAAGAAATGTTTTTCGCCGATCGGAGAAACTCCAAAGGTCTTCCATTTAATTCCTCAATTTCTCAACGATTCACCGGCGATTGATGCCCTTCACCTCCGACAAAAGCATCGCCTTCGTCCGCACCATCACCGTCATCATCATCATCATCAACTCCCCATCGGCACCGACATGAACGCGATGATCGGATCGTTCGCGGCCCCGAGTCGGATCGGGCCATTAATTCCGCGATCCTCCTCGCATCAGATCATGAGATCGCGGGATGATCTTCGATTAGAGTGGAGTCTAATTTAATTTGTTTTCGCCTGTGTGTTTTTCGCCCAGATTCGTCTCACATGCGCGATCGCATTAGTCCATAATAACAATAAAAACAATAACAACAACAGCAGCCACTTAGATCACAAAATGGCCAAAACAAAAACGATCCACTCTAAACGGTTCGCCACATGCAAGCCGAGACCCCTCGAGGGGCCCCCAACGGGCCAATTAAGAATTCAAATGAACCAAACGATCGATTCTAAACAAAGCCACCTCATCCCCTCCCCTCCCCTCCCCCTCCACCTCCTCCTCCTCCTCTTCGTCCCCTACTGCCACTTTTCTCCTTCGACTTCTTTGATTAATATATCTCCATTTGCTGATGCTGAAGCCGTTGCTGTTGTTGTTGCCTGCAGTTGTTGTTGTTGTCGCTACTGTTGTTGTTTGTGGGATTTCGGTGATCGTCGGTCGAAGCTATTTTTGCACGGTGACGCTTTTTCCACCGGCTACCGTTGTTGTTTTACGAAAGGTGTTTTTGTGGCTCCCATTGTTGCCGTATCAATCAGTTCGAGTTCGAGCTCGAGCTCGAGTTCGAGCTTTTGTAAATACGGTTCTTGTTCTTGTTGTTGTTGCTGGTGTCTTTGGCGAAATTCGTTTGCGTGTCCGAGACCGCGATGAGTTCGCGAAAGAATTCGGCAAGCCCGGAAAACACCTCTGACTCGCGGCCAATTGGGGGCCACGAGCCGTGTGAGTGGCCTCTTTATGGCCTCCACCGGTCTGCCGATTGGCCAACCATCGCCCACTGGCGCTGGGTCTGGCCGCGGTCTGGGTCGGCGCCTGTGTCGGGGCCCGGGCCGTGGCCAAGTGCCGGGTGGCCGAGTCGATTGTCACACTGGGTTTAGTGACCTTCCCTGTGGCCACAACAACACGCAGATCTGGAGTTATTGGTCGTTTGCTGATATCTCTGTTGATACGTTTATTGATATTATTATAATAGAATAAGACAACGTCGGCCACAACAGCAACAAAGGCATCGAACGGATTCCCCAAAGCTTTGATAGTTTCATTGCTGTTTTGTATTAATTGTAGTTTTATTTCGGATTTCCCATTTTGCGATATTTCTGATGAAATTTTTGATTATTTTTTATTGATTTTTTATTGCCATTTTCAGCGATCATTTTAGGTATATTTTTGGACATATTTTAATTAATTTATTTGTTGATATTTATTTATATTTTTGGCGTAATTTTTATTGATTTTTTGGCGAACGTTTTACCGATATTCAATGACATTTCCATCAAATTTCTTTTGACCTACTTGTGTTTTTCCTTCTTCCGAAACTTCGTCCCCTTCTTCGCTCCAACTTCTCGTTTTCGTCCAAAAAGGAACAAATCTCCACATTCGCCAGCTCGAGCCGGCTCCAGACAACCCCGATCTCCACTCCACCCATGGCTGACAGCGACGAACTCCGTGTCAAGTCGGTGAAGACGTCGGCGTTTTCTGGCTGTTGGACGCGGGTCCTTTCGACATCCCCGGGCCTCCGCCAACCCCGCCCTCCGTCGACGCGTGTTGCGTTTCGCTGCCTTGCGCTGCGTCACGTTACGTTGCTTTCCGCTCGGTTTGCCGACGCATCACATCATTTGCAGCCAGGCCGCTCGTCCTCGTCGTAACTCGTTCACGGCTTCTGAAATTTAATTGCGAGCAATTACTGTGTGCAGCGCCATCTGTCGGCCGCCGCAGCCCCACCACCAGCCTCCAGGCTCTCTCTCGCTCCCACTCCCCCTCCCCCCTCTCTCTCGCGGCATAATTATTATTTAAATAAAAACTCAAATATCGCTCCGAAATAAAATTAAAAATCGCGAATTTACGCTGTTTGCGGATTTTCCACCTGCTTGAGCAGCAGCAGCAACAGTCGCTTCCATTGTTGTTGACTGCGGTGTTGTTGCGTCGCCGTCGCCGTCGTCGTCGCTCTGGTGCCTGAGTCCGATCCTGGGCCGCGGCCCGGTTCCGTGGGGCAGGCGGGGGTCGATGTTAATTTCCACTGTTTAATTTGCAATTAAGTCTGTCGGCCGGCGAGTTATTTTTAATTTACTCGACTCTCTTTTCGCAGGCATTAAAATCAGGATGAAAACACAATCGTCTTCCGTGGATCCGTGGATGCCAGGCCGGATGGGGCTGAGTGGAGGGTTTGAGTGAACGAGAATCCTCGATTTTTTCAACATGACCACATCGAATTCTGGTCGATCACGTGAAATTCCGTAGAATGAATAAAAATGAATAAGGAAATCTCACGATAAAAATGACATTGCGATCTACAACCACGTGCTCCACCCCGGAATGTCGCGGACTCCTCTCGTCCTTGGGGACAATGAGTCGTGAACATCGGCAACAGACGACGTGATTGGTGAAGACTTTTTATCACTGGGCCGTCGACTTGTGACATCATAATTTTGCCATCCCAGTTTCCGAGATTTCTCAGACTCCATCGGCCAACGTTTCTTGAACTTCGCTCGTCGCTCCTCGTTCGACCCCCGACCCGAGCGATAGACCAAATGTTTTCCGAACGCCAACGAATCGGGGGAGCCGAACATCTGTCATCAATTAAATTTCCCACTCGCCCCAAGTGTCGGCCATCCGTCCGTCCGTCCGTCCGTCCTTCGGTGGCTCCGTCCGGGAGGCTCCAGCGGCCCGCGCGTCGCCCGGCGTTCGGTCGCTGTCGATCGATCGGGCGCTGGGTCCGCTGGGTGCTGCCAGATCAAAGTGATTTGCAATTGGTTCAACACAAAGAACCACACAAAATAAACAAAGGCCCGGCCGAGCGAGTCCGCTCTCGGCACATGATCGCCCGGCAGCAATAACATTACTAATACTAACAACAGCAATAACAATAACAACAACGAGAAGAGAAACTATAACAACAACAACATGCCGTCATCGAGATAGATGTTGGCGTTTGTGATGGGCGAGGAATCTGGGCGCAAATTTATTTGGAATTCGATGCGAATGCGATTCGATTCGCTTCGCCCACAAATCAAGAGGCGAAAAGGCAACAACTCGCCACTTGGGGAGCCACAACTGCCGGGACAACAACACTCGATCCCATCGTCGATTCAACATGGCCGCGTCTGGGGCCGGGGTGGGGCCTGGACGTGGACCGGCCGTGGTCGCGGGTCGAAATAAAAATTCCGCATATGAAAGACTCGGAATGCTTTCCTGCTCGTCGGCATCAAAGAGAGAATGTTTTATTTTTTCCATTTTCTTCCATTTTTGTTTTTTTCATTCCATTTGGAGCTCTCCCAAATAATTCGCGCCAATGATGGATTTGTTGTGAATTCGAATTTGAGTGTGTGAAACGGCGCGGGAAGGCGTTCGTCTGTGTGTGTGTGTTCGTTTCCGGGCCATCCAATAAATTTCTTCTACGAACGTTATCTATCCACAGTCAAGTCGATCCAATAATAATTTCAGAAATATCTGATCATTTTCCTTCATTTTTTATAACAAACAATCCTCGAGTGAATGGGCGAATATTTTGAAAGAAAATAGTTTCATTTGAGTTGGACACAAATTTAAAGAAGAATTTGAATTAAACAATTCTTAATTAAATAATTATTTTCATTGATTTCATTCATTAAAATGATACTTAAAATATAAATAATAATGAAATAATAAATAACAAATTTCAATCAAAAAATTTGTTTTAATTTTTCCTTTTAAATTTTTAAGTTTTGGCCGCAACTTTTGCCTTAAATTTACGCGTAATTTGTTTGTAAAAACAATAATATTATTTAATTATTTTTTTGAAAAGCGACTTTTTTATTTACATGCAATCAATAATACATGTTTTTTAGTAATTAATTGTTGTAAATTTATTTAAAATTCCCCCCAGACAAACTGAATCGAGGTGAAATTTTCTGGTCTCGCCTGGTTAATGCGAATGTTTTGAAATAATCATGTGAAATGCAGCCGTTCGAGAGAGAGGACGATACGGCAAATGAGCCAGTGGGAGTAAGAGAAGCCGACGACGGGCGCAGAAAACTTCTGAGGACACAACATGGCAACCCTGACAGGTTACCAGTGTCGCCCCCTGAAATATTCATAAGCTCAATATCTGAGGCGAGTTCGCATCCGGAGCCCGAGCCCGAGCCCGATCCGGAGCCAGCGCCAGCGCCAGGCGGCGACAAGTTGGCCAGAAGTGCTGCCACTTTGTTGTTGTCATCGGAGCACAACAAACAACAACAACACAGGCGAAATGAGCGACATCCGCTCGCCGGCAGGGGAATCTCGCATATGGGTTGAGGACAAAAAATGCTCGTCGGAGGGCGGGGCGTGGCGGGGCGGAGATGCGAACAGAGGGCACGGGGGAGGCGGAGGAAGTGTCGAGGCTGAGGGGGGAGGCTGGGGGTGTGGCGTCAACGCCATTTTCCAATTTCGTCACCAGTTTCGGGGTCTTCGGGCAGGACGCTGCGCTATTGAGGAGCGAGGAAGTGACAAAAATAAAAAATGCCGACTCGGGGACGGATGAGGGTTAAGAGGGAGGGGACGGGGCCAGAAAGGACGAAGGAGCGGGGGCGGGGCCGACGGGAGCAGGACGAGATCAGTCAAATATAAAAGCAATGCACAAGTGTGAGCTGAACGATGCTCTGTCGGTCCGTCCGTCCGTCCGTCTGTTGTTTGCCTCATTCTCTCTTTCGCTCTCCCCTTCCTCCCTTCCCCCTCTCTCACTCTCTCTCTCTCCACCCTCCTGTCCGTCGTTCCCTCCGTCCTCCTGTCGTCATGTTCGTGTCAACGTCGCTGACATTTGAATGAAATTAAAAATGTTTTCCATCGAAATGCTTTTCTTGTCTGTTTTTGCTTTTATTTCCCTTCCTCCACGTGGGCTCCAGCGCAGCGTCCTTCGTTGGGTCTGCAGGGCCGGGGGCCGGGGGATGATCCAAGGAGGGTCGAGGGGCGGGCCGAGGGTGGCTGTGACTGCCAGTTGACAAGGACAATCATATAAAATGTCACAATGAATTATTTGCGTTTTAATTGCGAACTTCGGCATTCGAAGATTCGGAAGTTTTTGTTTTTATTCACATGTTTCATTTTATCTGAATTTGGTCTTTACTGGCTTTCGGAGAATCCTTTGAGGATTTTCCTTCGGTTGAATTGGAATTATTCCTAGCATGCAAAGTTTTTGTACATTTCCTAATTTATACGATTTCATCTCATATGAAATATCTCAAAATATATTTGCTAATGTTAAATAATTCTTTTCCTCCGAGTAAAACAGTAATGAATAATATATAATTAATTACAAATTTTTATTATATTATTTTTCGTGCAAATTCTTACAATTTTATTACGTTTTCCCATTTTTATTCGTCTCTTTTTCACTGTCTTTTCAGTGCATTATCACGAATTATTTTTTTTAAATTTGTATTAAAGTCTCATCGAATTTTCCAAGGCCTTCGACGGCTCTGACTTTCTCTCACAAATCAGTTATCTGAAGAGGAATTCGAAATCGCAATTAATCTCTTCATCCGGCGGATTCTCCCGCCCCCCTCCTCCTCATTTCGCGTCCTCCTCCAGGCCCTGACAGGATTCCTCCGCCCAAGCGGAAGCCTTCCGTGCACAGTGGGCCCAACTGCCGCCTCCTCCGCCCTCGCCTGCGCCCCGCCCCTGTGGCTGCGAATCGTGCTCGCTCGAATCCTCCCGAGTCAAGCCTCTAATTTGCTAATGCGAGGCTTTATCTTTGCTTCCGACGCCGCAATCGGTGGCCACGAGGATCATGGGCGAGCTCGCACACACCAACGGCAACGGCAACAGCAACAAGAACCAAACTGGCAACAACAACAATAATCAGCAGCAATCCGCAACGAAACCAGCTCACGACAATGGCAAAAAATGTTATTATCCTGATGCCCTGACGTTTGCGAAAATCCTTCGCACGACAGGAGTCGGGATCGACCGACCCGGCCCTGGCGAAGCCGGCGCCTTGAACCGGCCCGGGTTGAGCCGAACCGACCCGAACCGGAGCGAGTCGTGGCGAAGCGGAGGAGAAGAGAATTTGATTAATGCGTAGCTGTCACTGATACGTCACATGCACGTCAAATTCTGACATTTGACATTTTGCGAGCACTCCCGATCTCGCCCCCTCTCTCGCGCACCCGCACCCCCGGACTCTTCACTTGCTTTGCATCCCCTCGTCCTGTCTTCCATCTCTCCGCTCGCTTGTGGTTGTACTTTTTCCACATTTGCTGTTGCTGTTGTTGTTGCTGTTGTGCGACACTCTCAATGCCGTAATGCGTTAATTCGTTTATTCGGATCAGTGCCGAGCCGCCCCGCCCCTCGCCGTCGCCGTCGTCGTCCTTTGCAGACGGGCTGCCGGTGTTGTTGATTCTTATTTGTTGTTCTTCCCCGCCGGCTGGCCGTAATTTTGTTGGCTTTCGGCTCGATGCCAATTTTAATATTTCAGCAGGCTTCCTCGTCAACCCCGGCCCTCCGCCACCCCCTCCACGGTCCCGGCGCAACCCCTTTCGAGCCGTGTCGACCTCTTCGCTGACACCCGCCCATGAAAGATTCAGCCCGGCGACTCGACACGGATGTCGAATGGCGGCGGCTCCAGCGAGTGGTTTGACATTTCCTGCCACCCCCACCCCCACCCCCGGCCTTCCTCGCCCTCCATCCCCTTCATCCGCCCTCATCAGCCCGACTGAGCCGGAACAAGTGCTGTGAGTTCGGTTGAGCCTTCGGGTCGCCACCCGTTCAATGCATCTCAGCTGTTTAATTGGCTCGCCTGATCCCCGATGTCCTTCCGCCGCCACATCGGCTCGCAAAGCTGCGGGTCCGGGGATCGGGAATTCCTGGCGGGAGTCGGTTGTTGTCTTGCCCTCGCTCCCAGAAGTCGGGCTCGGCTGATGGGCTCTAAGGGGGAAACAGCGGCATGTCGGATTGTCATCCGCTGGGCCCTTGCAGGGAGGGCGACGAGGTGGTTTTCGGAAGGTTTTCTGCGTGTCGGTGAGGAAGGATGCGAGGTGAGTCTGGGCTGTCAGGGCTTGACAATTGGTGATGGATTTTCCGGTGTGAGCAGGTCTTTTAAGAAGTTCTTTCACATTTTTAGCAAGTTCAAATATTTTTTTTATTTAAATTTAGATTTTGAATTTTCTAAAATTTTTTTCGCATTAACTTTATTTACATTATTATATTTTATTTTCTTAATTCATTATATTGTAGTTCACTGCACTTGTCGTCATTTGTTGCAATTTAATATAGTATTTTTTTTTTGGGTGTTTTATATTTAGTTCATATTTTCTTTTATTTTCATGTACTTTTTTGAATTTATATTTTTTCTTATTATTTATTTTTGCATTGTTATATAAGTTTGAATCAAGACTATAATTGACATGTCATGAAGGGCCTCGAGCTTCAAATTTCATCTTAAAAAAAAAAATTTGAATTAAATATATTCTTGATCTGGATTGCACAATTTCTCCACTAGCCATGAATCATTTTCTCAGAGCCACGGGACCGTCGAGGGGCGCAAAAAACCCTCGCCCTCCCTCGCCCACGCCGCTGACAATGCATTGAACACCCAGTCGTCTCCACTCTAAGCTTCCATCATGTGCTCCCTCATGGCGCTCTCCCCGCCGGCCTGCCTTTTCTCCGGTGGACCCGCCGCTGATCCCGGATCCACGGCCCGGTGCGTCGCGCCCAGCTTCTCTTGGCACCACGGGCCACGGCCCACGAGCCCTCGAGCTCCGAGCCATGGCGATTCACCACGCACTCGTGCATAAAATGCAACATTTCCTTTCACTTCGTCCCCGAGCCCGACGTCTCCTGCTCCAAGTCCTCATCACCCCCGGTCTCCTCATCGCCATCGTCCTTCTCGCTTTCCCCACCCTCCTCATCCCCGTCTCCCTCGCCCTCGTCCTCGTGCTCGACCTCTTCCGCCTCCACTTGGCATCCATGGGCGAGCGCGCCAACAACATGGCGTTCAACAATGGCGCCCGCACACACACACGCACGCTCACACAAAGGCCCTGGCAGGAACAACCAGAGCGTCCTGTGGCACATCCTTTGAACACCACAAATCCGAGCATCGCCGAGATCCGATCCGAGCTACTCGCCGCTGGCTGAAGCCTCGCACTGGCTCTCGCCACCCCTTCTTCGCCCTCCACCCCTCTCCCTCCACCCGGTCTCGCTCTCACGGTTCCCTCGTCGGCTGGGGCGAGGACGAGGACGAGGACGAGTGGCAAGTCCTGTCACAGATCCATCACAGAAACAACAAAAATAATTCCCAAAACCACTTTGCCAGTCGACCGAAAAGCACACAGCAGCAACAAGAACAACAACAGGAACATGTTGATGGTGGGTACAACAACAACAATAACAACACCCAACACCAACAAGAACAAGAGTAACAAACAAATAACCAACTGTGAATTGGTGGCAGCCACCAACACGAGCTCAAAACTAATAATTGTCAAAAGGCGTGGCGCGGCGAGACGAAGCGCGTCGAGGGGAGGGAGGCGTCAGGACGGCGAGAGCAGCTGGTGATGAATGCGAATTCGAAACAGTAGCAACAACAACAACAAGCGCAGCAACAACAATGGAATGCCAACAACACCAAAGGTAATGCCAACAGTAGTGCGGACCAAAGGAATCAAAATTAAACAAATCCGAGGAAATTAAATTTTCAAAGTCAACCACCGGGGAGAGGGCAAGGGAGGGGGTGGAGGGGAGGGGAGGGGGAGGGGTTAAAGGGATCGCCGTCGTATTTGTTTCAATTTGTTATGAAGGCCCTTTAGCGGCGCCGACCGCGCGTCGCCCAACGCGGCTTGACGTCCACCGTCCCGTCGCGGTCCGGCCCCTCGTCCTGCCACACATCCTTCCTTCCTGTCCGTCCATCTGTCCGTCCCTCCAGCCGACTGTGAATTCATTCGGCGTCCTCGGCGCCCTCGTCGTCCTCGTCGCCGTCATCGCTGTCGTGGTCGTCAGTTCGTCTGTCACCAATTAACATGCTATTCATCAGCTTTCAATGCGAGTTTGACTTCGCCTCACACATGAGCGCACCCAGGCCGCCCAGGATGTGCGGGGATTGCGTGGCCATCAAAGGATGTGAGCGGCAGCCAGCCGGCAGGATTCGGGCGGCTGCCTGGCTGCCTGGATGGTTGGCTGGCAGGATGTGGCAGGCGCATCGCACGCAATTGAGAACCGGATCAGGATGTGTAATCCTTGCACTTATCACTGCAACAACAAGAACAGTAACTACAGAAACAACAACAACAGCAACAGGAACAACAGGAACAGGAACAACAACAATCAGCAACGCCATTTCCATTCATATGCAATTTAATTCCATTGAGTGGACGTTTTTTCCGCTCGTCCCTTTTGACGACTGCCCAGATCCCTGTCGCTCTCACGGCCCTTCGTGTGTGCTCGGTAAGTGGCAAATGGTGGGGAAAAACTGAGTGGCCGCGGGGACGAGGGCGACGGTTTTCGGGGAAAAATCGTGAATTCGAATCGGAGTGGAAGACACAAGTATTGACTAAGCAAACACAGACAGAGGTGGGCTCGACTTAAGGGCGGTTGGAGGGTCAATTGGCGAGTTGATTTCGATCGGAAACACTTTTGGAGACGCAAATGTATTCCACAATAATCTGCTCCCGCCTTGGTTCAAATTTTCTGAACTCCAGATACCACTGCCCATACCAAGTCCATCTCGCTCGCCGTCCCACTGAAAGCTACTCCGGCCATCGATCACCATCGAGCGAGGAGGCAACTCCTCCGAAATAGTTAACCGAGTACATCATTAATCATAAGCAAATGCCAACAAATTATCGCGTTAATTTCGAGATAGAAGAATCGAAGAAAACTCAATCACATCGGGGAAACCAAAGACAAACAACGGCCAGGCGAGGGGAGGGGCAAAATAGTTACGAAACATAAACAGATAAATGGGCAGGGGAGGAAAAGAGGTTCCGGGGTGGGGAAGAAGAACAAGAAGAAGAGAGACCACATCTCGGAAACCGCACGGTTTTATTTACGCCCAAATTTCCATTCGTGCGCTGTGCATCACTCACAATGGCGTTGAAATATTTCGGCGAGAATCTAAACAAACTTCGCTCGAGATCGCGATCGCGAACGCGATCGGGCCCAGAAGCAGAAGCTCGTCCCCCTCTGCTTCTTCCTCTTCCTCCTCCACTTGTTCGTCTGTTCCGTGCACGCCCGGCGACCGGGCGACCGGGGTGGCTGGAGGGGGGCGTGTTTAATTTACGATCGCCGATGGAGCGCCTGAAAATAATCACTCAAAAGATGGCGCCAGCACGTACGCCATTTAGTGATGATATAAAGTGAGGCTGTTGTTGTTGTTGCCGTGATAATTGATGTTGTTATTCCGGCAATGAGTGTTGGCTGTTTGTTGTTGTTATTGCTGTTGTTGTTCGACCGTAAGTCGACGAAGAAATGCCTCGACATTAAACGAAAAATCACAAATCGACCGAGGACAATAAATCACGGGCAAAGTGTTTATTAACGAAAATGAAAACGACAGACAGCACCGTCTGCCGGGCGGCACGCTTCAGCTTCATCATCGTCGTCGTCGTCACCACCACCGTGGCCACCGCCGCCATCGTCGTCATCGTCAGGGTCTTCGGGCATTTCGTGTCAGGCCATTGTCCAGGCGGCAACCGGCAACCGGCGACGCCTCGGGAGCCTCTCAATCGCTGCCCGGCCGATCCTCGGTCCTCGATCGAAATGACATGCAATCTGTCTGTCTCTGGCCTCACCTCGCCGAGATTAGGCTCCCTCTCGCTCCCCTCTCGCTGTCACACGCAGACTCGCGGTCTCGCCTGCGACGCCGGCAAAGTGTCACATCATCATCGTCGTTGTCATTGTCGCCGATCACCAATCATCGGGCGTCCAACTGTTTGTCCGCAGACAGACGGACCGACTCTCGTGGGTTCTGTTTATCCATCATACGATCAGCTGTCACGTGATTGTCTACAAATCACTCTCGCCTCCCCTTCCGCGCCCCTCGTCGACGTCCTCGATGGAACATCGTGATTTTGAGCCTGACATTTTATGAGGCTTTCGAAAGGTTGACCCCTTCTGTTTGTCCCCGCTATTGTTGTTGCTGTTGCTGTTCTTAATGGAGTCATTTTCGCTGTTCTCGTCGTCGTTGTTGTTGGTGTTGCTGTCGTTGTTGCCGTTGTCATCGTTGTTGTTGTTGGTTCGGTGCTTTGTTTTCGTAGATGATTCTGGATTTCGCCGTCGCCGCCGCCATCGACGAGGCCACAAATTCGCCCGTCATCGCCGCTTGACTGCAAATCCTCGGCCAGGACTCGACGAATTCCGGGGTCGACAAATTCGACGGCTCCGACGGCGTATCGGGGTCTCGCATCGAAGGGGTTCACCGGGGTGGGGAGGCGTTTCCGATCGAGTGACTCGATCAGCTGTCGTTCTGGGAATTTGGTACGAGGCAGGGGATTTAGTGAAATATTTCATAAAGTTTTCTTATCATTTATTGAATTCTGCAGAAATTTAAATCGGTTCTTGATGGTTCTTCAATTGTTGCAGGTAGTGCAAATTTAATAATTTTATTTTTGTATTCATTTTTAATTATTTGAATTGATTTCTCGATTGTTTTCTATTGGCTTCCTTTCACGTTCATTGCCAATAATTAGTTGATACAGCATTCGTGTACTTGAAAAGATATTATATGACATTTTTGTTTTCATACATTTTTTACAATTCTACTTTTAATAATGATACGGCTTAACTTCACAATATTGATTGAGTTCATGCAATTTACAATAACTTTATTACTATGCAACAATATTTGAATGATTATTAAAACAATAGTTTTATTTAAATTGATCGAGAGAAGATATGAGAGAAGACCCACATTTATTTTCATCATGCGGTTTCGAACATTATTATATTTACATATGGGTTCGACGATATTTTCCTAAATCAAAGGTCTTTTGAAACCATAATTTGACTGTTTCTTTGCGTTCTTCAACTGCTTCACTCAGCTCTGGGACTCCGACCAGATGTTCTGGGATGTGCACAAGACCACGGATCGTGTTGGTCTCTTTCATCCGACTTTCTCCACCTTAGCCTTTCCTAGGTGCGGGCGCCACCTGCCTGGCCACCACTGTAGGGCGGTCCAACGACGCTGCGGCGGAATCCGACTGCAACATTGATAACGAAGTCAAAGAAGCGGCCGGGCGGGGATCGGGGCCCGATGGCCTGAGCCTGGCCGACGCAACGTGACTGCAGTGGGCAAACAGCGGAGGCGGACAGAGGTGGGCGGGGTTGGAACTGACGGCCGAGGAGCGCCGGAGCCGAGTGCGATTTACAAGGCAAACAGCCGCCGAGATACGGGGCAAAATATTTGCCAGCCGCCGATGTAGGGACGGCGGCAGGGCGGGGCGGGGCGGCGCGGGGACGTCGAGCGAGTAAACAAACGAACAAACATTTGCCGAGGCGCGGCGCACAGTAGCCGGAGCGGGAGCGAGAGCGGGAGCCGAGGTAGCGATGAAGAAGACGTCGAGTGAATTTATGAAAATCTAAACTTGAACACAATCTCGCGGATACAAATAGAAATAGATAGATGATCCCGCAGGTGCCCGGAGGTGGGGAAATCATTTCAAAAATTCGAGGCAAAACAAAAGAACCCGACGACGACGGCGACGGCGACGATGAACACGAAATGCGAGGCAAATTAAGTTATCAACAGTGGCGGCGAATTTATGGGGACACGACTCAACTTTGAACTGCACGCGTCATAAACAGTGTCGCCTGTTGTATTTTGGTTCCTAGATAAAAATGTTTTACAACGGCTCGATGGCGACGACGGCGAGTTGTTGTTATTGTTATTGTTGTTGTTGTTGTGTTTCGTTGCCCGTCCGCCTTGGCTCTCACAGCACATCCACAACGAAACAACAACAGCGCCAGGGAAAGAAGGTCGAGCACCAAGCGATGGCGAGTGAAACACAAAAGTGGTCGAAACGCAAAACAACAACATCAACAACAATAAGAAGAAGAAGAAGCAGAACAAGCCGGACATTAGCGACAAAAAAGCATCTCGCTAATGTTCTTAAATAAATTTCCCCATTTAAGCCAATTAGTCGCCGGACGTTTTGCTTCATGTTTCACGTCAGGCCGCGCTCGCTCCCTCTCGCTCGCGCTCTACCCCTCTCTCTCCTTCCCTCCCTCTCTCTCCCTGCCCCACCCTCGTCCTCCCGCCCGTCCTTCGGTACATCTTCCGTCCTCCATCGTCCTGGCGGCCGTCCGTCCGTCCGTCGGCCGGTCGTCGGTCGACTCGCTATCTTCGCATCCGCTGGATTAGTGCTGTATCTGCTTATTTTGATTTCGTCCCGCTCCCTCCACCCTCCCGCCGTCCCGCTCCCGCTCCCTCTCCCCACGTCCTCCTGGCTTTTGCCCTTTTACGCACTTTTGCTGGCTGCCATTTTTTTCCCTTCGCCTTGGTCTTTTTTGCCGATGTGGGACTTTTTTCCACCGCTCCTTCTGCCCGCTCTTCCTCTCGCCTCTCCTCGCCTCCATCTCCTCCGCTCTCCTCTCTCCTCTCTCTCCCTTCTCCTCGCCACCTCCGCCGGCCGGGATCGGCTTGGATTATTGAAGTGCAATTAAGCCAAAATGTCAAAGCGAAAAGTCAGCAAAAGTAAAATCTGTAAACGTTATTTGTTGTTGCTGTTGCTGTTGTTGCTATTGTCGTTGTTGTTCTTGCTGATGCTGCTGATGCTGCTGCTGCTGCTGCTGCTGCTGGTTCTACGGCTCCTGCCTTTGTCCTTGTTGTTGTGCTTGGTGGCCCGGTTTTTTCCTCGCTGCTGAGGGTACTTTTTTCTCTCTCGCCCCTCCCCTCAGCCCCTGCTTCCCTCGCACTCTCTCGCTCTCTCCCTCTCTCCCTGATGCCCCTGTATCTCCCTCTCCCTATCCCTCTCTCGCCAACGCAAGGGTCATCGTGGCCAAAAATAAGCGAGGAAAAAACATTTCCTTCTTAATCCGCTCATTATTAACCTTTCGCTCGGGACAGTTGTGGGGCCGCAATTATAACAACAACAACAACCACGTCCCGCCGAACAACGTCGAGCAACAACAATTGAACAACAGCGCTTTTGTTGGTGATCGCGATGAAACCTATTAGAAAAAAAGTGATGGCCCTCTGGCCAGGACTCCGTGGGCCGCAGGAAGTCGTCGTTGTCGTCGCTGGTTGGGGTGACGAAGGAGGGTCGGGGGGGACGGGGGACGGGGGAAGCGGCATCAGTCAGCGAGGATGGCGGGATTTCATTCGGATGGCCGAATAAAAACACATTTTTGCAATCACTGTCAAAATATTTTAAAATCTATTCCGTGTTCGCTGCTTAAATGCGTTCATTACGAAGTCTAGATTTCGCTCTCGATCCCGTCCCATCCTGCGGGGCCCCCTCGAGCCGATGTCGCCGAGACCCCTCCCTCGTCCCCGTCCCTTCTCTGTCCACCGTCTTGCCCAGCTCCGCCAGCTCCGACCCGGTCTCTCGGCCGCGTCTCGCGCCCGCCGTGGGAGCCTCTGGGACCCGCCTCGCCCGGCCACTCCCAGACCTGTCAGCGCTGGTCCCTGCCAGTTCTAGCATCCCGTCCCCTCCTCCTTCGTCGTCCCCTCCGCCCTCCGTCCTCGCCCCCCATCGCGCCATCCCCGACACTTGTCTCGTCTCCCATTTTCGGCCTCATCACCGGGCGTTTTCGCCGCGCCGCCGCCGGTCGCCCTCGGCCACGATCGCGGCCAGGGACCAGGGGTCGCCCGAGCCCCCCGATCGCCTCGATCGGCCGCCCCTCGGCCCTCGGCGGCTCCTCCTTGCGGGTTCATAAATTTCTGCGTACTTCAAGTTATCTTTCGCAGTCGTTGCCGGTTCTTCGCGGTCTTGGGCTTCGACTTGTTGTTCTTATTGTTCTTCTTGTTGTTCCTCTTGTTGTTGTTGCTGTTGTAGTGTCAGTACCTGTTGTTGCTGCGGCTCTGGCTGGATGCGTCTCGACATTATCGAGTCTCGAGTGGCCTCTCATAAGAAATCGTAGTTTATGAATTTTGAGTTGTTTCCATAATGAAAATCAAAGCGGCTCTTTTGAAGGGTTCGCGTTTCTCTCTCTCTCCCTCCCCTTCCCTCTCCCTCTCCCTCTCCCCCTCGTCATCTTCCTCTTCTTGTCGATGTCGGCATTATTATGAGTCTTGCTGTTGTTGTTGTTGTTAATGCTGTTGACACACTGACAGTTATTGAAAGTTATTGAGGTTTTTATTCTCTTTACAAGCTCAAGTCAGAAATCTAAACTCGCTCCTAACGAACACTTTTATCCAAGAAGCCGCCGAAGAAGAGGAAGAAGCACGTTCCCCCATAAAAGGAACCTGCGGCCGTCTCGCTCCCTCCCTCCTTCGGCCGAGGGCAGGGGCGCAAGGTGGAAATTGCAAGAGTCGGAGTCCGAGTCGGAGTCGGAGTCTGGGCGAAGTCTGTTTGACGACATCAATTAGAGAAATTTGGCTAAATATAGAAATCGTAATCAGCCGATTTCGCCGGGATCGGTGAACGAACCGAGGCGCTGGGACGAGGAATCCAGACCAAAACAAGGCAATTTATCAAGATGTCGCCGACAGTGTGGCGATGGATGGAGATGGAGATCGGGAGATGCACAGCCAGGTCCATTATGTGGCCAGGAACTGTTGTTCCCAGCCGTGTGGCCGGGTCTCGCGTCAACTGCAGACGGCGATAATTCTTCCAGCCATATCGCGTCGATCGGTCCGCTCGACCGCAATCAACCCATATTGCGGGGCCATCAATCGATTACCATAAAACCGGGGAAGTGAAACCGAAAATAAAACCATCAAACCAAACCAAAATAAGGCAATAAAACCCAAAACCGCCGACCCAATGGAATTCGCACGCCGAATCCCACTGGCGGCCCATAAAACGCCGTAGAATTCGAGGAGTCGTCGCCGCTGTATTTGACTATTTTCTTTTTGTCAAAATTCATTCGCAAAAACTCCACCACTGTTTCCCATGCATAAAACGGCGATTTATGCAGAAAATAATAAATTATAATGAAGCCCAGAAATTCCCACCGTGCGGAGAGATTCGGCCAGAGGAAGAGCGGCGGAGGAGTCGCGGAGTCCGAGTCGCGACTTAATTGCGGTTCGGGTTGTCACAGAAATTGGTTAATCTGGCCGAAGCCATCGCGGCGGCCCAAGTGCGTGCGCGGGAGCGAGAGGGCAGGTGGGCGACAGAGGGAGACAGGGAGAGGCGGCGGCTCGGCTTTGGTGCCGTGGAACTACTTGAGAAATTTTACGACTGCGACTTTTTTCGTCGTTCCTTCGTTGTTTGCTATGGGCGAAGATGCTGAGGTGTTGTGGTTGTTGGTGTGGTTGGTGGTGTTGGGGACATAACTGTTGTTGTTGTGGGCACGTCCATTGTGTTGTTGTTGTGCAGTTGGGTGTCGCTCGGTTGGGTCCACCGAGGTTTTATTGTTCGGCAGACATGATCACAAATTAACGCCGCCGTCGTTCGCACCTCAGCGGTCGCGACGCACCCCCCGACCCTCGACCCCCGCCCCTCTCGCACCTGCAACTTGGCC
This sequence comes from Coelopa pilipes, assembly GCA_947389925.1. NCBI lineage: Eukaryota > Metazoa > Arthropoda > Insecta > Diptera > Coelopidae > Coelopa > Coelopa pilipes. The sequence goes on along the minus strand of OX376697.1, from coordinate 43,065,645 downwards.
GGGCTTTGACAAATGGTTTCGTCGCCCGTCGCTTTCCCGGCATTGTCTCGAGCGCCTTTCGCCGGGCCGCCTAATTGCCGGCGGGTCGTGGCGAGTTTCTCACGATTTGCGGCGACTGTCGCCAGCAGCCGGCCTCAAGTGGCCGCCGTCGCTCCTCCCCCTCCCCCTCCCCTCCTCGGCCGCCACTCGTCGCTCCGCCCTTCGCACTGCGCACCCCCAAGCGGCCTCCCTTCTATTAATACCGCACAACGCCATTAGTTCCGTCGCCCGATCGGACAGCCCGACGCCCTCGATCGACACGTTTCGTGGCTCGTCTTGCATTCCGGAGAAAGGCCGGCGTAACCCGAAGCCGGCCGAACCCCGGCTCTCGGCATCCCCTGGAATCCCTTCAGCCTCTCCCTCTCCCGCTCCCGCTCCTTCCCCTCACTTCGCCCAAGTCGACGCAATTCCATCTGCAATAAATCAACCAAAGTCGACACTAAATCTTTTCCTTCCTTTCATCTGGGACTTTCCTTTCATTTCTTTTCTATTCCATTCCACTTCTTTCGACCTCATCCCCTCCCCCTTCCCCTCGTCTGGCTATTCCCGGAGCCGACGTGTGCATGTGTGCGTGTGCTGCTTTCTTGCCTCTAATTTCGTTGAAAATAAACACATTTCCATTGTGATTGCGACGATTTTGTCGTCGATGCATTCGGAGGACGAGACGTGAGGGCGAGGCGAGGCGAAGCCACTCAATTGCCAGGAGTCGTTCCCGAGAGGGGGAGTCGGTCGCACGAGGACGAAAGGGACGGACCGAGGGGTCCCAGACTCAAATCCACGCACCGAGTGAGGGTTGGGTGGGAAAAAGTCACGAAGTCGCGTCGGAATCGCCCTCGAGCCGCTCCGGAGTCGCCCCGAGTCGCTCCGGAGTCGCCCCGAGCCGCTCCGGAGTCTCCTCGAGTTGGTCCTGGGAAATCGTCCTCATCCTGATCCCCTCCGAGGACCACGGCTGGCCGGAAACTCTCTCCCTATTCGCCTCCCTTTCCCTCCACCCTGCGCCACCCCTGCGTTTGACTCGCCGCCCGCGGCCGGTTGGCCGGCATCGGCGCGGCTTCAAACGCATTTAAATAAATCTATGATTAATTTTAATTCGCCACTCGCACTAATTAATCACTCGCGCAGAAACGAGGCCCAGCAAAAAGCGCCAACAAAAGCGACACCGATTTCGGGGCTGACCGCCAAGTGTTTTCGCCGAAGTCGGGCTCGGCTCGCTCAAATTTCAATATTAAATGAAACGAGCTCCAGCCCTCGAGCCGACCCGACTCGACTCGACTCGGACCGATCCGAACCGAATCGTGTCGAATGGAACGGCATGGAATTGATTCGAGTCGACGGGATTCGCCCCGAATCGGCGGAACAATTAAAAATGCAAATGCATGGCATCGAAATGCCTCGACTTTGTATTAATTATTTTCACTAGCTCTAAGTCTCGTCCTCCCGGACGCTCTGCCCCTCTCCCTCTCCCCCTCTTCGCTCTCTGTCGGAGCTCTCTCGACCGAGTTGATTAAAAACCTCTTGGACTTGATTAAATGCGACTTCAAGTTGATTAAAGGCCACTTGAACTTGAACCGAAGAGCTTTGAATGGTCATATTTTTGGAGATCATTTTTTAAGATGAAATTTTTTCATGACGCTCCATAATTTATAATTATCGCCTTTTAATTGTCTATTCAAATATCGTGAAATTCCAATGGCGAGGTCTTTTATTAGAAGAATTACTTCGAGTGTCTTTGGACAAACCTTCAAGCAAACCTTTGAAGCAGCCCCGAAGGACGCTCGGGACCCTCCCTCTCGGCGCCGGCGTTGCCAGATGTCCTCATTTCACCCACGCTCATAATTCCTGCCACCTTCCGGCTGGTGGTGAAAAGGTGATGATAATGGCATCAGTGATATGGCCGTAATAACGAGTACAACTGCAGTAACAACAACTCTAACAACGGCCATAACAATGGTATTAGTAATGACAACAGCAACAAGAACGTCGAGCAGCAACAACAACCACAGATAAGCGAGCAGGGAGTGACGGAATGGCCGAGTGACACGCGCGACAGCGGGAATCACGTGAGCGAGGCGCCGTGATTTTAATGAATTTCCACATGGCAGCTCATAATTCTCAGAGGATCCTCCAGGGCGGCGGCGACGGCGACGGCGACGCAGGATCACCCGCGACACCGCATCACCGTCCGAATCTGGGCGCGGCGGGGCGGGCCGGGGGCGGTCGGCGCCGTCATGTAGGTGTTTCACGCAAATTAAATTTAAATAAAAAAACAATTCATCTTCTTCAGCGAGTAGCGAGAGGACGAAAATGAAGGACGGAAAGGAGGCCGGCAAGAGGCGAGGCAGCAGAGGGCTTGAGAAACAGAGGGCAGAAAACAGGTGAGGAGGATCGAGGGACGGAGGACGCGGCAAAATAATTAGGATCGCCTGTAGTGCACGCAGGACCCTCGCAATTGCGGCCGAGGAAATGAGGATTAATGATTTCGAGCCAGAATCGAAACGCCAGCAACTGGAGAGGCGACCAGCAGGGAGGGAGGGAGGCAGGGCGAGATGGCAAGGACGAGGACGAGGACGAGGACGAGGACGACACTCCCGGTCCGGACCAGAGTCCGAGTCAGCCGGAGTCCCCTCGCCCAACGGCGTCTTCATCGTCTGCCCCTCACACGTAATCGCTTAATTATGGAAATGTCCTGACGAGGACCGGGGAGCGGGCGCAGGTTTTCGGGCGGGGGGAGACGGATGGACAGTTGGACGACGGAGGTCACGAGGCGACGTCTCGATTGCGGTTTGGGCTTTTTAACGCGTTATTAAACTGCTCGCGCGAAGGTGTCCGAGTGGCTGAGTGGCTGGGTGTGCGAGTGGTGGTGGTGGTGGGTGTGGGTGTGGGTGTGAGTGTGTCCGACTGGCACGTCTGACGGGCGGGCTGCCGTGTGTGCGTGTGCTTAACAAGCAATTACATTTAAATATTTCGACCATATTGCGCGCCATTAGCTCGTGTTCCGCCGAGTTTCCCCAACCTCCCGCCACCTCCTCCACCCCTCACAACTCCTCGGCCTCCGCCAGTGACCTGCGACCCGCGTGGCCGTCCCTTTGCTGTTGTTGTTGCGCCTGTCCTGAGCCCTGCTAATTAAATTATCAAAAATGCATGCGCCTGACAGCTCTCGTGTCTGCTCCTTTCCCCAGACCTGACCCGCCCGATGTTTTTTCCGGGTTCGGCCGCGACTCCGGGCCTGCTGAATTTTTGATGGCCTCCTGGATTGACGTCTACTAATTGTTCTTGTCGCCGATGATGGCGATGGCGATGGCGGTGTCCGGGTGTGGGCAGCGGGGTGGCGGTCGTTCGATGGCACCGGCGTCACGTGGCCGGCCGCGGCTCGGCCCGGGGCGTCCTCGCCTGTCAGCCGCATCGGAAGGGAGTTTTCTTCGAAGCGTCTGCTCGAGGCCTGCGTCTGAAGGAGAGTCGGAGAGGGGGAGAGAGAGAAAAGTGAAGAGTTTCACCGAATAATTTTTCGCCAAGGAATTCGCGAGCGATGACGAGCGGTCGACCCATGACGCGGTCCAGAAGATGTTTCCTAGAAGTCGTTTCACCATCGGTGCCTCGAATTTGGAGTTTAAACTTCGGTGCCGCGACCTCGACGGCTCGGTGTTGATGTCTTGACCTCGAAGCTTTGGCATCAATGCCTATTTTGTGGCTTCTTTTCCGATGCTCCCTTTTCGATTCTTCACTTTTGACGCTCCAACTTCGATGGTTCAATTTCTCCGCTCCAAATTCGATGCTTCGACTTCGCTCCCTCGACCTCGATGCTTCGATTTCGCTGCTCCCGCTTCGACTTCGACTTCGACTTCGTCACCAGCGAGGACTCCTCTCGCGGCATCGACATCCGCTCGGCCACGGTCCAGGGTCCTCTCAGCTCGCTCTCTCTCGGTGGGCGAGAACGTCAAACACGATTTGACAGCTGTCAGCGCACGCTGAAAAATCAATACAGAGCTTCCGCGGCCGGGCTTCACGCGCTTCCAGTGAGCGACGCGGCGGCCGCGGCGGCTGCTGCGAAGCTTCCAGTGTCAGGTGATGCTGTTGCGATGCTTTTTGGTGTTGGTGTTGGTGTTGGCGTTGTTGGGGTGGTGGCGCAGCCCCAGCAGAGGGTGCTCGAGCTGTTGTTTACATCTGCGCCACGCTGGGCCGCTGGCCGCGAGTGTCAACGCATGCTGCGGCGCTTAAACGGCGTTTAGCGCGGTCGCCGGGGCAGGGGCTGCTGTCGATTGCGAAATGCGTGGGGGCGGGGGTCGGGGGTCGGGGGTCGGGTGTCGGGGCGAGTGACAGCCGCCCGACGCGCTCCGAGGCTACGCGACGCCGCGGTCAGTCCAGCCGAGCCAGGAGCCAAGTGCCAGAGGACAATCGCGGGAGCACATTTTTATTGTTGTAGCCGTGGTTGTTGTCGTCGTCGTCGTCGCCGTAGACGTCGCCATCGCCATCGCCGTCGCCGTCGTGCTCTTCTGCTTCTTCTCCCGACACCTCACTGTCATTCACTTTGTCAAACGCGACGCGAGTGATTTTTGGTGTTTTTGCTTGTGGCTCTGACCAGCGCGTCGCCCGCAGTTTGTGTTCGGAATTTTTGACGGAAATTCGGAGGAAAATCCGCACGAGTCCCGTGTCGAAATAAAGTCCCAAGTTTCGAGTGCGCGCCCTCCGGAACCGGGGCGTCGGTGGGGTTTCGAGTTATCGGCCGTGGCTGGCGAAAAATGTCGCCCAAGTCGAATGCTGGAGTCCCGTCTAGAAAATAGGATTTCATCGTGTCGCGTATTGTGAGCTCGTTTTTTCCGCAGGACTTCAGGCAAGTCAGAGTCTCCGCGTGCGGGGGCGGCGGAGGCGGCCAGAGCGATAGAGAGAGCGAGCGAGCGAGCGGATGCTGCGAGAGCGCCGACGACGAGGGTCGCTGGTGGCTCTCGGTGTCTCGGAGTCTCGGCTCTCGCGAGGTGTTGATGCTCGCTGTCAGAGTTTTGACAACTCGGACAGGCAACGGGAGCGAGAGAGCGACAGGGCGGGACAGGGAGAGGGCGTGCGAGAGCGGGAGTGTGTGTGTGCGTGGCTCACGTGGGCCCCCCGGGAGGGGCTGCGGCGCGGATCTCGCATGCGTGTTACAAGTGTTTTCTAAACATTCCCGATGACGTTTCCAGAACAGGCCCTGACGTTTGCCGTGCTCTTGTTTACGTTTGCCCCCATCTCTCTCTCTCTCTCTCTCTCTCTCTCTCTCTCTCGGTCTGTCTCATTTGGCAGCCGTCGCCCGCTCCGAGCGACCGCGAGTGAAGTGCGAAAATGTGTGCATTTTGACAGTTGTCACGACCTGCGACGAGACGTCAGCGCTCGATTGACAATCAACGAGTCGGACAGTCGATCAGACAAACATTCCGACAGCCTTTCAGACAGTCCGACAGTCGGCCAGTCGGACAGACAGACGGCGAAGTCCTTTGAAATATCGGCGTCCACGGACGGATTCTGTTGACCTTGCGTTTCGGGAGCCCCGGGCGTGTTTCAAAGGATTTCGCTGACGGCCATGGATGTGTTTTCAGAGATGAGCGGCGGAGGATGGCCCGAGGATCAGGTGAAAGATGGGTGAGTTTCGGGTCGGGTTCATCGTCAGCAGGGACTGGGGCTTGGCAGGTCAACGAAGCAGGGGTTTCAATGCAATTGCAGTCGATTCTGCCAGAAATACTTTATTTAAGAGGTATTTGAGTCAATTAAAAACACTGTAAACAAGTTCAAGTTTTACTCCTGAATTATTAACAAGTCAACTTTATTAACTTGCTCTGCCTCTGGTTCGAAACCCCTCTCGTCTCTCACACTATTATGAATATTTCTGCCACAGGGGTTCTGAAACCGAAATCAAGCGATTTTTCCGCAAAACCCGGAAAGACAAAACACCCAACCAACACCACCCAACCTACAACAACAACGGACCCTAACCCAAAAAACCTCGCAGAAAGTTAATTAAATTAACGTCCGGCGCTCGGTGGAAACCGAACCAAACCGCCAAACACGCATTCATCAAAATTTCGCTCACTTTTTGTCATCCGCTGCTTTCCATTTTTTTCCCCTCCCCTCGTTATGGCTGTTTCCACAACTATTGTTGTTGGGTTTGGCGGAAAATCTCATTATTTTAATTAACTTTCTCTTCAAACTCGTCGGCGGCCACTCGCACACACACACAGGCGCGTTTAAGAGCTGGTGGAGGGACGGCCGGACGAATCGCGTCCAGCTGCGTTCGATGGCTTCGCACGGAAGGAGAGCGAGGGAGAGCCAGAGCGAGGGGAAGAGCGTGAGAGGGACGAGTGGCCGGTGGATCGGTCGGCGGCTCGGCTCGGCTCGGCTGTCCTTTATCCTGTTTAATCGCATCGCTTACCTGTCATGTGAAACGTCAACCGTGAAGCGATCCGTTGATTGTTCATTTCACTTCGACACTCGCTCTCTCTCTCGCTCGCTCCCTCCCTCCCTCTGTCCAGTTCCCTCTCTCACTCTTTGTCTCGCAGACTCCACGAACCCGAACATCCTGCTAATAGCCAGACGGACGGACGGACGGACGGACGGACGGACGGACGGACCCATCGACCGCCGCTCGATTAGACACACCAAGCCAGACCATCAGGGGCTTGGCACAGACCGAGGAGGAGGCACAGAGAGGGAGGGAGGGAGAGCGGGATAGGGACAGAGAGGGAGAGCGAGGGGTCCCATGTGTGGAGAGAAAGGGAGAGAGCGACCGAGCCGGCGGTTCCATAAATGCAGTCGATTCCATTCAATTTCGTTTAAGCCATTTTAAGGATTAAAGTCTTTGTCATCTGCTCTCTCTCTCTCTCTCCCTCATGGCTACATGAGCTCTCTTGCTGGCTCACCTGTCTGTCCGTCCGTCCGTCCATCTGTCTGTGCCACCGATTGCTGTCCGTCCGGCTGCGTGTGTTGGAACTGCGTGAATAGAAGCCAAGTTAAATCCTCTCGGAATCGGCCTCTGTCCTCGCCTGTGTCTCGCTAATCCGTCGAGTTTTTCGGTTCAACGGAGCAACACCTGTGTTTTACTGAAAGCCAGGAAGGGCCGAGTGAAAAATCGGGGGAGAAATAAAAGAGAACCAACGAAAATGTTTCAAAAACAATTGAAACTAAAAAGGCTGAAATTGGAAATTCCAGGAGTAGCTCCGTGGGATGAAGGGATCAGGAGAATTAGGGGTCAGGAGTCGGCTTTTTTAGGAAGATCAGTCAAGAACGCCTCTTAACCGAAATTTCCGAAATCCATCTCAATCATGGAAGCCAAACTTTCTGTCGCCGGACCGAGATCCATCGGTCAATTCTGAACTTTCAATGGATCTCGGATCAATTGAATGTTAGGAATTGACCCCTTCCTATGGAAGACTCCCTGGGCTCCAGTTGGATTCCTGGAAGCTCCTGCGACCCTCCTCAACTCAACCGCGACGTCCGTCGGTCGACTTCCAAAGCCGGAGCCGCCCGGATTCGGTGGACAAAAGCGAGCTGCGACTTTTGAATTTCCCACTAATTCTGTGATTTCTATTGTACAACAATGGCAACAACAACACGGAGCACTCTTCACTCTCCACCTCTCCTCCTTCGTCTTCTTCTTCTCACCGACTCCAACCCCTCTTCCTCCCACTCCTCCTGGCTTGGCCGGTGGAACGTCTTTTGTTCGGGGTTACAACAGATCGCTTGAATGTCAAAATTGCCGCCTTCCTTGTTGTTGGGATCTCTTACCACTGTTGTTGTTGTTGGGTTCACATCGCCCATTGTTGTTGTTGTCATTTGCTGTTGTTGTTATTGTTATTGTTGTAATGTCCGACACTCACATGCACTTTGAAGCCATTGGCCGCGAATGCATTTGGTCAACGACGACGGCGGACGACGTCGCCAGACTCCATTCTGTCACAGGGAATCTTCCTCTTCTTCTTCTTCTTCTTCATCGTCAGCATTGTTGTTGTTGGTGCTGTTGTTGTTGTTGTTGGTATTAGTGTGACCATTGCATGGTTGCCATTGTTGTAATCGAGACAAAAAGAAGACGGATCGACGCTCGTTTATTTTAATGTTTTGTCTCCACAGTGGGTCCCGCTCAGTCAAAGGAATACCTTCGGCTCCACCGCGGCCTGCGCCACCCCACCCCCCTGCTCCGCGGCCCCACCTTGAACGCCGGCAAGAGAGACAGAGAGCGAGGGGCAGAGTGCGATGGAGTCGGAGCCCTCGGAACCATCGGCTGACAGGTCGTGACGATGCTGCGAGTCGTCTTCTGTCTGCTCGATCTTCTTCTTCCTCTCATTATTGTTGTTGTTGTTGTAGGTGTTGTTCTTGTTGCTGTTGTTGTCATTGTTGTTGTTGGGGGATAGTAGGTGTAATCATTGTTGTTGTTGTCGCAGTCGCCTTTGTGTGACTTGCACCCATTAGTAGTTAATTTTAATGGGTTGTTTTTGTTGTTGTTGTTGTTACTGCTGCCCCTCCTCAACCTCTCAAATTATGAGTGGTCGGTTTGTCTCTTTGTTGTTGTTGTTGTTCTGTTGTTGCAGTTGACCCATCGAATGATCGAATGCCGAGGCGACCACGGACGATCCCGATAATATATTTAAATCGGTTCCTGACCCCCGAAGTTTCTCCTCTCCCTTTGTCACGACCCGCCTGGCTTTTCATCTCGCTCCCACCTCCCTACGTCCCTCTCTCCCTTTCTCCATCTCTCTCTCCCTCCCTCTGCCCGTCAAGCCCAATTCTTCCCTTCAATCCATCCAACCATCGGTTTCTTCTGATTCTAATTTAAATTTTAGTTTTCGATTTTTTGTTGGCCTTTGTATTTTGGGAAATATTTCATTTTTATGTGAGATGCTAAGCATATTATTTATCGAAATCCCATTCACATTCACTCCACTAATACAACTTCAAACACCGTCGCCCGGCCCCTCTGACCCAGTGGAAACTCCGAGATCGGATCCCCCAAAGACGAGTTCGGATTGCGTCATCGGGCTCGGCCGGGATCGGATCTGGTTTCGACGAGCCCACGACCCACGTCCCCGATGTCTGACGATGGTCCGTGGCTTTGTCTGGGGCCTTTGTCGCCCCTCGATCGCGCCCAGATGTCCGAGACTCTTAGTTCGAGTCTCAGTGGATAATGAATCATAGACAAGAGTCGACCACGCCCACCTTCGGCCCCATGGCAGGAGGGAAGATCGATGTGCCGGGGACTAATAGCCGTCTTTTGGGCACCAACAGCCGTCGATCATCGCTGGAATCCGCCTTGGAGACGGTGCAACTGGAGCAAAGCCAACGCCTTCTGTTAATCAATTACTGAGATCCACTCGGTTTTAAGTAGGGAATTGAATGAAAATATGTCGAATGAAAATTTGTGGTGTAGAAGACGATGTGGGAAGTATTCATTTTTCGTACATGAAATGTAATGAAAATATTTCATGTTGCAATAATAAATTGTGAACCATTATATTGTTTTATAATTGTTTTCAGGAACATTTGGTAAATTTCTTTCAAAAACCCGCTCTATGCATTCTTGGAAATTTACTTGTTGTCATCACAGGGTTTAGTTCGACCCCAGAGCTGTCATTTCACACGAGATCTTCATATTTCCTCTTGAAGGAAGCACCAACTCCAGGGAACTCCTCTTGTTCCAACCTCCTGCCTCCTCCGCCGTCCCTCCTCGTTCCCCCAACTGCGGTTTCCATCCGCCGCCTGAGGCCGGCCGAGTTCCCAACGAGCGAGCGCCCATTGGAACGCGATTAGCTGTCAAATGGAGACATCAACGTGCATCAATTTCGGGAACAATGGACGGACGGACGGAGACGTCGAGGGCCCGAGGGAACCCCAGAGACACCGGGGGACACGAGAGGGTGAGAGAGTGGACGAGGGGGGGAGCGTGCGAGTCCTGCGTGTCCTCGGTGAATAAGTTTCGAAAACGTTTTACAGAAATTGCATTCGGTCAAGGAGGAAATTCCTCGGAAAAGCGATCCCCAGAGTCGGACGGCGGCGAGGACGCGTGTGAGCGGGAGGCGGGTGCGAGTGTGTGTCTGGACGACGTGTGTGTGCGACTGAGTGTGTGTGTGTGTGGCGTGTGTCGTCGTCCCGGGGAATCCCTCGAGGATTCGGAGGCAGCGCCTTCGCTCGGGGTTGATCAATTTCGAATTTCACTGCGAGTGCGGTGTTTTAAGGAAATTGTTTTCTCCCATCTCGCCCCCTCCCCTCCCTCGCCCCCTCTCCCTCTGACGCTTTAAGTGACGTTTAATTTTTTCCATCCATTTGTAGTGGGTGTTGTGTTGTTATTATTGTTGTTGTTGTCGTTGGCGGCACCGGCCTCGACGCACCGTCACCTGTCAGAGAAATTCCCAGCTGAGCCCAGCGATCTGGGCAAAGTGATTATTATTATGCTCATCTACTCTGCTTCCTCTTCTTCCACTGCTTCCTCGACTCCTTCGGGGGGACCTGGGCTGGGGCCGTGGCTGGGGCTGGGGTGGCCGAGGTCAACCCACTCGTCTCCACCGGCGGCCGCTGCTGATGGCGAGACCCGTCCCTCGGCGCCCAGCGAAGGGCGAGGGAAGTGCGAGAGAACGAGACACAGAGACAGTGGGCGCGAGAGTGAAAGGGACGGAGAGTGCGCGCTTGGATCATTCATGCGGCGAATGAATATTTAAAAATTTAATTGCAACGATAAACAATCAATCGACGAGGGAGTTTTTCGGCCCTCGCCTGGTCGGCGGCTCCCACTGGGCCTCGTGTTTCGGTGATTGACACCAGTGGTTGTTGGCCCATTGTTGCTGCACTCATTGTTGTTGTTGCGGCAATTTAGTGTCCTTCCTACGGGAAAATGAGGCCCGAACTGAACGAGGCCGGTCGTGTAAATTTGAGGTAAAAATATTAATTTTTTTGTTTTTTTAATTTGAATGCTTGCTTCAAAGCATCGAATTCAAATTGCCAGCAGCAACAGCGCCATTTAAAGGTGAGCAACAACAATTGCAGCAACATCGGTGTGCGAAAATAATGAAGCAACAACAGCTACAACACGAGCAATTACAACAACAATGGCAAGTACGCAACATTGACCTCAAGAGCAACTGCAGCAGTGAGTGGCGAACCATCGACGGCAACAACAACAGCAACAGCAACAACAACAGCGATTCGCCAGTGACCACGGCAACATTGAACATTTCAACAACAACAAGAACAATACCAACAGCAATTGCAGCAAATGCAAGAGGCAAAGGCCAAAAAACGAAAAGCAAAAACAAAAACAAAACCGAAACCACCAGCAATTGCAACCTCGACTCCAACAACAATAATCGCAACATAACAAATCACAGCTCATTATGCAAATTTTTTATGTACTCGCTGTTGTTGTTGTTGCTGTTGGTGTTCCTTTTTCATTTGTAAATTAAAACTTGCTGCTGCTGTCATTGTTGTTATTGTTGTTAATTTCTGCTCAACCTCAGCGAACGAACACCGACAACAGCCACAACAACAACAGTGGCCGAAGCAACAACAGCGATAACACCAACAACAACAACAACAACATATCATAAAAAGTCCCACGAGCATCTCCATGCCTGGGTCGTCCCTCGACGGCCTCCGCCCCTGGACCCTTGGCCGACCGACGACCACCGGCCTCATGGCCGTCGTCCGTCCGTCGCTCGTCCGTCGCTCGTCCGCGACTCCGGCCTCGACGCGTCCCACCTGTTTCTGGAGCCCGGCGTCGAGGCTCCGACTCCGACTCCGAGGCTCCGGCTCCGACTCCGGCTCTGGTTCTGGCCCCGACTCCGGCTTCAGCTCACTGGCCCAAACGCACAGATGACCAGAACGCACAGCTCACACACACACTCACACGCACGCCTCGCACACACACTCTCGCACACGCACAGGGGAGAACCTCACACGCATCAGCGCAATTTGAATGCGTTTCGACTGATTAAACATGCGATCGAGAAGCTGCAGCGGCAGCAACGGCCGCAGCAACAACAAGGCATGGCGGCAATAACTGCAGCAACAACAATGGGAACCTCGTCGTGGAACCTCGCGAGAGATGGAGGGAGTGAGGGGGGGGGGGAGAGAGAGAGAGTGGGGCGATGATGAGGATGATGCATTTTTGATTTTGAATCTGGCGTTCAGCGCAGAGCAGCCACAGCAACATCAACGAAAACAACAACAGCAACAACAACAGCAACAACAGCAACATCAACAACAACAGCAACAACAACTACAACTGCCGAAATGACAAACACAACGACGGCAACAAGTTGAAGATGATGTTCGTTGATGTTGCTGATGCTGTGGCTGTTGGTGATTTCGCCAGTTGTTGGCCGGTTGGGGCTGCAGCGATTGTTGTTGTTGTTCGGTTGACGTTGCTGCTGTCGTCGTCGTCGTCGTCGTTGTTGGTGTTGGTGTTGTTGTTGCTGCTGTTGGTGCTGCCTCGAACGCCTCGCCGCGAACGCAGTCTTGACTGAAATTTGATCCGTTCTGGCATCGACATCTCGAGCCCCGGTCGTTCGTGCTGCGTCGATGGTCATCAGCCGTGGACCGACTGACCGGGCACAACAACAACAGCAGCAACAAGAACAGCAACATCAACAACAGTAATAACAACAACAACAACAAGAAGAAGAAGAAGAAGAAGACGCCAACAACATCGAATTGATTGCATCAAAACACAAATCGCAGGACACACGAACTCAAATCTCGCAATAGGAGGAGAAAATTCGCAAAAGCAAAACAAGAAACCCGAAGGCAAAACCAACAACAAGCCGAGATTCTTAAAAATCCATTTATTTGCGAGAGATGGCCAGGAGAAGAAGAAGATGCAGCGGCAGCAGTTGTTGCTGTTGTTCTTGCAAAATTCCACACCTCCGACGACAAATGTCGATAACGCGCAGAGGTCCTGAGACGGACAGGCGGATCGCGATAGGGAGAGAAAGAGAGAGAGAGAGAGGGAGTGAGGGAGGCATAGGGAATGCGCGAGAGAGAGAGGGAAAGAAAGGGAGAGATGGGAGTGAGAGCGAGGTTGGTTTCAAGGAGACGGGAGGAGGAAAATCGAAATACCTCTGTAATTAAATGAAAGCTGGACATGGGATTTCACGAAAGAAACCAAGAAGAATTGGAAAAAAGAATTGGAAAAAAAGTAAAAATTTCAAGAAAAGATTGGCATTTAATTTTGTTTTCAAATATTTTTACAAATATTGACACAATTTCATAAATATTTCGAACAAATTTGGATTGTATTTGGCACATTTCATTCGAAGTAATTAAAACAAAAATGTTCATAAATATATTCACAACCTACTCCAGTTACTTTTCTCACCCTTTGAAGACCCCCCTTGGCGCTGGCCCCACTCGACCAACCCCCGAGCGACCCCCGGATGGTTGTGGCTTTGCCGACTTTCATGAGCATAAAAAATATTGATTTCAACACCTTTTCGGCTGGTAAACATCGCGCCTTTTACGGCCCCCAACAACCATAAAACTGCGCGCTATCGACCGGCAGCAACAACACAGAGACCGACCACGGGACAACGCGGACAAAATGAACAAAGTGAGCAACGCGAACAACTGTCGGTCGTGGCAACAACAGCAACAGCAACTTTACAACCATCAATAAATCTGCTGCGAAAATTCCCAACAGACACTCGTCGCAGGCGGGATTTAATGAATTAATAAAAATAGAAATAAGAATAGCGACAGGTGTCGAGGACGAGAGGGAGAGAGGGACAGGGAGAGTTAGAGGGAAAGGGGTGGAGGGTGTGGAGCCTCCAGTCGAAGCGGGTCCTGCGCAGCTCCGGATCCGGATCCGGCGACCTCTGGAGCCGCCTGGCCTCGGTCGAAGTCGAAGTCGCGTCGCCGCCAACGACGTGGCCAATGGAGTGATAACGGCGCCCGCCGCTAGACGGCGCCGCGAACGTGCCGGCAACTAAATAGATTACGATCCATTCGGCCATCCATTCTGGCTGTCTCCATCTCCGTCTCTCTGTCCGCCGTCCTCGACCCCTCGTCACACCAGTTGCACGGCGGGCCGATAAAATGCGCCGAAAATCAAGGGGCGGGGCGGGCAGCGGGCGAGCGCGGGAATCGACAGCTTGTCTCAGTGTCAAGTGCACATAATGTTTGCTCATCACAATAATCCACGGACCCCGGCCCTCGCCCTCGCCCTCGCCCTCGTCCTCCAGGCGCCTCCCAGTCGATTCGCGCCGCTCGCACCGTCGTCTGTCTGTCTGTCTGTCTGCCTGGCTCTGTGTATGTGTGTCGACCCCCCTCCGCCGATCCCTCGAGTCCGTCGCCGTCCTTGTTGCACACGTTTGCATATGTCACAGTTTCGCTCACTCTATCTCTCTCTATCGCCGGCAACTCAAGCGAAGCCACATCGTGGATTTTATGGACCTCCCACGTCCCCTCGTCCCTCGGCCTCCGCCGGGTCTCCGCGAAAATGATCCCATTTCGGTTTAGCGGGTTTTCATGTCGTCCTTGTCCTCCCTCCTCCCTTCTCCCTCCGCCCTCTCCCTCCTCCTCCTCGTCGCCGTCGTGTTTGCGCGCTCGAGTTTATGGTTCAATTGCTATCGAGTCAACAGAACTATTTTTATTGCTAAATTCAGCTGAATGTGTTCCACTGCAATGCTCTTGTTGTTGTTGCTGACGTGGCTGTTGCTGTTGTTGTAATTGTTATTGTTGTTCATGAATTTGTTGTTGACGTTCTTGTTGTCCCATCGTCCACGCTGTTGTTGTTATTGCACTAGGACTGCGTCCCGTTGACGGGCCCGATTCGGACCCGGCTCGGCGCGTTCAGTTCGCGATTGATTCCTACAACGAATGGTTGTCGAATTGACAGACAAATTGACGAAATTTCGTCCATCCCGAGGAACAAATGCGGACGAAACTTGGAAAATTTATTAACATTCCGGGCAAACCAGGTTCATTAGTTTACTCGTTAACCATCGTTCTTAGTTTAATTATTAACTTTAAGTACATGAGTTTAAAGTGGAGATTTTTTGTTTAAACTTTCATTAAATATTTTTATTTTTTTAATTAAATAGCTATGTTCATTAAATCCTATTATTAAATGAATTTTGATTGACATTAATATTTAAAATATTTTTATATTTTGCAAAAGTTATTTTCCACAATTTTTTAGTTTGGTCATTTGAGCTAGTTTATTATGATTAGATTAGTTTTTATTATTTATTATTGATTTTGATGAAATTTTATTTAATGTAAAGTGTTCTTTTATTTTGAATTGCATTTTGAATTCTAATTTCCAATTCATTTTAAATTGCATTTTGAATTCAACATTTGATTCCTTTAGCTTAAATTTCAATTTTCCATCTCACTGGAAATTATTGACAGCACTAACGATCGTGAACTGGCTACAGTGGGCCCGATCTGCCTACCTCCAGTTACCGCCACTCTTCTTTTCCCGCCCCAACGCCACCACTTTCTCCGTCCGAGCCACCTCGGCCGGCCTCTTAATTGACCGATCGCATAAATCAACCCGACCAATCGATCAAACTCAATGTGGAGTAGAAATTTTCGCAAGCAATAAATAAATGGGTTTTCACCGCGAGCTCCAATCACTGCCCAGATTCCCTCCGACCCCCCACTCCAACCGTCGTCTGCCCTCTGTCGGTCTGCCTCCTGTCTGACGGCGAGAGCGCATTCGAGCAAATTGACAACTTAATCCCTACGCATGTCAATGGCTGATCAAATAAGATTTAGAGCTCCCAGCCAGACCGAGGCCTGGACGGACCGATCGGGGCCTGGACAGACCGATAGACAGACAGACAGACAGACACCTGGACAGACACTCAGGGCGATAGATGGATGGATGGATGGAGGGATGTGTTGTAGATTGCACCAAAAGAGCGGACGGACGTCGTTCGGTTGGCCAATGGAGCGAGTGGCAGGCACTCGACTGTTGCTGTTGTTGTTGCTGTTGTTGTTGTGTGGGAAATGTCAAAATGTTACTTAGTTGCAATTAGATATATCGCGTTGTTGTTGTTATGATTAGTTTTGTGGTTGTTGTTGCCTCGCTGTTGCTGCCTGCTTCAATCAAAACGTTCAATTATGTCAAGCGTTGTGGGCCAATAAATTATCGAACGTGTTGAAAGCTCAAGCACAGCGACAAAAATAACGACCACAACACAACGACAAACGCGTCACTAACAACAACACCAGCAACAGCAAGAACAACAACAACAATGATATATATATAGAAAAAATCACCACATTCAAGACATAAAAATTTACATTAAAAGCTGTTGCCATATCCTTAGCGTTTTCGTTGTTGTTGTTGTTGTTGTTGTGGTTACTGTCATTGTACTTAATGTTGTTGTGATTGTTGTTGCCGGTGTTGTTGTACCCTAGATCCCCGCCGATAGCCGCCCGAAGTCGTCTCATAAATCTTTTCGTCTTTCGTGCGCCAACACGAGGCGCTCGCATGCAAAGCGGCCGGCAGGGCGCGCGAGCGAGAGGCAAATAGAGAGCGACGGAGAGAGAGGGAGGGAGGGAGGATGGAAGGGTGGAGGACGGAGAGTTGGATGTTTTATAACCGCGCGGCGACTAATTATCGAAGTTAAATTATAATTACGATGCGCGTGCGCGCCAGGACCTCGACTCGAATCCACTCGCTTGGCCTGGCCTGGCCGCGGCGTCGACGCGATGTCCGTCCACCGATTGCTGGGCTTGTTCGCACCGATGTAGCTCGGCGTGTTCTCGCTGTTGTTGTTGTTGTTGTTGTTGGTGGTGGTGGAGTTTATTTGGCGCCATAAATCTATCAACAACTCGAACACGCGTGCGCAAGCGCAGCCACATGGACCGAAGATTTACGGCGCCCATTGGATTCCTCTGGTCACTCAACCGCAGCCGCCGTTGATCCTGTTCCCGGCCGTGTTGGGCCCGGCTCCTTGTTGTTGTTCTCGTCCCTCTCGTGGTCGCTGGGGCGAGGCTGACGCTGTTGCTGTTGCTGTTGGTTGTTGTTGTTGCTCCGGTTGTTAGAACGAAGTCAATAAAGCGGTGGAAATGAGTTTATGATGATTTAATAAAGTTCACTTCTGTGATTCGCCCCACTTGGGCCTACTCCATCTCGCTCACTCCCTCCCCCACGTCCTTTGGAGGCGGGTGTTGGTGCGATGATAACGTATTCTCATCCAATTTGGTGAAGGAGACGGAAAGAAAGAAAGAAAGAAAGAAAGGCTTTGACCTTCCCACATGCTGGAGCGAAATAAATTCGGCCACCTGGACCGGTCGATCGGGGTTTGGGTTCCCACATTTCTCTCTCGCTCCCTGGCTCCGTCGGTCGATCGATTGTGTTTATTTGCATTCGCCGATAAAGCACTCGAAAATTTGCATGCGAATTAATTACCATTTTAAATTGGAGATAAAAGAAATCTCACAGCGAAAAATGCCAGGGTGAAAAAAATTAATCACGCAAATATTTGAAAACCGTTCGCGAAATCTGCGAGTTTTGGCTTTTGCTGAATTTCAACTTTCGCAAATAACTCTGTCAGGTGGAGGAAGATAAACCAATGACGGTGAGAAATGGCAGATGGAAATTTGAAAAAAAAAATGTAATTAAAATAGTAAAATTCGAGTGTTTTTCATCGTGTTTTCATCGTGCTCATAATTTTTATAAGAGATTATGACGATGACGATGATCTTGGCGATGTTGCCGATGATGGTGACCGCGGCGATAATGAAGATGAATCACAGACCGACCGCAGACGGCGGGACCAGACCGTGGATCAGGTTACAGTCGGACGAAATATTCCGACAAATGCACATGATCGGCGGAGGTCGAGGCAGATGATCACTAAAATACGAGACAGCCCGAAACCGGCAACAACAACGAGACTAACAACAACAACAATCTGACTAATCACAAGAACAACTACAGTGAACACAAAAACAAAACAACCAAAACCGTATGAACTCAGCCCAGAAGGCTGTGAAGCAACAAGTTCCGAATCAAGAACAACAACAATATCAGCCACGACAACGGCTTGAACAAGAATAAGTACAACAACAACAACAACAACAATGAGAAGGAGAAGGGCAACAGTGAAATTAATGACTTATCAAGGATAATTTGATAGAAAGCCATAAATCAAAGGAGCGGAGAACGAGCGGAGTCGGGTGGGGTCGACCGGGTCCCGGTGCCCGATGGAGGGCCGGTGGATGGTGAATGGTGGCGGTGGCGGTGGTTGGTGGACGAGGGATGGCGACTGGTGTCGGCGACGGTGTCGGTGTCGGTGTCGGTGTCGGCGACGAGGGTGGGGCGAGCCCGGGTCGAGGAGGGCATCGGCGTGAGCATGTTTACGACTGCATTGTTGGGTTCTTCATCTGGCTGTTGTTGCCATTGACAGCACGTTGTTGTTGCTGTTGTCATTTTGAGTTTTTGTTGCTATTGACATCTGGTTGTTTTTGTTGTCATTTGTGGCAACTCAATTTCTGCGGTCTCGACGGTCCGCGACCCACCGACAAATGGAATTCCCGCAAAAATCTTCCAGTCGACACCTCCGTTTTGGGGTCAAATTTTGTTCCCACCGCGGAAAGGCGGACGGCGGCGACTCCAACTCAGGCCCGAACCCGACCTCGGGCACTCCAAATTAGCGATCATGTCGACGTCGCCGTGCTCGCCTCGGACATGTCGCTCGGACACTCGCAACCGGCAGCTGCTGCGGTGGCTGTTGTGGCTGCTGCTGTTCGCTCGGCTGCCAAATTCCTCATAGAATTCTCGAACGGGCTCCCCGTGCCCCTCGGCCTGGCGCCGTCGCCGCCGCCGCCCTCCAGGACAGGGCGGCCGGCGATGGCGACCACAGTGGCCGGCCAGGCGCACGCATTCCGACGCGTGTGCGTCACTGGGCGAGGGGTGTTGTTGTTGTTGTTGTTGTTGTTGTCTCTAGTGGGGCAAAAATGTCGCTAACCGACCGACCGATGGACGGACGGCTCTGTCCGGCCGGCTACGCATGCGCAGCGAACACGACTTTAATTGCGCGCCAGGGCCAGGGGGCGCCGCGGGTCGACGACGACGGCCACACTTTGGGGCCGCGACAGCAACAACAACAACAACGAGGAGCCGCACCGGCCGGGTGCCACCAAGGGTGTCACCTAGTTCGGCCACAACAACAACGGCCGGGCCTGCTGGAACATGGAGCGCTTGTGGTGGACGAGGGAAGGAAGATGGCAAAGAATTGAATTCCAAGTTCGCGTTTATGAAACAACTACAACAATTTCCGTATAAACAAATGGTCCAGCGCTTCGCAGAAATGCCAGCAACAACGAAAGGGCAACAACAACAACAACAACAAAACGGCAAAAAACAACCAGACTCCATTCGAAATGCAAATAAATAAATTGGAAAAAACAACTCTAGCGGACTCCAAGTGGTTGGCGTTGTTGGGAGTTGTTGTTGGCGTTTATGGTTTTTGTTGCTTTTTTGGTCGTTGTTTGTTGTTATTTGTGTTGTTGTTGTTGTTGCTGCCGTTGTCCTCTTTAACCACTTTGTCCGCAGGCCTTCTTCGGACACCGTCCGATCCATGTTTGGACCACTTTCGAGACCCCTGCTTAACCCCTGCTCCCCCGCCCGCACGTCGAGGCCCGATGGTCCACACAGGGTCAAGGGTTCGGGCGCTGAAGCCGAGCGAATGGAGCTCGTGTTCCAGAGACGAGGGGGGGGGGGGGCGAGGGGTTGGAGCAAGAGAGGCCTCCAGGGGTTCGCGATCGTCTGCGTCTGCATCGGACCCTTCTTAATCGAAGGGTGTTCCAAAGGTTGTGCGCATGAATATTGAAAGGAAAAAGTATTCAACTGACTGCTGATTAAATCATAATTCTGAGCTATTGCAATTTCATACGGATTTTGTATTATAATTTCAAATTGTCTCCTTTGTCATGATCTCCGAGTGGTCTCTGCGACCGAAGCCAACAGCGGTTGTAAGCCGTAAATCCATGGATAGCTGTCCACAGCTCCTACTGATCGACGATTATGCAAATATCGACATATACATATATGCAGATGATGTAATGATGACGCAGGGCCCGATTGTCGAGGCTGGGAATGCGAATATTGAACAACCATAAAAACTTGACAGACAAATTGGTGGGTTCTGGCTGAACAATTTGTGAAGAAAAGGCAGAGCTTGATTGCTTTATTGTCATCCCTTTGAATATGGACGACAGCCTGATCTGGGAGGGCTGGGGAAGTCTTTGGAAACCCCTAGAAAGCTGTGAGGAACACCTTTATTAATATCAGAATAAATAATATCACAATTAGTGGCATCACAATTAGTAATATCAAAATTACAATCGTATAAGCTCTGTTAGTCCTTGTCTCATTTCCTTTCGTCATTACCTCGTCATATTAAGGCCATCAAACCCTCCTGGCTCCCTCCTGTCCCGGTCCCTCGAACGCAGCCCAGAGGCCGCCAGGTTAACCCGAGCTAAACCTCGTTCCCGCCTTTCCCACACCGCGCACCCCTCGCCCCGCCCCGCTCCGCTCCGCTCCGACTGCAGATGCACATCGCGGGACATGTGGTGGAAGAAGAGTGAAATAATAGAAATTTGCATTTGAAAAAGAAACAGAAAACAGAAACGGAAACGACGAACGCTGGGTGAACAAAGACAAAGGACTCGCAGGAGTCGCTGTCGCAATCGGAGGCCACGGCGTCGTCGTAGCCGTCGTCGTCGTCCTGGCAGATGACTTTTGGAATGCGTTTTACACCTTTGCACAAAGACGGCGAGGAGAGGAACAAGCGATGGACGGACAGACAGAGGGACGACCGACGGACTCGAGGAAAGAAAGGCGAGCGATGAAGACGGATTATCGGAGGAGGGGGGAGACAGCGCGATAGGGCGATGCACACGAGACAATTGCGACAAAAGACGACGACGGAGCCGATAAAAAGGACGTTAATAACGCACTAGGACGACGGCAATAAATCATAGCGTGAGAGCGGAGACAAAGGCCGGCCATCATAATTTCAGATTTATGAAAATCTATCTCGAATATGGAATTCCTGAGAAGCCGACCGAGCCGAACCAAGCCAAGAATGGAGCGGAGCAGAATGGAATGGAGGGAGAGGCCGATAAGCGATGTCGGTCACAAAGGACCGCGGGCGAGATAAGAGCCGACGATGGTGGGAGAGGGGGTGGGGGAGGCAGATCGACGGGTTGCCGTCGTGAGAAGGTCAGGGCCGAGGACTGGACTCGAGGGTCCAGCGGCCCCGGGAGCCCCAGAGATGACGGCTGAAGTGAGCGAGAGGGGGAGCGCGAAAACCTTTTAATGGCCCAGCGAGTGGCCCGGGCAACGTCCTGGGACATCGCATCGAACTTCATTTTGACCGAGAAGTATGCAAAATAAACCATTAACGAGCCGATTCCGGGGAATTAAATTAATTTATAAGAAAAAACAGCGACCCCTCGGCCGCCTTTGGCCACTGGCCAGGGACGGAAGCGCGACTGCTCAGGGGACTATAAAAGGGCTTTTTATTCGCAAACCCGGCCTCTCCTCCGAAACTATTCGCGAATTTATAGTATTATTTTCGCATTTCTTTGCCTTTTTAATTGTATTTGCGCGCATATTTTTCTCCAGTTTAACTTTGAAAATCCGCAAGCGCGACGCATAAAATTTTAAATGCCCGTGAGGTCTCTTAGTGTGACTTTAGAGGAAAAAAATCTCGATGAAGTCGCCGTGAAGGAAATCCCAATTTTTTTCATTGCCTTCATGAGGGATTTAATTTTATTATCGCTGTAAAGTCGTAAACTCTGGTCACCTCGGCATGCGTGGGGTTGCGGGTTCGGAGTGGTTGTTGTTTTGTTGTTCTCGGCCTGCTGGTGGCTGGTGGCTGGTGGAAGATGCCATATTTTGTGGCTCGTTTGCTGCGGCCGTAAAACGATTTAATTGAGTAACCAGCAGGCCGTGATGCAGCCACAAAGGCAGTTTCAGGAGCTCTTAATCGACGGAGGACCTCGCGGTGGTGGGGAGGTGGTGTCGTGATTAGGGCTTCCTTCTAAAATCCCTCCGAACTCCGCCGAAATTTCTCCAAAGGCCCTGCCAAAAACATACAAAAATTCTCAAAACTCAACGAGAAAGAAACCTTCAAAAATGTTCCACAAATCCTTCCTCTTGCAAAAAAATCTACTAAAAACTGCTCCGAAAACCTCCCCAAACTTCATACCAAACGTAATCTAAGAATTTTTCTAAACTTTGTCCGAAGCCCTCATCGAAACCCTGAGAAACCCCTCGCCAAAGCCTCCTCCTGACGGAAAACATCGCCCACGAAGACCAGGGCAATCGGGAAACCCATGCAAACTCCCCACAGAACCCATGAAAGAGCCATTCGAGCTGCTTTATATAGCATCATATACGATCCATAAATAATTGGAAGCATCTTCGTCGGCGTCGTCAACGTCGCCTCCTGGCTGGGCCTCGTCCTCGTCCTCGGTCCCCGGCCCTTGATGGGCTGCCGTCCTGTAAGTGACTGCTAACAGGCTTAAAAACCAACAAATGGGACGGCGACCGACTATAAATGTCAGAATTTATTTTCATTTCATTGTCCTGTTGACAAAATGCTTTCACCTCTGCCCGGCTCGACTCGGTTCTGCCGGCGTTGATCCTGACGTCGCCGTCGAGGAGTGAGCGAGAGGCCCAACGGGTGAGAGAGGGTGCGTGAGACTGAGAGGAACTGAGAGAGGGAGAGAGAGAGAGTGAGCGAGGGAGGCCGCTGCATGTTTGTGCATTTAATGTGTGATGCAATAAATTCTAAGCTACAACGATGTCCTCGGCTCACACGTTCGAACCAGGGCCCCGGGTGACGAAGGGCGTGTGAGCGAGAGCCGGATGGGGAGGGAGAGAGAGAGCAGACCTTTTCCCAACGGCAACAACAACAAGCGGCGTTCCAACTTTCGACAACGAAATCAACAGCAGACCAGAGACAAATGAACAAAAAAGAAAGCATAAAAGACAGAACTACAACAGCAACAACAACTGCAGCAAATGTCCAGGTAGACAGCGTGTGGCCAAATGTCCTGTCCACAGGAGTCACAGCGCTCATGGCTTGCTCGTTGTTGTTGTTGCTGTTGTTGTTGCTGCAGTCATTTTCCATGACATCGAAAATTACTTGTTGTGGCATTCGCAGTCACATAAATATTTTTCACGAATCCGAGCCGCCGAGACGGGCGCAAGGATCAACAGGAGGTGCCGGCGGCGAGGGGAGGGCGGGCCGCAGGCGGAGGATGAGGAGGCAGCGCTCGAGATGATCGATGCGTGGAAATTAACTCTTCGCTCGTCACGTTTAGCGGCACGAAAGTCGGCTCCAGCATGCGCGGGCATGCTCGAGGCGGAAGGTCCGCGAACCGAAGGAGGTCGACTCGGGTTCCGGGGTTTTTCGTGAACTCCTTGAAGGGAAATCCAAGGGCTTGAGTCCCCAGATCCTGCCTCCCAATGGCAGGACCTGCCCCGCCACCGGCCGCTGGGTGC
Organism: Coelopa pilipes; assembly: GCA_947389925.1. Taxonomy (NCBI): domain Eukaryota; kingdom Metazoa; phylum Arthropoda; class Insecta; order Diptera; family Coelopidae; genus Coelopa; species Coelopa pilipes. Next base: position 43,042,127 of record OX376697.1, on the reverse strand, counting down.
CGGCGTCGATCGCTCCGAAAGTGACAGCGAAGACGAACTCGTTTCAAGTACAGCCGCGCACTCGAGGCCTGCCGTCCCTTCTGCCTCTCCTTCTCCTTCTCCCTCCTCTCCTTGACTCGCTTGGTCCAAGTCTGGGTCTCGTTCTCGGCCTCGGTCGGGGCGTGGATGTGGATGTGGAAGGAAAGTGAAAGCGTCGTCTCGGTAATGGAATTAACTACGCTCCTGATTGTTTCCTCAAATTCGGCTGCGCCCGCTCCGCACCTCGGGGACGCTGGCGCGACCGGTGCGGGACGAAAATCGACGCCTCCCGGGCCGCCGAGCCGAGCGTCGCGTATCCTTTTGCCTCCTTCCATCGGTCCATCCGTCCGTCCGTCCGCTCATCCTTTGCCTCGACGATTGCCTTTCCGCAGAATCCCGGGAACAATGCGAAGCGCATTACCTGGAACCCGAGTCCGGACCGAAGGGTCCTTGTGCGCACACACACACGCACGCACGCTCGGAAGGACTTGTTCGACGCAGAAGTCAACTGCGCGGCCTCGTCCCGGACGCAGACCCGGACCCGGACCCGGCCCTCCTTCCCGGCCGCCGCGTCCCGTGCTCGACGCCTCGATTTACGACCATTTTGAATGACTGATTCGAGCGTTGATGGAATCGAACGAGGACGCGGTTGAGGACGGGAGATGCGGATGGGAACGCGGGGTGAGGACGACAACGAGGATTCGGTACGGACCAGGCGAAGGAGGCGGGGAAGCAGGAGAGGGAGGAGGCGGAGGATGCGGCCGTCGCTGCGTCCCGGCCCGGCCCTGCCCGGCAATGGCTGCAGATGTGAAAATTGTACGCGTCGCGTTGCGCTCAAGCGTGGCGCAGGACATTCCCCTAAGGACTCACTTCACTTGGTCCCCCTCCCCTGCCCTCCCCTCCCCGGCCCTCGGTCGCCTGCTGCCGGCCGTCCTTGCGGCGGGGCGAAACCGAAGTCGGCCGCCGGCTTCAAGTGAGCAGCGCGTTCGACTCCTCGCGTCTTGCTCTGGTTCTCGGCGATGTAGTTATGGTTGTTGTTGTTGTAATTATTATTGCTCTCCCCGAAATTGAAGTCATCGTCATCGTCGTCGTCGTCGTCGCTGTCGTTGTTGTTGCTTTCGTTGCTGTTGTTGCCGCTGTTACTGTTATTACAGTTGCCTCGTTCCGCCTTCTGTTAGCAGCATCAGCGTCCACAGCAGGATGTTGACGAACTTCCGGCCGGGTCGCATCCTGGAAGTCGCCGTCAACAGACGTCACCCGCCTCTCCCTCCCTCCCTCGCCCTCTTCTCTTCACTTCTCTGTCAACCTCCCGCTCTTCCGCCCTCCCTCCTTCCCACAACATTCCATGTCGACGTCTGCGCAGGCGCGGGACTTTTGGCTGTGGGAAATTCGCCCGCAGGAGGGAATTCCCTTGGCCAAAACACGCGCACCCAACACTGGGCGGGACAGGGTGTTCACGGTGGGGGGGAAATTAAAACAAATGGGAAATTGACCCGGTAACTGAGGGAAATTCTGGGGAATTTCTTCGTGCCTCGTATCCAGAAGCTGTTGAGGGAGCTCTGGAGAGTCGTCATTGCAAATCCGTCGTCAATGTTTTGATGCATATCGAAGGACATTCGGTCAGCGGAGGATGCTGGAGGGCGTCCTGATGGGGTTCGCCAAGGCTTTCATTGTTTGCTCTCCCTCGTCAATCTCCAATCCAGGTAAAGGCTTCAAATTTGTATTCTTTGATCTCTTTGACTCCGTCTCCATTTCCATTTTTCTCTCCATTCCTTTGTTTTCATCACCTCGACTCGCTTCCCCCACACCCTCTTCGGGAATCGCCTCCACCCGCCCTCGCCCTCGTCCTCGTCAACATCCGCCGGAGCCGGTGTTGGTCCGGTCCTCGGAGGAGACGCAGAACACTTGTTGCTTCCGGCCCATGGCGACTCACTTAATGACGACAGCAGCAGCAGCAACTTCACAACAACAATGTCTACAGCACCGACAACGACGAGAACTTCGACGACCATCAACACAACAACAACGACAACAACTGCGACTCCTGCAACACCTTCAGCCGGCTCGTTGTCAACGCTGTTCCTACTGTTGCTTCTGCTAATGGCACCGTTTTTGTTGTCGTTGTTGTTGTTGTTGTTGTTGTTGTTGTCGCTGTGCAGAACTCTCCCGAATCGAGCACGAAAGACCGATGAAATTTATGTTTCATGTCATTTCAGTAGCCGGCCCCACGTACCAAAGCAACAACAACAACAACGTCAGCACCAAAAACCTCCGACTTTTCACTTTCACTGCCACAACCCGAAGCCACGGGCGAAGGTCGTGACGGGGGCCGATGGAGGGGGAGGGTGGACCGGTGGAAGGTTGGATAAAAGTCGTAAAATTTCATTTTCGAGGAGATATTTTACGACTTTCTAAGTGGAGGAGGCGAGCGCGATTCCTTTCAATCCATCTCTATCTGTCGCTCTCGCTCTGGCCCTCTCTCTCTCTCGCTCACTGTCTGTCTGTCTGTCTGTCTGTTGACGTGCCGGGTGATGACGGCGTTGAGGTGTTGTTGTGTGACAACAACAACTCACTTAATGTCGAATTGACACTCGGAATGATTTTACGATCGACAAGAAGTAACCAAGGGAGCCGCCGGCCCGCCCTCGTCCTGGCCGCCCCGCAGTCTGCCTGTTTGCCTCTCCATCTCTCCATCTCTCCGTCCGTCCGTCCGTCCGGGCGTCCGTCGGTCTGTCTGGGCCGGCGGCCTGATTCCATTTTGGAAGTCATAATTTTTCATTTATCGTCTAATTTGTTGAACAATTTGTAGGTCGTAAAACCGAAGCTCGCCGAGGCCCGCGACGGACCCACGAGGCGGCTGAGACGGCGACAGCGACGGAGACACAGACAGACTGAGAAAGAGAGAGAGAGAGAGAGAGTGAGTGAGGTCGTCACGAGAGCGAGGGAGAGGCGCGATATTGAATCTTATTGATAAGGCTGTTGCTTCTCCGTGGCCATTGATGTGGTTGTCGACATCGCCATCGTCATCGGGGACATCTCGATTATTACTGCTCTTCTTCTTCTTCTTCTTCTGGTTCTTGTTCTTGTTCTTGTCGATGTTGTTGTACTACTTGTTGTTGTCGACACCATCGTGGATTTTAGGTGATTTTTATGCGCTGTGAACACCAAATTTATGACGTTCAATTGAAGGTCTCTCGATGTCTCGATGTCTCGGCCTCTCCACGACGGCGACTTTTACGACCAGCCTTTGGTTCCCGACCCTCCCCCTGCCGCTGGCGACCAGAAGGGGTCCCCTGGCGGAGGGGCGGGGCCGCGGAGCCATGTCCGAAAATCTTGCGGCGCACTCGATTCGGTTTACGATCACTTTCGAGCCTCATTAAAAGGTCGTAAAACCCGAGATCCAAACTAGATTCGGGGCATTGAAACGGTTTCGTTATGCGGTGTTAATTGAGTTGTTGGCGCGGCGCTTGGGGGCGGGGGGAGGGTGGCGAGCTTGGTTTGGGCGCCAGAGGTGGGAGGTCGACGCCGTCGAACCCCCGAACGTCCTCCCGGCTGGAGGGCCCGGAATCGGCGCATGTCCTTCGGCCTTAACGACTTTCTCCCGGAACCGAGGGCTCCGAGAAGCGACCACTTGTTGCAGTTGCTGTTGCTGTTGCTGTTGCCCACCGCGCCGGGCGTTGGCAACAGAAGCACCACCAACAACAACGGCTGCCGGAGTCGCCTCGCCACAGGAACACAATAAACATGTCAAGGAGACGAGAAACGGTTTGCGCATGCGCAGCATAATAAATTTAACGATAATTGAAGGATTCACACCTCGCTCCTCGCTCTTCGCTCTCTCTCCGCCCTCCCCGCCTTCCCTGGCCCGGCCCTCGACGAGTGCTGCGTGGAAAACAGCGAGCAAATGAGTTTGCAACATTTCACGGCACCGGCACCGGCAGCGGCGGCGGCCTCCGCGATGGTCGTAAAACAAGTCGTCGAGGGCAGTGGAAAAAATCATCGCTCACTCAGTCACTCAGGCACTCGGTCTGCCCCCTGCCTCTCCTCCGCGCCGACTGACAGGTAGAAAAATTAAAATATAATCGAACATGTCAAATCAACAACTGTTTGGCAATAAAATACAAATGTTTACGCTGGAGGGCCTGGTAAAAAGCGAGGGACGGTCGAGAGCCCAGACATGTGGATGGACCGAGATTCCTCCAGGGATGTCCGATGGGCTGGACAGCACAGGACGAGGCAGGACGAGGACGAGGGCAGGCAGCCCGTTAAACCTTTTCACGTCAAGGTGTTAAGCCCGGCGAGCGAGGCCTTAATTACTGCACGCCCTGTCGCCGTCTCCCTCGCCCTGCTGCGCTCTCGCCGCCCTCGGCCTCGGCTGTGGTCAGTGGCCAGGAGTTCTCGCTGTCGTTCTCGCTGTCGTTGTTGTTGCCGTGGCCTAACCTTGGCTTAGACGAAGGACCCGGGTCAGCGGGGAACATGCGCGGCATTGAGACGTCGATTGCCGCGGTGAGGGCTCGAGGGAAGCCTTTCGACGGAAGAGAGTTGGCCGGTGAAGACGAAGCAATGACCAAGGGCCAAGGGCCAAGGACGAGGGTCAGGAGCTGGGATGAGGGAAAGTGCTTTGAAGGAAGTGATTTGGAAAGTTGTGGAAATACGGCGCAAAAAGGGATCAACTTAATGTGGATAGTAAATTGAGGATCAATTTGAATAATTGTTCACTTGACATTAAGTGTGTTGAATTAAATTCAAATAAACACGAACATTTAAACGAAAAATTTCCATAAATTGACACAATAAAAAATGAACGTTATTGATATGAGTTTATTTCAATTTAATTGAATTGTCTGCAATTTATTTAATTAAAATTTTTTTTTTATTTCAATTTATTGAAGATGTCGATTATATTTCAACATTTTCAATATATTTAAAAAATTTCAATGTTTTATAAATTTTGACTTTGTTAACAAAATTTCCATTTATTTACAAATTTTCAATCAATTTAAAAATTATCCATGTATTAAAAAAAGGCCATTTGATTTAAAAATTAGCAATTGAGCAATTTCAAAATTTCCAATTTCAGTTTTCTCCCATTTTCTGAATTTTTTGAAATGTATTCAATTAATTTACATTTTTTCAACCTGCTTCAGATCCTTCAAGTTTCATTCGCTTTTTAAACATCCTCGCCCTTGACGTCCGAGTCCCCGATCGCAGTCCCTGAATTCCCTGGCCTCTCCCCGCGACCCACCACCCCTCGCGATCGGAAATCTGGGCCACTGGACTCGGCCCGATGCCGACAGCGGCGACTTATCGCAAGTGCCGGCCGTGACAACTGGAGGCACGAACCGATCTAATTAAACCCAGCCATTGACGTAGACTCGGACGTACTCGTGTTTGCATGTGTGTGTGGGGGGCCTCCTGTGTGCATCGTATCGGGCCCAACGTAATCGCAGCGGGCCGTGCCTGGGTCCGGGTCCGTGGCCGGGTCCGGGGCGGCGAGCGGGGCGAAATAACAAAATAATACATCAAACCGCGCTGACTGCTGCGAGACAACAAGTGAAGTCGCGTCAACTGGCGGGATAATTGATCGCTTTTTCGGGCCTAATAGACCCGGCGGAGGAGCGCGGGCGGGGTGTGGGAAAATCCCAATAAATCAAAATGATTTTGAGTTTCAATTTCAACTGCTCGACGCTGTGGGAGGCGCTTGCAGGCGGCCGCGGGACCCGGGCTCGAGCGCGAGTGCGATCGCGTCGGGCGAGGGGGAGGGAGAGAGGGGCGGAAATTGCGTCACAATTGAATTGAAAATCGAATTAGAGGACGACGGAACTCAAGTGGCCGCCAGAGGGGCTTGGCGGGACCCCATCTGGCTGCAGTTGAGGGCAACTCCTTATCAGGGCCCGCTGGATCGCCGGATCGCTGGATCGCCGGATCGGGCGGGAGCGAAAATGATTGAGTGGATTTTTCGTCGTCCGATCGGGGAAGAACGCCGCGATCAAATTGTGAAACGCCGGCCTCGAGAGGGGGAGGCGCTGGCTAAAAATAACAACTGACGAGTTTATTTTCGTCCCTCGCCGCCGAGGCAGCACGCAAGGAACGAACGAAGGCGGAGGCCTGGACGAGGCATTCGTCATGTGTGGGAACTTTGGAGACCTCTGCGGCTCGGCAAGCGGCTCAAGTGGCTCCCAGGAGCAACAACAACAACAGCGAACAACCACAACCGAACACGACTGCCTAAACACTTCGGGGAAAAAATCAAACAATCAGAGCCTCTTGCGATAAGTCGCGGCGCTCGGGCCGGAGCAGGGCAAATACGAATACGAACCAACAACAAATGGTGAGTGTGAGTGCGGCGAGAACACGATAATGACAAATGCCTTGTGCAAACAGCACATCAATTAAAATCCACTGACAAAACGGGGCTCATGCGAGCTCAACGCGTCACCGGGCCCCGGACCAGGGGTCGTGGGGCGTGGGGCGTGGGGGGCGGACGAGGTGACGCCGGTGGGCGCGCCAAGAGTCGGCTCGCGGATTCGCCACTGGTTCCTGGGGTTTCACAACAGGTTGGGGTTCGGCGAGGAATTTTGGGATTTTCTGAGATTTTTCAGGATTTTCAAAGGTTCTACAAAGTGGTTCAAGGTTCTGTTTACGTCATTCAAGGGATTTTCTGCCGGTTCGAAGCCTTCTTTCGACATTTTTTTTTAGTTAAAAAGTGGGCTATCGGTTTGGAAATGTAGAGCTATTGCAAACGACCTGCTTCAAGGGGTTTCTGGGCACCAGGAAGTTGTTTGTAATGTTAAATTGCATATGAGGTTCTCACATTTCGTACATCATTCATTATTTCTGAGGACTTGATTCGAGTCTGCGTCTTAATTCGGAATCGCTTGCCAATCAACGCGATGGCGATTTGATTAATTCGCTTCTGATTTGATATCCCAGAGAATGTCGTGGATTTGGACTTCGAAATTGAGTTGGTTTCGCCGTTGATCTCGATTTGGTTCTCGGTGCCGTCTCCAGCCACCGGCTTCGGAAGGGGCGACGCCGACCCCCTGCGAAAGCTGTGGCTGTGGCTGAGCCGCAGTCGGAGTCGGAGTCGGAGTCGATGTCGGTGGCGGTGGCGGCGAAATGATTTACGGTCGACCTTGTTACATTAAGGCGACGCGGCAATATTTCTATTTCTGTTTCACTTTCGCGGCCATTGCAGCCGCCAACGACTCGCTCTCACAACGACTCACTCGCACTCGCACTCGCTCGCTCGCAGCCACTCTCGAACACTCCCCGCTTTCCATAATGGTTGCTCGCAGCAGCAGCAGCGGCGGCAGCAACAACACGACGGCCGCTCGGCGCCCGCCGCGCGAGCGAGCGAGCGAGAAAGCGAGTGCGCGTTACAACGAGCAGTGCCTGGGCCGAGTGCGGCGAGAGCGAACGAGACGACAGCAGAACGGCGAGAGCAGTCGCGGCGAAAGTCGCTCCAATTAAATGGGAGGAGGCCGAGTCGCGCTGCTGTGGTTGTTGCCGCAACAGGCCGCGAGCCACATTCGTCAAATCACTCGGCGACGGCGACGGCGACGGCGACGTCACTCAAACTGATGCGCGGCGGGGAAGGCGGCGGCGTGGATTTCCCCTCTTTATGGCAGGCTGCAGCCGGGCGCGGATGAATTTTATGGCAAGTGCACGACGGCTCCCCGCCGCGAGTGACTCGCCGGCTGGGGAAGCGCGAGTGGCTTTCGGAGGACTTCGAGTGAGTTTCGGGACTCGAAGTCGTCCGCTTGAGCGAAGGCCGCCGACGTCCTGTCGAACTCGAAAGCTCGGGCAATAAAGGGAAATTTATGAGCGCGGATAATTAGGAAATGCATCTGTTTCGGCCGGCGCAACCTGAGGCGAGCCGCAAATGACGCAACAACAAAAAGAATAGAAAAAAAAAAATATTTTGAAAAAACTGAGAAAATAAATTCGTATAAAATATTCAGCAATAAATAAGTTATGGAAATGAAAACCCGAATAAACGCGGCTTGATTAAGAAAAATGCGTGGCGGGAAAGCGATTGAAAAACAATTGAAAAAACTTAATTGAAAAATCCTGACAGAAAAATCGCAATTATAAATTAATTAAAATGCAAAGTCAAACGAGAAAAAATAACAATAATTCAATTTTTAATTTCTGCTCTTGCAAATTCGAATTGAATGCAGCTGCAGCGGCCGGACCTGTCTCTGGCTCCGGCGTTGCCACATCGGAGCCCTGTTGGAGATCATTTTGGCTGGGTTTTTTTATGTTCTTTTTTTTCTCATTCGCGCTTCTCGTTACGTCGCGTTGCGTTTGCGCTGGCCGCAATGCAATTAAATTTAATTTGACGTAAATGTCAACGTTAAACGCGCAATAAATTCGCGAAATTCCATTTTGGCGAATTATTTCACGTTTTTACGTAACGCGAACTCGTTTCGAATGCGAATCACTCGAACACACACACACACCAACACACCAGCACACCAGCAAAGGCACTGCTAACCAGCCTAAAAATATAAACAAGAGCCAACAACAACAACAACAACAACAACAAATCCCGGCCCACCGCCTCCGGCCGACTCAGCCCCGCCAACGCCGAGTACTTCGACTCGAAATTAATGGCTGGCGTCGAGGAAGAGGAAGAGAACTTCGATCCCGCGATCGCGATCGGGCCGCGGGCGGGCTCCGGACCGAGGGTGGGCACGAGGCGTCTGGCGCGATCCTTGAGGGGTTCGCCGGAGTCCTTCCGTGTCCTCAGAGAGCGGCCAAGGGCTTCCCACGAAGAGGCTTTCAATGAAAAGGCTCTCAACGAAGAAGCTTTGATTGAAGAAGTTCTGAATTGAAAGATCAAATCTGAACATTTGAACACTTTTTCGAATCTTCGCCTGAATTTCGTGCTTTTCCTGTTCTCCCGATCCGAACGGAATCCGGTTCCCTCCTGCAGGAAATCAATTAAATTTCCCCGAATCCCCCAATCGATAGACCGCTGACGTTGGACTAATGGAGCGGTGTCTGGGAAGGATTTCAGCGGAATCTGCTTCGCCTTCCCCCGCGCCCCTTTCCCCAAAGCCCGGAGGTCTTCCTGCGGCGGGAATCTCCTCAAGGATACGCGCCCAGTCATCCTCCGGCCTCGAGCCCTGGCTCTCTGTCTGTCCGTTTGTCCCAGACCAGCCCAGCCCAGCCCATCCTCCTGTTCACCTCGAATCTGGAGCAAGTCTGAGCCCAGCTTCCCGTCTCTTTCCCGCCCTCCTCTCCGGCCCTGTCCAACTGTCTCCAGCTCGTGCTTTCGCTGCCCCGGTGTTGCTGACGTCATCGTGTGTCCTGATGTTCTCGCAAAAACATCCTGTTGCACAGTGTTGTTGTTATAGTAATTTTTGTTGCTGTTATTGTTATTTTTGTTGCGATTTTTGTTGCTATTTTTGTTGCTATTTTCGTGGTTATTGTTATTTTGGTAAAGCATTGTTGTTGCTGCTATTTTGAATGCTAATGACTGACAGCGTGACGTCAGCAGGTTCGCCCATCACCCAACGTCATGCCTTTATTTACTCCCTCTCTCCCTCACTCCCTCCGTCTCCCTCTAACCGGCGCTTCGTCCTTCGTCCGTCTCCCTCTCCCGCCCTCTGTCTCGCTCTGACGGGACTCGGGCAGATTTTGCTGTCAAATGCAATTTTATTAACTTTCATCGTGAGGCGGCGTTTGTTTGGCTCTGGTTGTTGCGATTGCTGTTGTTGTTGCTCCTCATTGTTGTTATTTTCCATTGTTGTTTTTGTTGTTCTTGTTGTTGTTGTTTTACTACCCTTCCCCCAGCCGCCGCCCGCTCGTCTGGCCCTAATTGCGCTGGTGTCGCCGACGTCGAGGCCGACCGCGCTCCGACGTCCTTGGCCGGCCCGGCCCCAGCCCCGCTCTTTCCCGCCCCTCCCCGGCTGTCGTCCTGGAGCCGTCGTCCGTCCGGGTTCTGGTTTTGTCAGTTCTGGGTTAAATTTTGACAGCCTCCGACGGCGCCGCCGCCGCCGCCGTCTCGCATGAAGCGTTTTATTGATTTCCGTCAAAGGACATCAATCTGCGATGTCCCTGTTTGGAGGTCTTTGGTGTTTGTGTTTGTGTTTGTGTGTGTGAGGGCGAGTGTGTCTGACACCCGTCTGAGCGCCGGTGGATGGTTTCAATGAACTTTTGGTTGCGCATTTGCCGAGTTTCCGCAGAAGGCGAGACTCGGCCTCGATCGATGCGAGGGAGTTTTCGGAACAACCGCCACTCCTTTCCCCTCGCCCCCACTCCCTACACCCCCCTCTCTGTCCCTCCCTTGTTCGCCCTCGGCTCGCCTGCTTCATTGACGTCTCGCGTCCGTCAAGTCGGCTCGGAGCCTTCTGGAAGCCCTCGCGTCTCTCCGCACCCGGGCCCCATCCATCTCTCCACACACGCCCACCTCCCCACTCTCTCCCAGTCCCCCTCTCGCCCTCTCGCTCGGCGTCAGGTCAGTTTTATTCGCGCCTCCATTTCCCATTTCATTCGCATCAATTCATTTCAACTCACTGCGATCGACTCTTGTTTTGAATTCGATTCGATTCTCATTGCTTTTTGCTTTGGTCTGGTGTCGATTTTTCAAAATTTCTTTCTAGATTTTTTCTTTTATTTCTTTCATTTTCTACTATTTTTCATGATTTTTATTTCGCCTTTGAACATTTTTGCTACATGTCAAGATTTTTTTCTTATTTCTTCATCTTTTTTCCGCTTTGTGTTTTCCTTTTCAAGACTTTTGTCAATATTTTCTTATTCTTTTCCCATTATTTCTCGACTTCTTCCTTGATATTTGCTTCCACTTCTCTCCCGAGCACTTTCGACCTTTTCGTTGATTTTTCTCGATTTCAATTTTGATTTTGTATTCTTCGCGTTCGATTTTTTCCATTTCTTGTGGAATTCGTTTCTTGTAAACAAATTTCAGATTTTCTTTGCGCAAACATTTCGCTCGATTTCGCACTGATTGTTTATCTTGGCCACATTGTTGTTGCCGCTGCTGGACTGCAGTTGCACTTGTTCCAGGGCTGTTGTTGCAACAACGCGTCCGTGTCGACGTCCACCAATCGCCTGGACGCGGGAGTTCTACTTCGGCCGACCTCCTCGGAAGCCCTCAGAGGTCCCCGGTGCAGTCTCCTGGAGATATCAGTGGAGAAATCAGTCGCTCAATGTCCCGATCTTGCCCTTGTCTTGACCGACTCCGTCGGGATTTTCGCTCCGATCGTTGTCTCCTTCGGTTGGGCCTCGATTTCGGCGGTTCGCGATTTCGAACTTCCTTTTCTTCCACCGTTGTTGCTGCATCTCTTCGACCGTCCTCGCGGCAAGTTCCGGCTCTGGCATCCCGAGGCATCCCGATCTTCCACTGAGAGTCGCCCCGTCCGTCCTGCTGTCCGTGACTCCGTTGCTGGTCAGTTTTCCAGCCGCCCAGCTGTCTGTCTCTGTGTCCTACGTCCGTCCGCCGTTCTCCGCAGTTCCACAAATCCTCCATAAGTTGTTCGAGACTTTCTTCCCTATGTTTGCCCACTGTTGCCCACTGCTGCCGTTTCAGTTCCTGTTGCTGCTGCTGCTGCTGCTCCGTGCTGCTGTCTTCGTCTTGTATTTGTCCTTCTATTTGTATTGGTTGTTGTTGCCACCTCCGTTTTTGCTGCAATAGTTGTTGATATTGTTTATTGTTGCCACTGCTGTTGCTGGAACTCCTCGATTCCTCAAGCTGTCGTCCTGGCGCTGGTCAGGGTCTCGTCTCCATCTCCGACTCCGACTCCAACTGCGGCCACGTCGATTCGCCGTCTCTGTCTGGGGCTCCTTCCCGCCGCTGTCGTCGTTGTTGTTGTTGTTGTTGCAGCTCCTGTTGCTGTGGCCCTCGCTGTCCCTGTCCCTGTCTCTGGCTGCGTCGCCGTCGCCGTCTTTGGCTGTGGTCGTGCGATAATAATATTTGTTATTTACTTTCACGGAAGGAAAAACAAAACGGAAATGCACATAAATTTGTTTTCTTCTTGTTGATTAATAATGTTGTTTTTGTACTTGTTTATATAGCCATTGTCGTAGTCGTCGTCGCCCTCGCCATCGCCCTCGTCATTGTTGTTGCTGCAGCTCCTTCTCGGCCACACCAACGCACCGAGGTGTGTCAGAGCCTGTGCCTGTGTGTGTGACGATATGTGAGTGTGAGTGTCTGTGTTTCTTTGTGTGCGCCCTGCAGTTCATTAGGAATTATTTCGATTGTGCGACCCAGAGCGATAGCGCTTCAATCTAATGGCATTGATAAGGACGACGACGACGACGACGACGACGACGCCGGTCCCGGACGCAGGACGAGCGCCGTCCGGCGATCGCCCGCCCTCCGTCTAGACGTCGTCGGGGTCGGCGGCCGGGGCCTCGCGCTGTTGAATCACGTCTGGCCGGCGGTGGGCGGGGGGTGCGGCCGGGGTCACTTCCGTTGCATTTGGAGTCCGCCTCCAGAAATTCAAATCTTTTTCGATTTCGACGAAAATCTCAATTCGCTGACTTAGAAGTCAATCAAAAATAAATAAATCACTCATTTGATGTTGAAGAAAAGTCCAAGTTTATTTAAGTTTTGTTTGATTTCATTGAATTCGCTTTTTTCTCCTCGCGCCCACCCTGTGCGCGTTCCGCTTCCACGCGATTCGCTGCGTCTCGAGCTTTGCTTGGGAAAAGACGACTTGGCCGGCTGGAATGGCTGGAACAATAAACAGATAGAGAACAACAACAACAACAAGAAATGTGCACATATCGAGAACTACAAAAACCAAAATCAAATGAAAACAACAACAACAACAACAGCAATAGCAATATCAGCAACAGAGCCCGAGGAAATCTTCCCGAAATTCACTTCATTCATATTTTGATTGTTCGAATCCGTTTCTGAGAGCAAATTAATTGCAAACATGTTTTCACAGCAGTTAAAACAACAAAGCCAACAGCAACAACAAGAAAAATAATAACAACAACGATAACTGAAGCTACAGCAACAACTTGAACTACAGTCAACGGCATCAACAACAGAGGCATCAGGAACAGCAATGGCTGTGGCAACAACAACAACTACAACATTAGAACCACAACGACTACAACATTAGAACAACAACAACAAGAGAGAAATCAACATTAGAACAACAAAATATTACAAGAACAACGAGACGAGCAGAACTGACCAAAGGCAGCAACGAATAAACAAACAAATAAACAAATAAATAAATAAATAAATAAAGGAATGAATGAATAAAAGCCAAACACCAAGTGTTGTTTAAACAAATAAATAAAAATAATTTTATTTGCATCAACATGTTCTGATGTTGTTGTCGTAGTTGTTGTTCTCGTTGTTCTGCTACTCCTGTCAAAGTTGTTGTTGCTGTTGCTGTTGGTGCCTTCGAATTTATTAGGTTGAATGCGAGTTGAACTGACGCAGAGCCAAAACAATCAAAAACAACCAAACAACAACAATAACAACAACAACAACGACAACGAGAACAACAACAAAAAGCCGTCCGAGTGAACGTCCGTGGGTTCGAAAATTTTCGAGCAAATGTTCGTCCGAATTGACATAAATTTTGGCGTCTGCACCACTTTTTTCGTCTTCATTTCATTCCAGCCCGAATTCGTTGTTCAGACTCATTACAACAACAACAACAAAAACGACAACAACTATACCGGCAGCAATTGAATCATCTCCAGATTTAAATCGAGACATTAACTTCGAAGTCGCAGTCGAATTCGAAATCCATCTGGACCTGAAAAAGGTTTTAAGTCAGAATAAAATTAACTAAAATTAAAAATGCAAAAATAAACCGAAAAGAGACATGGCTTAAAAAATCGAAACGGAATTCCTGAATAAAATAATTTAAATAACATACGAAAATATTTGAGAGCAATTAACTAGTAATTAATTTCGAAACGAAACCTTTCTAACTGAGATGTGTCTGGAATTGAAAATAGATGAAAAATAATTTGTCAAAGAAATAATAATGAATAATAAAAATAAATAACAAAGTCAAAAACCCTTTACGTTGAACTGTGTATTGAAAAATCATTCAGAAGACAACAATTAGGATAGAAATCGAATTGGAACCGAATTTAAATGAATTTGTAATGAAATAAATCGAAGACCAAATGCACATATCATGGCAAAATATTATGAAATAAATACAAAAACAGATGAAGATTAAACTCAAATGAAAACGAATGACTTCAAATGAAATATAATAAAAAAACTCGAAGAAAATGTATACTGGAATATTAATAAGAAATAAAATTAACTGAAAACGAGAAATAGATTCGAATAAATCGCGACGAATAATTTACGAGTCGAAGTCGAGATTCCCAATTAGAGCGAAATGAACGCGGAGTCCTCGGGCTTCCAATGCGAGCCCAGGTCGCGGCGCTCATGGATTTCGAAGTTCGGAATTCGCTCCACGAGACCCTCGTCGGCCCCGGTCTGGGGCGAGGGAGCGCTGATTATTTTAGGCTCGAACATGGCGGCGTTTAATTTTATGCAAAACTCGCCGCTTCGCGCTTCGACCTCTTCCGCCCTTCCCTTCCCTCGCCCTATTCTCGGCCAGGCCTCTCCAGATTGAAGTCCGAAATCAATCATGTTCCAAATCCATGTTCCATGGAACATATTAAATTACGTCTTCGAAATGTTGCTGTTTCTGATCCCGTCCCTCCTCTGCCTTTGTTTTCGTTTCGTCGCGCTGTGTTTTCAATTCCCCAATTTTTCACATTTCTCCCGGCCCTGCTTCTCGGGTTCTGTTCGTTTTCTACGCCTTTATTTTCTCAATATTTTTTAATTTGTTTTCTTAATTTTTTGTGTTTTTGTTTTTGGTTTTGTTTTCTCAATTTTTTGCCTTGTTTTCTTAATGTTTTCTCATTTGGTGTTTGGATTTTGTTCCACCATCTCGAACATGAGTTCAACACGTGTTTCGCCGTCGCCCGAACGACTCGCTCCGTCTCGCTCTCGCCCCTCGCCCTCGCCATCGCGTTCGATTTGCATGCGCCATTTCAGGCGACCGGCGAGCGACGCCTGCCTCTGGTCAACCAGAGCGAATCCTCCTCCTTCTGGCCACGCATGTCCTGCAACGGCAATATGTCGGGAGCAACAACAACAATGCGCCACAACAATAGACGAGAAAAGATGACGAACGTCTCACTTAACTTCGGATGCGACTCTTGATTTGTGTCCTGTCCGTCCCCGGTCTAATCCTCGATGGCCTTGATCTTCAGAAGTCACAAATTAGCATATCGTCCGCAGGTCCTTCTCGCTCTCTCTCTCCCTCTCCCTCCCTGTCCTTTGCAGTTCCGCCCAACGTGTTTCGGATTAAATTCCGAGTACGTACTTAGAAAGTTAAGCGGCCGCGTGGGTTTCGTGGAATCCTCAGGAACTTCGCACTTGAGACGAACCTTCGAAAAGGTCAAAAGGCGCTGCGACGACTCTGGGAGGGAGGGAGACAGAAAGACTCAGCCGAAATAGCGAACCATTCAATTGAATTCCACAGATCAATCACCGATTCCGCCGAATTCCCGAACTAAAACAAATCGAATACAATGGCAAAACTATAACAAAAACTCGTGCGAAAAACACAGACGACAAGAATTGAATTAGCAAGATTTAATAATGACAAAAAGCCTGAATAAAACAACTATAGAGCAGAGGAACATAATGGAACGAGTAGGAGAATAAATAAAGGCTTTTGTGGAAAGGCGAGATAATAGAGAGACAAAAAAGTCGAATCGAAAAAGAATGAAATAATTATAATAAAAATAGAAAGCCGTAGAATAGATCAGCTTCGGATCAAACATACAAATGACGACTTGGGATAGACAGATCAATGGAACGGATAGATATCACAGATAGACCAGGCATTGTGGAAGACTGTAGCAGAGGTCAACCATAGAAGAAATTGTCTGTACAACGATAGAAGAATCAAAATCAAGTCTTTCGAAACAATCGACTTTGGAGAAGATTTCCTATAGAACAAATCCGTCCGAAGAACAGACCGAAATGCTGAGGAGATGGACAGATGCCAACAGCACAAGACTTGAACTCTTGAATAGATATAATGGGAATACTTTAAAGAAACTCAGAGTTGAATAGCAAATTGGGAAGGGTTAGAAGAATTCAATGGGAGAATAGAGGATTTAATTCACTAAAGACTCTCGATTGAAATGGAAGGCTTTTGTGATCTGCTTGAATGGCTGGATTCAAAGGATAATAATAATATCTAAAACAATCGTTTAAATTTGATGGGCTTTTTTAATTTATTTTATCAGCATTGAGTGAGGTGCCTATTGAAACATTAAATAGTTAGTTAATGCTAATAATTCAGAGTAAAGTAGAGGAATCTAATTCCACTATATCTGGTCGCCTTCGCCTTCGAGACAGATTTGTTCGTCTCGTCAAGATAAGACCGAATTATTCGACAAACAAACGCCCTGCTGACTAACAAATGCACTTCATTGTCTTATTTCTGTCTTCTTCTTTTACAGGTAATGAAAATATGAGTGTTCTTAAGACGACAACAACAAGGTAAGTGCAAACATCTCGTTTTATTCTGAGTAGAAAAATATGGCAAAACTCCTCGTCAAAGCCATCATGAGTCATGGGAAGGTGGGGAATTTCAAGAGATAACTGAATAACTAAATATAATGAAATATAAGAGGATTCATGAATAGGTTTCTAAGGAGCCGAACGAAATTTGCATCACAAATATTGCAGAAAAATATTTAAATATTCTATTATATCAGTGGAGTTTGTAATGTATATGAAAAGTATTTATAAGACATATTTATCATCGAGCTGATGTAATTATTTGGAGTCATGAATCATCGTTGACGTTGATGAGATGCAGTAGAAGTCGAAAAAAGCACCCGATGGAAGCCCCCAGAAATTGAAAGTTTTAACTTTTCATATGTTTAAAAATCCCCGCAAATCCCTCCCCAAACCACGGGCCAGGACCCTCCGGACCTCGCGACGGCTTCTCAAGTCACAACGCATCGACTTCGCACCAACCGATTCGCGTCGGCTGATTCGAAAAAACTCGCGAAAATTGACGGGGAAATTTACGGACCGAGGCCGGTGAGACCCGCCCAGGACGAGGGCAGGGGCGGGGACACGGGACAACGGCGTCGGGCGACAACCGCCGAACAACTCGGGCACACACGGGGCGAGACCCGGGGCCATTGACAAATGACAAACACTTGGCTTGCAACAGACACAGAGCACGGCAACGACAACGGATCGATCGACCGACCGCCGGCCGGCCGACAGCAACAACAGCGACACCAGCGACCGTCAACAGGCGACAACAACAACAACACCGACACCGACAGCAATAACCGACATCGCAAGGACGATAAAAATCGGTTCAATGTCGTCGTCGTCGCCGCCGCCGCCACCGCCGTCGGAGTCGCAAACAATCAACGAGGCAGAAATTGATGAGCGGTTTAATCGAGGGATGGGTCGCTGGAGGGAGCGAGGGAGGGTCCGAGGACACCGAGAGACCCGGCCGACTGATGAACTGTTGCTCCGAAGGACGGCAGGCCACGAGTGGACGCTCGGGAGCTGTCAAAGCCAGAGCCGGAGACGGAGGCGTCGCAGCCGTCAGCGGCGGGATGACGACGGCGACGATGATGACGTCGTTGACCCGCATTCGGCGACAACAACTACAACAACAACAACAACAATGGCGCCGCGGGGTGCGTGGGCGCAAATGACGGGGAAATTTTGGCAAATCGCTGGAAGCCCGCCGGGCCGCGCGCGGCGAGTCAACAACACCTTGGGCGGCGACCACGTGCGGCCGGTTGGGGGCGTGGCCGGGCAGGGGTCGCCCAGCATTGCGCTGGGATCGCCGTTGTTGTCGTTGTCATCGTTGTTGTTGCCGTGCCGGGATTTAGGCTGTGCGAAAAGATGACTTTGCGAAAAAATTCCACGGAATCCGGGTGATTTCAGAAATCGTCGCCGTCGCCGTCCCCGTTCCGTTGTGCGCTTAAGTCGGGCCGATTCGCACACACGTAATCCTTTTATGAGGCTCCGAGGTCCTGGTCCGGCCCCTGCCCGTCCCTCGTAGGTAACCCGGGGTCGCCGAGGACGACGCGACGACAACGCCGAGCTCGTGTCGTCGTCGTCTGTTTTGCCTAAAGTCACAACTGTCGAGGGCCCGACCACGCGATCCTGCCGAGCCCGTGATCGGGTCGCCATCGGATCGGAGTGGGATCGTCGAGAGCGGTCGGCCGTAATCCCTTCAGCGTCGCCGGTCGCCGCCGCAGCCTCGACAAGAGTCCCGTCCGCCGGGCTGTTGCAGACGTAAGTATCGGGCGGTGAGGCCGGCAGGTAGGAGGGAGGGAGTCGCCGGACCGTCGACGGGTCCTCGCAGGTACCGCCGCCTGGCGAACCTCCGCCGTCGCAATTGTGTCGCAAAATTCCGGCGAAAGGCGAGCGCGGAAAATGAAAATGAAAACTCAGACATTTTCAACACACGGAAATCGCCGAAGAGAAGGAACGAAGCGAAGGCAAAAGCAAAACAAACACCTGCACCGAGGTAGGCCGAGCTCTGGGGTTCCAGAGAACGCCGGCGGTGCACGAGGAATCATTTGAAAAATTCTAACTTTTGGGATTTATTTTGATTAGTTTATTGATTGGCGAAATGTGAAGATTTTGCAAAATCCGGGGACGAATCGCATGTTTGGGAAATTTTTAGGTGGGGGTTTGGGAGGCTGAGTTTCAGACCTTTCAAAACCAATGGAAACAGAGTCGACCGGGCAGGAGATTCTACGAGAACAAAACAAAAAAGAAAACAATGAATTAATGCACGTTAAGGATGGAGATATTGTAAGATAATTGTCTTTATTGGATATTATAAATTAACTCTAGTTTGTAAGAAGATTTCTAAATGGAATTGAAATGAAAGTCGTTTCGAGCACTTTGAGCTAAACCCTTTATTAAGTATTTAGTTTTAAGCAATTAGTTTTAAGAAGTTCGTGCAAGAAGTTGTTTCGTATCATTTCTGTAAAAGTTTCGGTTATCTAAAACAAATGCTATAACTTGAAAAATCATCGAGAATTCGCCGCATGTGAAAATCGGGAATCGAAAATCGCATCGGAGTCGTGGAGTCCGAAGTGATTTGAGTGGATAAAATAAAGCAAATCGCGGCACTAAATTTCGCATCGAAGATTGGAGCCATAAATTCGGGGCAAATCGCGGATTTGAATTTCGCTGAAAATACATTTTTTTTTTTCGGTTTTTTGCGACATTTGCAATTACGGATCGCATCACTTTCACCTTCTCGGACGCAAATTAAGACGAATCCGCCATAAATTGGGTTTTAATTGAAAGATGGCGGACTGGCGATAAGTCTTGGCCGCATTGCGATTGTATCGCGCTAATTGTCGGCCGCGACCAGCGAGGAGATGAAGACGACGACAAGAAACAAGTTTGAAAGATGGACATTTATAATTGATAAACCGAAATTGCAGAGATTGCAGACATTTAGTGACGGGAAAGACGACAATATGATGAGACGTAAATGAAACTCGAAAACTCAACTCGAAACTCAAAAAAATTAAAAGAGTCGACTCGGAAATAAATGTGAAATAAATAATAAACCGTCGTTGTCGTTCCGGAATCCTGGGCCGAAATCGGCGCCAAGTCGGTCGTGGACTCGAAACCGGCTTCGAGATTGGCGAAATGCCGTCGGCCGGCCGGTCGGTCGGGCGCGGCGCCTGGAGGCAGACCGCGTTTTTCGTGCCTTTCTCTGTTTTCAGCACGAAACTAATTTATTTCCATTTCGCGCCAATTTCTCGACGAATGTTGTCGTTGCTCCCAGTTGCAACGGCAGACACACACTCAGTGCAGCGAAGAACTCCAACAACAACAACAACAACAACAACAACAACAACAACATATGGGGGACAAGAATCGAACACGCGTAAAAAGCGCGGACCGCGCGCTCGCTGCGACCGGCGGCCAAATGCGGAGTCGGGCAGCGAAGAAGAGGAAGAGCGAGTGGAGCGACAGGGAGCCCGCTGGGGCGAACGGAGTCGGTAGAGCGAAGGAGAAACGGTAGGCGGCGAATTCGGAGGACTTCGTTGCGCAGCGAAAAGAAAAATCGTCGAGTCGCGCGCTCTCCCCTCGCTCTCAGACTCTCTTGAGCGCGCCTCGCTTGAGCCCACTCAACTGGGCCTCGCTCCGGTTTTCTCTTGCACTCGCTTCGTGCTCTCTTGCGGGTTCGCGGCGAAAGCCGTCGATTTTATAGCAGAGAGCAGCTCAACAGCTGATTTCGCAACTCGCCATCGCTCGCCGCGCTCTCGCTCGCGGCTATCGCCATCTCTGTCGCGGGCGCCGAACGACGACGATAACGAAATGACAAAAACAAACCATAAAAATTGACGGCGAACACGTGTGCGAGTCACGCACACACGCCCAGTGCCAGGCGGAGAGCGGAGAGCGATTACACCCGAGCACGGCCGGCGAGAGCGCGAGAGAGCGGACGGAATGAAATACGAGCAACAACAAGGCATTAACCGAGCGCTGCACTTGTTCGGCGCGGCGCGGCGCGGCGAGAGCCGAGCGCGTTTCGTTGCGAGTGAGTGAGTGAGTGAGCGAGAGGGAGTGCGAGAGCGCGCAATGTCAAATGTGACATTTAAATCGCATTATGGCGGTTTTTCACGACGACGACGACGACGACGACGACGATTGCAACAAAGCGCGAGATGACGTTATAATGATGTCGTCGTCGTTGTTGTCGTCGTTGTTGTTGTTGTTGTTGTTGCTACTCCATTCGCCGCTGGTATTGCACTTCTCGCCTCAGGGTTGTTGTTGTGGTGTTTTCTGGCAGTCGACTGGATACCGTTGGCAACACCTATTTTTCTTTTTCGCCGCACTTGATTTTCCTCACCGCCCGACGGTGGTGCTCATTGTTGTTGTTGCTGGTGCTGCTGCTGCTTCCACACACATGTCAAAAATGTGCGCGCACCGAGCGCTGCAATTTTTTCGCTCCGCTCGCGAGCTTCTCTCGTCATCGGCGCGCCGTCTTCCGCCGGTCTTCGTCGTCGACAGTTGGAGCTGGCGCTCGTTGTTCTTGTTGTTGTTGTCGTTGTCGTCTTCTCACTTGATAAATAGCGTTGATCAGAAAGAGATGAATTGTCGTGCACGAAACTGGGCGACGTCTCGGCGACCAACCTACCGAATGAGCGCGCGACGAACGAGCGCACGACGAGCGAGCGACGAACGAACGAACGAAGACCGACTCAAGGAGCCGACGGCCCACCGCCACCCCACACACACACACCGACGCCCGCCCATTGGGGGTGTGAGTGGGAAAGAGAGCGCATGAGTGCGAATGGCGACGGCAGGGCGAGCGCGAGCGCGAGCGACCGACCGAATGTGCGTGCGTGTGTGTGTGCGAGCTGTTCATCATAACTGCATCAGTCTTCGGGCCGCTCGTTTGCGATTTGCGTCCACGCGGACGAACGTGTGTCCATCGCATTCGACGTCGTTCCCGTCGCTATCGCCGTCGTCGTCGTCGTCGTCATTGTTGTTGTTGCTTTTTTCTCTGCGTTGCTGTCGCCTCGGTCGGCGTTGGCGACGCGCATGAAAAGTTGCGACCGCCCGCTGGGGCCGAGGCGGGGAGGTCGAGGGCCGCAGCAGAAGGAGTTCGAGAAGAACGAGAAGAGTTGGAAGACGACGACGACGACGACGACGACGGGCACGCCTGGGATTGGGAGCCTCAGAATGCATTTTCCTTCGCCGCCGCGGCCCTCCTCGGCCCCTCCCCCTCCAGCAGACCAACCACCGCCTCCTCGCCGTCGTTTTTTGCCTTTTCGCTCGCTCTTAATTCGTCTTCTTCGTCGTCGTCGTCGTCGTCGTCGCCGACGTCTTTGCTCTCTCACACACACTCTTTCTCTCTCTCTCTCTCTCCGTCTCACTCACACTCGCTCACGACTCGCCTCTGGCCGTGCGTCACGCCTCCACCCACCTCTGATTAGTTTGTGCGCTTTTCCCACTCCTCCTCCTCCGGCTCGGCCCCCGCCCCCAGTTCGTCGCCTCCCACTTCTTCGGCCCCTCCCCGCCCCGCTCCGCCCCGCCCCCCTCTCCTCGCCACTCCTCCTCGGCGTCCTCTGGCGTTTGTGGATTTTTCTAATTTCCTTAATTATCCCAACTTTCTGGATTCGCTCAAGTTTCTTTATTAACTCGACTCTTTCTCTCTAGTTTCCAGTTCAAGTTTTCAATTTTTAAATTAAGCCTTGTTTCTTACTTACCCTCTTTTCGTCTTCTAAAAATTGTCTTTTTTGAGTTATTGGACAAAAGTCAACGTAAAGTAATTTTTATTGCAGAGAAGAATTTATTGTAAATTAAATGGAAATATTGAGAGGTTTTGTGGAAATGTTTGTGAAAATAAACAAATTGTTCCTTGCTAGAATTTTTGTTTTCGAAATATTTGACTCTTTTATTTCTTGTCTTCAATTTTTATTTATTTTTAAGATTATTACATTTTAATTTTCTTTCACTCCCCTCGCTTAAGTGGAGATTTTTCAATCGCCGCAGGCCCCCCCTCTCCTCGTCATCCCCACCAACCCCTCGCCCCGTCGGCCGGCGAAGTCGAGGCTCGCGGTCGAGGGTCGAAGACGCAGCCGAACCCGACCCAAACCCGGAGCCGGGGCCGACGTTCGTTGACCGCAAATCAATCAAAGCCTCATAAATTTGTCTTCGTCGGGACAGCAACAACAACAACAACAGCAACAAAAGCAGCTTGTTGACGACAGTGACAACAACAACTACAACAGCAATAGCGACAACGACAGCACCAGCAAGGACCAAGTAAACAGAGCCGAAAGCGATGAACCCGAATCAGCTGTTTTTCAAAAATGCTCCGGGCAACAACAACAACAGCAACAACATGAACAATAACAGAAACAGACACTTTTCGACAACAACAGCAACAACAACGACAACTAACGACAACAGCGCGAGGACATCAGCAACAACAACGACAACAACAACGGCAAAGGCCATGCAAAACCTGGCAGCGCCGACGACCGGGCCGCGAAAAACTGCAGCATCATCGGCGGCGGCGGCGGCGGCAACAGAGCAATTTTTCATTTTCCCCCCACCCCTCCCCACGGCCCCTCGCCGCCACCAGCCGAAAAATACGCCGCGAGCAGATCCTGGCTGCATCGCAGGACGAGGACGAGGACG
Organism: Coelopa pilipes; assembly: GCA_947389925.1. Lineage (NCBI taxonomy): Eukaryota > Metazoa > Arthropoda > Insecta > Diptera > Coelopidae > Coelopa > Coelopa pilipes. The sequence goes on along the minus strand of OX376697.1, from coordinate 43,018,897 downwards.
AGGAAAGTGAAAAATTGTCGGCAAATGTGTGTTAAGCGGTTTTTAAACTGCGTTGCCGACAGCCGGCGATCGCGCGCGTCCTCCGGGGGCGGGCGGCGGTCGACGGTCGACGGTCGGCGCCGCCTCCGTCGTCCTGATGGTCGGCGATTTTTCAAATTTCCAACGAGCGCCGTCGCCGTCGCCGGCGTCGACCGTCGAGCGGCAGCGACCGACGACGACGGAGTTCGTCGATTTCTGCGGCGAATTCGCGACGACGACGAAAATTCGTCAACTTCGAAGGCGTTACCGTTGAAAAAATGCTGATCGGAGCGGTGTGAGTGGGGCGAGGGGGCGGGGGTGGGGGGTTGAGTGACAGCGGGCGACGATGCGAGCGCCAAACGGCAGTCGTCGGTCCATCCAGAACGACAACGACAACAACAACTGGGAGCAACTTGCGCGCTAAAACTTTGCCCCCAACACACACACACCAACACACGCACACTCTCGAGCCCCCATTCACTCGAGCCGGGCCAGAGAGCGAGAAAGAGAGCGAACGACGCACGCATCGAGTTGGCAGCCCTCCCCCTTTTTGTTGTAGTTGTTGGGTTTCACCTGACGACGGCGACGGTGACGAGGATGAGGAGGAGAGCAAAACGAACAACAACAACTGGACCTGGTGATGGGCGGCCAACCACCCACCAGGCGAGAGCGGCGTCGACCGCTCGCTCAGCGCTCCCGATGTGCCGAATCCCGCCCCCGCCCCCATCGACGTCGTCGTTGCTCAACTCGAGCGCGAATAACAAATGGGATTGGTTTTTGCTGATTTTCCGAAGTGCAAAACACACCAACACAAACCCACGCACGCACACACCCTCACACACACGCCCGGCCGACGTACAGCGAGAAGGACGTCCATCCATCTCACTTTGGCGCAGGCGAAAATATAAATTCGCTCGCTCGCCGCAAAAAGCCCGACGACGACGAGCGGCAGAGGCGAAGTTTTTCTTCTTCTCCTTCTTCTGCCTCTGTCCCTCCTTCGCTCGATCGCACCGTCGGCGGCAGCGGCAGCGACGACACGATGATGACGACGTCGACGGCGCCGGCCGATGGCCGAAGCTCCCTCGGCCCACACGAAGCCCCTCCAACAACACACGAGCGCCTTCAGTGGCTGACAAGTGAGTCGGCGAATGTGCGCGAGAGTGCGGCGGTGTGTGCGAGTGTGTGTGTGTGTGTGTGGATGACAGAAGAGGCGTTCTATCAAATCAGTCATTCCTACTTTTCACTCAACGCGCCGCTCGCTCAAGCGCTCTCCCGCCGCCACCGACAGAGACAGCGACACCAGGCGGCGAGTGTGCGGCGCAACAGAGATGGGGCGAGAGCGAGAGCGCGCGCATGACGGCAGAGAGGCGGCAACACAACGATATCGGCAAGCACAGGGAGAGCTGCGTGTAAGCCATTTTGTTTGCGCGCACCACGAGTTGAGTCGAGTTCAATTCGCCGCATCGCGCCGCCGTCGGCCGGGAGCGAGAGAGAGCGGGCCAGCGTTCGGCGGGAAGAGAGAGAATCGCCGAAACGAAGAGTCGACGAGCGACGCCTGCGAGAGAGTCGCGCGCAAACGTGAGAGTCGCACACACACGCTCGCGACGCATCGCACAACAGCAGTGGTCCCTGTCGCACCAGCGGGCGGGCCGCGCCTGTCGCGGTCGCACCAACGCGCGAGAGCGGGTTTTCCTACCTGCTCACGATTTATTGCCGCTCGTTCTGGCGCGCGCGAACAAGTCGGGTCGGTCGGTCGGGTCTCTTCGTGGCCGGCCGTCGACGACGATGTTTTGCTGCCGCGATGGATGGCAGTGGCGAGTGCGTGTGTGTGTGTGTGTGAGTGATGGTGTTGTTGTCGGCGACGGCGACGGCCACGGCGATGGTGTTTGTGTTGGGTTTACCCCCGCCTGAGCTGAGCGTGCAGCGTGATTGACAACAAGCCCAGTGTGTATTTTGCCTCGAAACGCGTACGACGTGTGTTGCTGCCTGTCTGCCTGCCGATCGTCCGACCGTACGAACGACCGTCGAACCGAACGTAACGTTGCCGATCGCCCGACCGACCGACGACCAACCATCCGTACGCTCGTCGTTACGCCGTTACGTTGCCTGTTTCGTTCCGTTCTGTTCTGTTCTGTTCCGCCCGTGCAGCGAGCGAGAAACGCATTTATTTTTACTACGCCACTACGAAGTAATAACATTGCAATTTATTTGAGAGCTGCAAGTACCAAGTGACTGAATAGCAAGTGACGACAGCAGCAAAAACAGCAACACCGACAATCGCTTGCCGATTTTTCCGTACGCGGTTCCTCCTCGTCTTCGTCATCGTCATCGTCATCGTCATCGCCGTGTCGCCGCCGTGGTCGCCCGAGTCGCCGTCGCCGCCGTCGCAGTCGTAGCCGCCGCCGTGGTCGCCGTCGATCCGTTGCCGCCGCCGTTGTCGTCGTTGCCACCGTCGCCGACAGCGCGATCGCCGCCAGTTCCGAGCGAGTCGTGACGTGACGACGCAACGCCAGCCGCCGTCCCGAAGCGGCAACAAACGACATCGACATCGACATCGACATCGCCGTCGCCGTCGCGAAAACCGCAGCTGAGTCGAGCCCCAGTCGTGTGAAAATTGAGGAGCGAAAATCGCGAATCGCAAATTCTGAAGTCCTTCTGAACTCATTTCCGTGCGGCGAATTCTCAGCGTCCTCGAACAATTCGTAGTTTCAATTGAAAAAAAAAATAAGAAAAAAAATATTTTATCAAAAATTATTACATCGTTTTGGGAATTTGTTTTCGATTTATTTTTGGTTTTCGATTGTTTTCGCATTCGAAAAAAGTGTTGTTCTTTCTCTTCGCCAAAAGTTGTTGTTTCTCTAAGCGAGAAGAAGAAGAAGAAAAAGCGAACGCAATTCGCCAAGTCTCAAGCGGAGCAGTCGAAGTAGCCGGAGAGGAAGAAGAAGCAGACGCAGAGCTGGGTGGACTTCATCATCGCCTTCAACGTCATCATCATCATCGCCGCCGCCGTGTTTAAATGCCGTTCGCGTCGCCGTCGCGTCGTCGTCAACGTCAACGTCAACCGCAGCGCCAGCGCCAACGTCGTCTGCATCGAAGCCTGAGCGATTGATGGGAGCAGTCACCACAACAACAACAGCAACGGCCGCTTGAGCTTCATCGGAAGAGCAATCAAAAACACCACAACAACGTCAACAACAACAACAACACTAAACCCTGACTTGAGGAAAACGGAGTAGAAGCCGTAGAGAAGAAGAAGAAGAAGAAGCTGTGATATTTGCCGAGAGATTTTTTGTATACGACTCCCTTCAAGAAGAAGAAGCTGCAACGATGGAATTATGACAGCTAATCAATACAACAACAACAACAACAAGAAGAAGAACCACTACAACAACAAGAAGGAAACACAACTATAAATAACACTAAAATAAAAATTATTAAAATCTATAATAAAAATAACAACAACAACAGCGCTGTAACCGCAAACGGAGGAGAGAAAATTAAAAGAAACAGAAACAGAAAAGAAAAAACTCTACAATTGTATACGATTTACGCAAACGCCCCGAGCGAGATCTCATCACCAGCAAATGAAAAAATAATTGTAAAAATTGAAAAGCAAAATTAAAACCAAGCAAATTGAGTTCAATTAAAACCAACAAAATTGAGTTAAATTAAAATCAAGCAAGTCAAATCAAATAAAATAAAATAAAATTGAAAAAATCAACCGCGCGTCGTGCCGTGAGAAAAGTTTGAAAAATCACAAAATCACAAAATCCCAAATAAGTAGAAAATCCAGGGGAATCGACGAAAGCGTTAACGAGTAAAAGAGAAGAAAATATTGTAAACAAATGTGCCTCCGCTCGAAGTAGAAGAGAAGAAACCGAATTGAATCGAACGTCGAGTCTCGGCCCGATTCCGTGTCCTTGCGAGTCTCCTGAGTGCGTTGATTTCCCCAGCAACAAAAACAACAACCGTGAAAACAAAGCAAAGCTAACATAACAACAACCAGCAACATTAGCCCAGAGCCAGAGCAGCCCAGAGAAGCCGCCGACACCCCGACCACGCCAACAACGCCCGACGCTCGCCTTCGCGGCCTCAAAAGTGGCACAACTCGGGCTGGACGTCGCTCCCAGAGCATTGATGGCTCAACCTAGGGTGAGTACCGCCTTCCATCCTTCCATCCACCCATCCACCTTCTGTGCACCTTCGGTCCTCCTATCTGTCCAGCCATCTGTCCCCAGTCTGTCTATCAGCGCCTCCTGGCATTGGAATCTGCCTCTTCCGTCTTGACTTGTTGTTGTTCAGCGATCGCCGAATCCCGTCGGCTCCGGTCGACTCCGGTCGACTCCTGGCGCTCCTTTCAACGAAGTGTCGAAGTGAAAAAACTGAAAATGTGTTCTCGCAATAGTGAAGGTCGAAAGGAAAAATGCGAAAATGTAATTCCGAAATTCAAAAAATGTTGTAAAAGTTGGTTCGAAGAAATTCATTCAGAAAAATGTGATCCACAAAAAAAAAACACAGTCGAAAATTTATTCACAACTAAATTCAATAGTAAAGTCAAATACAAATTCTGAAATTAGTTGAAAAACGATTTCTGAAAATTATTCAAAAAAAAAATACATTCGAAATTAATTCAAAAATAAATGCATGAGTTTTGTCGGAAATTCTAAATTCAAATATGATCAAATTGAAAAATGTTTAATTAAATTGAAAAAATTTAAATTAAAAATTCAAATTCATCAAATAGTGCTGACAATTTTTCAAAACTGAAATTCTTCAATTCCTTCCTCCGTCTTCAGTCGAGTTCGCCTCGTGCGAATTTATTATCTACGAAATTCTCGCGGATTGCGGAATTTTTTCCACAACTCTGTTTGCTCGCGGAACCCGCGGCCCGGTGAAATTTTCCAAATAAAGTCATTTGCATGAGCGTGCAGAGGAATCGCGTGGAGTTGTGAAAAATCGCACGAACCCGCGGAGCGAATAAAAATTATAATTTCTGACAAATAAAAGAGTTTCTCGAAAAAAGAAATCATTTCAAATCCTCATTTTGGACAATGAAACCAACAGCATTTTTGTTTGTCGTTCTGCTGGTGCAAAGTTGGAAAATTTACAAAAAACGAGGAAATTGCAGAGATCGTGGAATTTTTTCCGAAAAGTTATCGCTTGAAATTAACAACTTTTTGCCGCTGCTGCCGCTGGGGCTCGTCCACAACAACAACAACTTTGAGTAATTTCCCGCTCCTCCTCGCTCTTCCCCGCTCCCTGGCGAGTTCTTTGGCGGTTTCCAATGATTGTCGCCCGTGTGGTTGCTGTTGTTGCCGCCTGCGATTGCAGTTTTTGGCCTGGCTCGCATCCATCAGATGCACTCGCCACTGCCACGCCCACCGACCGCCCATCGCTTTGCGGTTTCATTGTTTGCAGTTCTCGACGCGATCGCTGGCGCTGTGTTGTTGTGTCAATTGCCGGCACAGCCGTCGCCAACGACATCGCCGTCGACGACTCTGGCAACAACAAATGCGAGAATAATTAAAGCCAATAAAAATGTGGCAACACCGCTGGGTGATCGCAGCGGCAACGCCGCCCGCAGCATTTTTGTTGGCGGCAAATTTTTATAATTTGATTAAATCCGGCAGCGGCGGGCGCGCTCGCTGCGGTTGTTGTCGTTGTTGTTGTTGCTGAATTTTGCGCCTATTTATTGCTGCAGCAACAACAACAACAACAGTCGCGCGGCATTAAAAATTGCTGCAACATGGCTGCGGTCTGCGGCAGCAGCAGAACAAAAAATCCGCTGCTGCCGCCGTCTCTGCTGCTGCTGCTGCTGTTTTAATTTCTGGGTGACCGCAGAGCGATTCCTGCTGTTGTCGTCGTCGTCGTCGTCGTTGTTGTTGTTGCAATAGTTGCCCTTTTTTATTTTCAATGCATCTTTGGCGTTGTCGGCCGCCCACGACCCTGCGATAGGCGTTGGTTTTTGGCGTTTTTCCGCCGATTTTCCACTTGCGAGTTTCCGACGGCTCCGGCAAGTTTCGCGTTCTCTGCATTTTTCGGTTCTCTGGGCAACCCCAGGTGAAGCTCAAGAACTCCCATGAATATGTAAAACTATCAACTAAACCAATAAACAACAGGATGATTAATTGGCGAATAAATAGCAAACAACAATCAACCCAACAATAATTACACAAGTAGCACAAGCGCAAATACAAACACAACGATAGATGTAATTTAGAAAAAAAAAAAAACAAAAAAATGGAAAATTTAAAACGCAAAATTCGCGGAATTGAGAGATTAAAAAATAAAAGAGTGAACAATATCGAGCGAAAAATGAAGTTTTCCAGAACACTTAAGAGTGCAAGCGAACAATTTCTCCTCGGTTATTCAAATAAGCCAGCGTTAATGAGGCCTTTGCGTGCGGCCACCCTCGCCGTCCCGCCGTACCGACGTCCCGCCCACCCCTGCCACTCTCTGTCGATCGCCCATGGCGGTTCCTTGCAATTTCTACTGGCGAAAACCGGGCTCGAGCGAGCCAGCAGCGTTACCGAGCTCCATTGGCGCCTTTCGGCGAGGTGTCCGCGGCCCTCGAGATCCCGAGAGCGTTGCCCAGCCCCCATTAGGCCCCAGAGCGCCGGCTCCGGTTTCCCCCGGCCGACTTCGTCCAATGGCGCGTTGCTCGAGGCCTCGGAAATGGCGCATTTTCACGAACCCGCGGGTTTTTTCCTAAAAATCCAATCCGGGCTTCGGGCAATTGTTTCTCTCAGTTTTTTCAAATTTATCTATTTTTTTTAAATTTTATTCATTTCATGAATTTTTCTTAATTCACTAAACTCGGTTCTTGTAAGATCGGCCTCGGTTGTGCGTGTCTCGGGCTCAGACAACTTTAATATATTTTAAGTAGTTTTATTTTTCGTTCATCTCCATGTTGTTGTTGTTGTTGTTGTTGTAGTTGTATTTTGTGCTTTGGCCCGAAGTTAAAAGAAATCATTTAGAGACGTTGCACGCCGCTCATTAAATTAAATGAACCATCAGCACGCAATTTATTTCGTTACGAATTTCTTCAAACTCTCGCTTCCTCTCGGCCGGGCTTTCAACATTTTCTCCATCCCCCTCCCTCCTTCCGGCCCTCTCTCTCTATCTCTCTCTCTCTCGGTCTCTGTGCTCGTTTTTTTGATTTCTTCGGCTTCGCGGGTGAACCTTGATCTTCACATGTTCCTCCGTGACTCCGTTTGACACTAATTCAATGAGACTTCATTTGCAGTTGAAATATTACTGAAAACAAGGAATAAAAAACAAAAATCTTCGAGCTGACCATCTCGAAAATGATTTGAATTTTAAAAACACTAAATTAAAATTTAGAAAAATTCGCCCCGAGGAATTTTTGACATTTGAGAAATTTCACACAATCGAGCGAGGAGACAAAACTCGAAACTCGTCGCGCCTGACGTCATCGCGTTCGAAAATTTCAAAAATATGTCATAAAAATGTTCAAAGTGATTTCGGCCAAGTGTTGTGATTGTTTTTATTTTTTATTTTTCATTTTTCATTTTTTTTTGTCATTTATTTCTGGACTGTTTTGTTGTCCTCTGCGGCGCGTTGTTGTTGTTGTCGTCGCCATTGTTGCCGCGGCGTCTAAAAATAGCGCCGACTCTACTCGACGTCGCTTTCGCCGGTAATTGCCGAATTTTCGCCCGAGTATTGAGGTTTCCTACCTGCGACTGATGTGGAAAACATTAGGAAAATTGAGGAGTTCAAAAAAAACAAAAAAGGCGAATAAGTTGAATTTTCGGCATCCGCGAATTGGTCGCAATTCACGGATTTTCTCGCGAATCTCGTTCGCCGACTTGTGCTTCCCAAACGCGAAGTTCTCGCGCATCGCGCCGTCTGATCGGGCGAAAATATCTCCGAGATAAATTCGCCGCGCACCGCCAAGACTTCGCCTTCAAATCGCCGCCACTTGCGTCATTCGCAGATTCCACGTTCCGACCCTGGAAGTCGACGGCGTCGCTCGCGAAGAAGTTGTGATCTCAAACAGTTTTTTCTTACCAAAATTTTAATATTTTTGGTGAATTTCTCGGCGTTTTTTGCTGCTGGTGCTCGATGTCTATTTTTGTTGTTGTTGTTGTTGTTGTTGTTGTATTGGTTTTAATTATTACTCAATCTTCCCGAAAACATCGACAGCGCCGGGGAAAATCGCCGATTGGCACGCAAGCGAAATTAATTGCTTGACACCAAATAAACCAAGAGACCTACAACAACAACAACAACATCGCCTATTCGAACATTGACTAAATCGAAACAACAATCGATGGGGAGAAGAAGCAGAAATGGGTGTGGAACGCCCGAAAGAAGTGGAGGCGCAAAAAATCGAACCGAAGCCAACCCAGCCGAGGACCCGCCTCCTAGGCGTGGAGGCCAGGGACGCCGGCGAGCGGCGGGGGCGAATTCGGTCTACGACAAGCAGAACAATTAATTTTGATCACTCGGGCGGCCGAGGGTGGCGGCCGGCGCTCGATGGCCTGGGAGGGCCGCCCTCGACGGCGATGGCGACGGCGACGGCGGCCAAGGCGCCAAAATGGGTGGGAGTCGCCGGACGGACGGACGGACAGACAGGAGCGAAGGACAGACCGAAAAATCGAGGGACGGACGGCCTCAGGGGCCCTGAACGCTCTGAATGACCTCTGAATGAGCAGCAAACATCGAGCAAGTGTTTTTTGGACGAATTTTTTGTTGGGTAAAAGTGAAAACCACGATCCGAAAACGCTAAGTAATTTCCGAAAATTTAAATTTTAACCAATCTGATTAATCGATCGCATTTTCTTCGAGCAAAATCGAGCCCTTCCTCCTTAAGTCGTCTCGCCCGTCGCTTCCTTCCAGGGCCAAAGGACCCAAAGGGCCAAATGGATGCGCAGATTTTCCCGAAAAATTCAATTTCCAAATAGTCCAGCGAATCTGCAAAAAGCACGGAAAATCGAAACCGACTGCATCGCAACCGGCGGCACTGGGAAAATCAAGTGCAAACGAGCTGTTGCGCCTCGGCCCGGCACCGACTCCGGCTGCGGCTGCGGCGCGCGAAACCGCGTCGGAGCCCCGAAAGTCCAGCAACAATAATAAATTTGTGAATTTAGTTCATAGCCTAAACTGTCGTTGTCGTTGTTGTTGTTGTTGTCATCGTTGTTGTTGGTGGCTTCTGCATGTGGCGGACGGCGGCGTCGGCGTCGCCTGCGAAGCGCGCGAGTCTCGTGTTTACGTTTCGATTGTTTGCGAAGCGGCGGCAACACCATTTACAACAACAACAACAGCAACAAAAACAGTTGCATACTACAACAACAAGAGTGGTCACTAAAAACAACAACAACAACAACTGTGCAGGCCCAGCAACAAAATATCGACCAACTGCAACGCTTCGCAAAATTCCATGCATGCAAATGCGATGCACTCAAACACACACACACACACGCACACACACGCACAAAGGCCGTCCGTCGTCCGTCGCTCCATCTGTCCATCCGGGCGGCTATCTGTCTATCTAACTGCCGCTGTCCCTGTCCCTCTCACCCACTCTCTCTCTCTCTCTCTCTCGCTATGTAAACGCGACACGATGGCGACCTAAAATCCAAAAATTCCCCATTGTCGCCAGCATCCACAGGCAAAGAGGGGGAAGGGAGCAGCAACAAGAACAACAAGAATAACAACAATGTGAACAACAACAACAATGAGAGCGGACAACCTGACGCTCCAAAAGCGAAGGCACGACGAGATACAAAATGTCTATCTGGCTCGTGTCTATCGAACTATGCGGTGTTGCTGTGCATTTTTGCAGCTCGCCAACTGCTGTTGTTGGCCATGTTGTGTCGTCGTCGTTGTGCTGTCGTTGTTGCTGCTCTGGCTGCAACTGCAGCTGACCCACCGAGCGAGCGAGCGAGCGATTCACAGTAGTCGGGCCTCGGCCTCGGCCACGCCCCGGGCCTCCCACCCCCCGCCCACAGCCCGCCGGCGGCGTCTGTTCGGAGGACCCCGCGCTTCCTCTTCGCCGTCTGGCTGGCCACCGGCGCGAAGAACACGTTGTTGTTGCTGGCCATTATTCTTCCCTTTTTCGGACGGGTCGATTTTCGCAAAGCCTACGACGTGAGGGGTCGGGGAGCCTCCGATGTCGCTTTCACTGATATCGGGAGGCCTCGAGTTGCAGACGCATGGTTGTGGTTGTTGTTGTTGTTGTTGTTGTTGTTGCTGTTGCTACCACCACTACGACTACGACTACTACAGCAACACCAACTGCAGTCGTTTTTATCGCCCACCGCCGGCCGTGGCTGTTGCACTTGTTCCTGTTCCTGTCTGCCCTGCCCTGTGTTGTTGTTGCATACGAATGCCGGCCATTCACATATGTGCGTCGGGAAAAATTTTCGAGGCCGACACGAAATGGCCAAAAAGCAACAACAACAGTAACACCAACAACAACGAGGCGTAAGGCCTGCAGCTTGCGTTTGAAATTTCAAGTTCACGCACCAAATATTTCAGAGTCCTCGCAGAGCCCGGGGCTTTCCCTGGGCGTTCCTCGTGAAGGCGGCCACCAGTGGCTGGTGTCGGCGTATCTGCTGGATACATAGGGGGCTGGGAACGGTTTTCGGTGCCCTTCGGTCCCTTTGGCGCCTTTGGTTGCTCTGAGTGACTTCAAGTCGCCTCCGACGTGGGCTTTAAAAGGGCCTGAAGTGACTGCGGTTCCTCACCTCGTTTCTCCCTCTCTCTCCCTGCCACTCCCCTCTCCCTCCCTCTCTTTCTCTCTCCCTGGCTCCCTCTCTGCCCGCTCCTCCTCGACCCCGTCAGTTCGAAATCGTGTCCTGAGCTTTCCCAGAACCGCGTCTTCCTCGACCGCGTCTGCTCCAGTCGCTGGTTCGTGGCTCGCGTGCCCTCGTATTCAAATCAAGCGGATCCCCCTCGAGTCCTCCGGCAACCCAGCAACCCTCGCCCCCCCCTCACCGCTCTGGCAACCCCTCGTCCCTCCCGCGTCTCCCGCCAGGCGATCTAATGTAGCTTTGACATGAACAAAACGCCGACTCCGCGCTTCCTGCTGCACCTGCTGGCGGCGGCCGGCTTTCCTCCTCCTCCTCCTCCTCTTCTTCCCCGACCGTGCCGGGAAACGCGGCGAATTCCAAGATTTCGCCCGTGGTCGCGCTTCGAGTCGGGGCGAAATCAGGGCATTTTTTCCTGAAGACTCGTGGGGTTCTGTTGTTAGTTTTCCTTGTTGTACTTGTCGTAATTGTTGCTGTTGTACTAAGTTTTGTTGTTGCTGTTGTTGTTGTTGTTTCTCTAGTGGTATTTGTTGTTGTTGTTGTTGCTGCTGGTCGGTGGTTTATTTACATAAGTGCGTCAGAGGACGAGTCGCCGGCGGGTCGCTCGAAATGACTGCGATTTCGTGGAAGAAATCGATACAGAGCAAACAGCAGCAACAACTGTAACAACAACAAGAACAACAACAACAACAATTACTACTAAAATAAACTCCAACAACAACAATATCGAAACAACAACAAGTAGAGGCGACACGACTCGACTCCAGGCTGTCGCCGCGTCAGGACGAGACCCCTCCGGAGGCCCCGAGCCCCGGTCGTCACTCGCATGCAGCTGAGACGGAGGCAGGAGAAAGAGACGGAGAGGGAGACGGAGAGGGAGAGGGAGAGAGGGGGACAGACTGAGCTCGATGGATTCGTACGAAGGAATGAAATGGAATGAAAAATTGGGGAAAGCTCCAAAAATAACGAACGATCGAAGCAGATTCCTCGGTTGAATGACACTCGAGCGCCGTGGGTGGCAGCGAGGGGACCGAGAGGGGTCCAGAGGGGGCTCGAGTAAGAAGCGGAGGGCCGGAGGGAGAGGGAGGGGCGAAACCTCTCCTTCTACGGGCGCGACCGCCGGACTGGGACGTGACAACCGGGTCGCCGGGGCCCGGGACCCGGCGGGGGGCCGCAGACGATCGCATCTAGCGATCTAGCAGCGATCTATCCATCGTCTATCCATCGTCTATCCATCGTCTATCTCTCGGAAGCTCGGGGAAGGCGAGGCGAGAGGAGGGAGTCCAGATTCGGTCCCCTTCCTTTGGGCAGACCAATAGCGTCGATCGCCCCAGAAGCAAGTGTCGAGCGCGAGCGCGAGGGCGAGGGCGCTGTCGTGTCTCCGGATCCGCCTCGGACATGCCGGAAACCGTGAAGAAACCCAGATACATCGACAAAACTCAATTAAAATTTTTTCCTCGCCCCCCGCCGGCTCGATCGCTCCACTGTGTTACACATTTTCGTTATTTTTTATCAATTTTACTTTTTCAATTTGTTCGTTTTATTATTTTTTTTCGTCGTTATTTTTTTTTTCGTTTCTTTTTATCTCGCATTTTTCAGGCGTTTTTGCCCAGATTTTTTCCTCCTTACGAGGTTTTTTCACGACTTTTTCTTGTTGCTTCCCCCTCCCCTCTGTCTGTCTCGATCGCCTAATCGAGGGAGCCGCAGCTACAACTTGTTACAAATTCGGCTCGGGCGCCGGCGGGTGCGAGCGAGACGGCGCTAGAGCGAATGAGTTATTGGTTCAAAACAATGCATAAAACACAGAACGACAGCCAGCGCCTGGGCAACAGCAACACCGGGCACAACAACAACAACACACACACACACACACACGGTTTCGCTCCCCAGAGGTCAGCGCGATCCGGGGTCAGGCGACGACGACGACGACGACGACTGTAGACGAATGTAGACGAATTTATATCGAGTTGTTGGTTGTCGTTGTTGTTGCCGCCGATGGTGCTGCTGTTGTTGTTGTTGCCCTTGTTGGCCGTTGCTGCTGATGGTGTTCGACGCTCTGCGATCATCAATCAAAAGCCTTTTAGAAGCTCTGGCCGAGGCGCTTTTGTTTTCCGAGAGTCTTGGGGCGATCGGCCACAACAGCAACAGCGACGACGACTGGAGACCTTCACCAAGCAGCAGCAACAACAACAGCAACAATAGCAACAACAACAACAACAATAACAGCAACCTTCGAAATGTGCGCTAAATTGATTTTTGTTGTAGAGCAGAATTTTTTCATTTCATTTCGTTTGGGTTTTTTTCATCTATTTTTGGTTTGTTCCAATAACAATAGTAACGACGACGACAACAACAACAACAACAACAACAAATAGAGCTTCGAACAAATTCTCACATTTATTCAATTTACCGTTATTCAACTGGCAGTTTCCGCGCCACACAATGGCCGACAGCCGTCCCGCTCTAACTTCCTGCCGAACGACCGACGACCCACGACCGACGACCGCCATCCACACCACACACACGTGTTTAGTGCAGTGCATTGGGAGGGAGCGGGACAGCGAGAGCGAGAGATTTGTGGTTGTTGGTGTTCCTTGAATTTATTTATTTCCACAACAACAACAACGAAGGGAACAATGCGAACAACGCGACAGAGCGGCGAGGAGAGGCGTACGAGCAAAATTAGCATAACAACTTTATAGGTTAACTAGTCGTATCTGGTATCTGGCTCTGCTCTGCCCGGCCCTGCATCCGCCAGATGCGCCGTCACCGCCGCCGCCTATCGCGATGCACATGCGCCACCGTCAACGACGTCGCCGTCGCCCTTGTCGGCAGCGCGGACGGCGACAAGCGCCGAAACTTCAGCGAGAAATAGAGGAAAATTACAACAACAACGCCGCTGGCGACGACGAGGAGAAGGAGGAAGAAGAAGAAGCACCTCTGGCCTGTCTTCCATTCCCTTATTCTCTTATTCCCCGAAGCAGAGGCAGAGGAAGAGCTCGAAGCGACGGCCGCAACTTTTAATCTGTCGCTCGTATCTCGAGGACACTCGCGAGCGCGGCTTAAACTGCAATAGCAGTAAATTCAGCTCCCCATCTCTCCCTCTCTCTTCCTCTCTCTCTGTCGCCCTCCGCCGGCCACTCGATCGAGCCCGGACTCAGCCGACGGTTGCTGTTGCCGACTGACTCGAGTTCGGGGCCTGCAACGAGTTGCAGGTGGTGCCTCGGAATGCTTTGTTGTTGCTCCAGACCTCGTTGTTGTTGTTGTTGTTGTTACATGACTTCTTTTTGTTGTCGTTGCTTTTACTGCTGGCCTCACCATTGTACCCGCTGTCGATATTTTCTGTTGTCGCCAGTCGGCAACGGCCAGCGAGCGAATCGTTACTGAATTGAACCAAATTGAGAACGAGCTGCCGCCCTCGCCGGCGACCCCGATGATTTTCCGATTTGCCGCCTGCTCCCGTCCTCGCTCATCCCTCTCGTCATCTTCCTCGACTCGATCCTGCTCGCCCTCTGGCCGGGAGACGACGACGACGACCTTTGGAGGCCATAGACAAAGACAGGATCAGAGGCGCGCCATGGAGGCGGCTTCCGTTCTTCATTTGCACCCTCTCCCCGTCTCACTCTGCCTCTCTCTCCCCAACCTCCCATCTCCCTCTCGTGCTCTCGCCACATCGCCTGCGATCGATCACTCCCGGTCCCATTGTCTCGGGCTTGAGCACTTGTTTCGCAAGTCGAGCCTTTGGCTTGCCTGGAGCTCGCCCGCTGTCAACTTGACATCTGACGCCGCTGTCAATGGCTTCTTCTTCTTCATCATCGACTTCTGAATTGCCCTCGCTCACCTCCTCACCCTCACCCTCACCCCTGCCCCTTCTCATCGCGCCCTCTCCGTCCTGAGCCGCGACCTCGCCCTGGACTTCCTTCGGCTCCGGCGTTTCTTCCCATGGCCTGCAACTGCGACGTACGCCTCGGCTCCATGACGAGGACATTGTTGTTGTTGTTCGTTTTTGGAGATTCCTCCCAGCCGATAAGCCCCGAGTGGCTCCGACTCCGACTCCGCCTCAGCCTCTCGCTGGAGCCCGGCGAACGCGGTGTGAAACAGCGCCGAGTTCACGTTCCGATAGAGATCTCGTTTTCCACGCTTCCCCCTCCCTCCCTCCAACTCCAACTGCTCCGGCTCCCTCCCTCCCTCGTCCTCTGGTTCGCTCATTATTGTGATTATCATTATTATTTCACGGCAGTCGTTGCTTTGTCGTTGTCCCTTGGTCTTTGTCTGTTTTAAAATAAACAGCCTTTGTTTTTGGGTACTTTTAATTTGAAGCATTTGTGAATTTGATTTGTTGAGTTGAGTTGATTGAATCGGAAATTGAAGCTGAATTTAATATTTTCTAAATATTAGTTGAATTTTGTCAGTTAATTCCTTATTTTCCGACAGTTCTTATCACATTTTGAAGCCTCGGTTTTATCATGATTTTTGGGTACATTTTGTTTGGTTTCATGTTCTTTTTGTTGTTTTTTTTATTTTTTTCCTCTTTATTGATGTTTTTGGCTTTCTGTTTTTGTGGCTTTTGAAGATTCTCTGCAGATAATCTCCGTGATTCGGGCTGAGTCGCCTCGAGTCGTTTCTTTTTCTCGTTGGCTGTTGTCGATTTCGATTTCGGGTTTGGTTTCGGTCGCGGTCTCGGTCTCGGTCTCGGTTGCGGGTCCCGGCGGTTGACATTTCTCGCTCTCGGAGCCCAATTAGGCATGCATGAGGCGTGCGTCGGGCCGACTTCGTCGTCGTCGTCGTCGTCGTCTCCGTCGTCTTCTTCTTCTTGGCATGGGCCGCCTTCGATATTATTATTTGAGAATTATTCAAAAATACGACAGAATTTCAAGAAAACACCAAAAACTTCAACCCAACACAACGCGGCAACAACAACGACAACGACATCGGCAGTCGAAACCACTGGCCACAAACATGTACAAGGTCAGTCGAGACCGTCGTCACCAACGAGATTGTTGTTGTTGTTGTTGTCGTTGTCGTTGTCGATATCGCCAGTGATAGCGTCGAAGCGTTCGGTGGGAAACGCGTCCCACATACGAAGTCGGATCGGTGGGAATTTGGAGCGAAATGGAAAGCACTACGTGAGGCCGCCGACGGGAAGGAGGGGCCGAGCGAGACGAGGAACGAGAGCGAGGGGAAGAAGAAGAGGGCGAGCTCAAGGGTCCCAACTCGCAGCTCCTGGGAAGAGACCAACGCGGGCTCCTCGAGTTCATTCACCAGTCGTCCTAATTCCGGGCCCCTCGTCCTCCATCACTCTCTACCCCTCCCTCCCTGTCTCCCATTCTGTCCTGCTTCGGAGCGGATCTCGCTCCAACCCCCGCCGTCCCCCCCGAGCCCTCGGCCGCGGCCGGAGCTCGTCGCATGCACGCAAACTCCGCTAAGTAATTGGAAAATTATCGGAAGCGGCCGCCGATTGGACGGCAGCAGCGAGAGAGCGAAACAGGCACAGGCCGAGCGAGGAGAAAGGGAGCAGCAGAGGGAGCGAGAGGGAGAGGGAAGAGATTGGGAGAGAGGGAGATAGAGGGAGATAGAGGGAGCTGGGTCGAGCTACAGCTGGCTAGAGCCGGGAGTCGCGGCAACAAATTGCCGAGATTATTTAGCAATTATTTCCAATTAACAATTATTTTGCATTTACAATCAATACAAATGCAGTAAGAACTACAACAACCACAAAGACAACAACTCCGACTGCTACTAACAATTGCCAGTACAACAACAACGACAACAACAGCTACTGCCACTACAACAACAACGACAACAACACCTAAAGATACGTCAAAACCCATTATGACTTCGCACAAAATGCGTCTAATTGTCGGCAGCAAGCGCCGAGGGAGCGAGATGGAGTGCGTTTAATGCGTTTGAAACGATCGCTGGAACAACAACAACAACAAGAAGAAGAAGAAGAAGAAGCCCCTGAATGTCTCTACACTTGTATATGAAATTCTTCGTTGTCTGGCCAATTTTTCCTTCAGCTTTTTTTACTGTCGATTTTTCCCCTTCCCGCAAATTTTCCCGCTCCCCTACCATGTTGTTTTCCTCTCTCTCTCTTGTAGATCATACTTTTTCTTGCAGATCCTTCCTGTTGATCGTCGATTTTTGCTATTTTTCCGCGCATTTTTAATTCTCCCCTCTGGATTTTACTATCACTCCGCAGTTTTGTACTTTCCCCGTAGCTTCTTTTCCCCATTTTTTCCCCTCTTCCATTATCGTGCCCTACTACAACAATACAACATTAATATTCATGTGTTTCTCTACATTCTAGTATGATGATGGCCTGCACGGCTACGGCATGGACTCGGGGGCTGCTGCAGCCGCCATGTACGATCCACACGTCGGCCACCGGCCGCCCGGACTCCAAGGCCTGCCCTCGCACCACTCACCGCACATGACACACGCCGCCGCGGCGGCCGCTACGGTCGGCATGCACGGCTACCACACCGGGGCGGGCGGCCATGGAACCCCTAGTCACGTCTCCCCGGTGGCCAACCATCTGATGGGCGCGATCCCCGAAGTACATAAACGTGATAAGGATGCCATCTACGAGTGAGTAGTCAACGACTTTTATTATTTTTAATATTCTTCTTGAAGTTTTACATCAGTTCTTGATCGATCTGCAATCAATTCCAGTTCCAATTCGATTTTCCCCCGGACCCCTGGTCGTGTGCCGCGATCGATTCGCGCTCACTTTCGTCGCCCGGGACCGGGACCTGCGACCGCTGCACGCTTGCGTGAACGCGCCGCACGACCGTCCCCGGTCCCGGTCCCTGTCCCCGACACCGACCCGACCCCGCCCTCGTCCGTCCTCCGGCCGTCGCAATTTTCGGGAGTTTGTGTCGGCTCGCGTGGTTCTTTCCCAGTTCTTTTGGCAACCGCTTCGTGGGCGTTCGAACGTAAATTGCTAAATTAGAGGTTCTCGAACGAGGCTCGTTGTCGAGGCCGGATCGGCCCGGATCGCCTAAGTCGAGGGGAGGGCGCGGGACGGACGGAGGTTCGACGGAGTGCGGTTTGGATGAGCCGGCGAGGGCTGGTGACAGCGGAGGCAGGGCGTGTTTTTCCGGTGTGCGTTTTCTGTGCCTCCTCCACCTCCACCTCGACCTCCTCCTCCTGCCTCTGGTGGAAGGTGTTAATCTGTTGATTTAGGGACGAACGGCGAGGGGGGAGAGCGAGAGGGCGACTTAGACGGATCATTGGAGCGAGGAGAGAGTCTAAATGAATCTCCATTAATTAATTCTGCCTCGGGTCGACCGTAAAATTCGTTCACAACTTCGCTCACTAACATTTTCCGCTGCGGATCTTCTGCTTCTGTGCGGTTTTCTTCTATTTGTGTTTCTGAATTGTTTTCAGTTTTTTATATATTTTTTTTTATTTCTCTTTTTTAAATGCCTCTTTATTTAATGTTCTCCTTGGCAATTTTCTGTCATAATCCGCTCAATCCTGCTGGCCGTGGCCTCACTCGACTCGACTCGACTAAACTGAACTCAACCCAACTCATCTCACGCGCGCCTGCGTTTATCGTAAACTGCGCACGACATCGCCCGATGGACGGACAGATAAACGGAAAGACGGCCGGACAGACGCGCGGTCCGATGGACGGACAGGCGACACACAGACAGCCGGACGGACAGACGGACGGACGGACGGCTGCACGAGGCTTGCGTGAGTGTGACACACAAAATGTGTTGTCTACCTACGGCAGCAGCGGCGAGAACGACAACAACAACATGACCAACAACAGCAGCAACAATATGTACAACAAAAATGTGGCATGCGTGCAGCAAAAGCTCTGAATGAATTAAGAAAATAAAGCGAACGACTTCCTTTTTAGTCACTGAACTCGCTGTGTTTGTCGAGCAATAAGAATTTCTGTCCGTCCGTCCATCCGTCCGTCCCTCTGTGTCTGTCGACGGTTGGTCGGTTGGTCGGTTGATCTCTCCGTCTGTCTGTCCGTGGGGCTCTCGTGTCGGTCGCCCGAGGCCTACGCTCTTTGTCTCATAAGCAAATATTTGCCGTTGTCGCTGACTATTTGCATAAATATCGCAAACATCGCATCGACGTCGAAATCGGCGTCGAAATCGAAATCGACTCGCAATCGACATCGACATCGACTGCGGCTCGGCACGGCAGCGACAGCGACGGCCAGAGCAGCGACAAGAGCAGCGGCAGCATCGGCTCTCGCTCGACATGCAATTTGCAATAATTTCGACTTCGATTTTCATGAATGGCCCACGTCCGTCCGTCCGTCTGTCCTTCGAGCCAACCATCCATCCATCTCCGTCCGTCGGCCCCTCCCGTTCGTCATCGAGCGCCGGTGGACGAGCGCACGGGAGGCGACATCCATCAGCTGTTGGTGGCCGCACACGCAGCAACAAGAACCGCCGAGCGGCAGCAACATCCCCTCATCATCGGCAACACCGTCATCATCGTCATCATGATGATTGGCGACGACGTCGTTGTGTTGTTGCTCCGAACGTCAACGTTCTGCTAATTTGCTCAATGCGAGGCGCTGCGAACAATTGTCAAAACTGTCATGAGGTGTCATATTTTTGATGTTGCTGCGGTGCAGCGACAACAATGGCAACGGAGACAATAACAACAACAGTAACGACATCACTAAACGATCAGCAATTGTCACTTTAATTGCTCGTGATGTCAGTCATCCCTTGTTGTTGGGTTGCTCTTTTTATTGCTTCATCAGCAACGGCAACAGAGGCAGACGTCGACGAAGGCGACGACGACGACGACGTTTCCTGCCACCGCCACTGACAGCTGCCGCGATCGGAGCGCCATCTGAGCGGCGGCTCTCGGCAAACAATTGACACCTTCCTCCCCGCTGGACAGACAGACCACGGACTGACGGAGGGAGGGAGGGAGAGCGAGCGATCGAGCGATCGAGCCAAGGGCCTTTTATGATTATTGAGAACTTAACACCTTTCTCAAGTGTTTGCCCGTACACAAGGTGTTTTATTTGGCCTCGCGAGACCCTCGATCTCGAGCCCCCGACGTCTCAAGAGAGACTCCGTACTCCGGACAACAATGGGAACAACAACAACGCCACTTGTTCGAGCACTTTTCGCGCTCATTAGGGATTTTCCTGCGAAGTTGTTTCGGCCGTTTTACGACACGACGTCCGCGCAAGGGTTCGTTCGATTTGGGCTCGCGTCCCTCTCCCAAGGGGTTTCCTGCGGTTCTCTCCGAGGCCTCCTGCAGCTTCCTTCAACCGGCGCCCTCGGGCCTCTGGAGTCGCCGGCCTCAGGAACCTGTGACGACGACAACGACGGCGAAGACGATGTGTGAATTGGGCTTGGGTCCTTCGCCCGAACTTCCGTCCCTCGACCAGGGCCTCGGTCGGTCCCTTGGCCAGTCTCTCTCTGTCCTCTTCCTCCTCTTGTCTCCTTTTAATGAAGGCCGTAAACGGCTGGGCCTGCTCGGGAATTCCAGAGAGCGTCGACTCATTAGCGTCGAAGCGCGCGTGCATCCTGTTCATTTGTGTCCTTTTTATTGCACCCTCCGTGGCCCTCGTCGGCGACCTCGTCCTCGTCGTCCTGCCGCTCCTTCCATTATCCTTTACGTGTACCGTTCGTCCGTCCGTCCGTCCGTCGTTCGTTTGTCCACCAAACGTCGCTCGCTCGCCCATTGAAAGCGGTTCGTCCAGGGGCGACGTCCAGCGAGCCGTGAAAAAAATGCAACCTCACAAATTAAGTATAAATTTTTATTAATAGTTTTCGAAAAACTGTGGCAACACCCTCGCTCTGGCTCGCTTTGCGCGTCGGCGATTCAATTAACCCTCGAACGGCGACGACGACAACGAAAACGACGACGGTGGACGGCCAACAAATGGCCAACAAATGGCCATCAACAATGCCGAGGAGCGAGGGGGAGCAACTCGAAAGGACTGGCGGGCCTGGGAGGACCTCGGAGGAAACCATTTGAAATTCTAATTGAAAAATTATAGGGAAGGAGATGAAGATTCGGGGTTCGTTCGAGTCCGAGTCGAGTCGAGTCGGCCCTAATTCTGCTCAGGTGCAATTTGTTTGGAGAAGCGTGAAGCCTGCTGTCAACCAGTTGTTGTTGCCCTGTTTTTGTTGTTGGCCTTTGTTGCTGGTCTGAAAATAAATAGAAGTCCGGTCGTCAAACGTTGCCATCGACGGCGGTGCAGCGGCCAACAAATTGAATGCTTCGCTGGTCGACAAAAACCCGGCCCGGCAACCGACCCGAAGGAGCGACCGAGACGGGGCGCGGCGATTGAGCGTGGGAGAGAGACCGAGAGCGAGAGCGCGGCTGACGAGTGACCAACCAATGTCTGATATAATCCGCCGGTCGACGCAGAAGCATAATGAAATGAAGGGAGCGAAAAAATAG
Source organism: Coelopa pilipes (assembly GCA_947389925.1). Classification (NCBI taxonomy): domain Eukaryota; kingdom Metazoa; phylum Arthropoda; class Insecta; order Diptera; family Coelopidae; genus Coelopa; species Coelopa pilipes. The sequence continues at coordinate 42,997,697 of OX376697.1, read as the reverse complement.
GAACGGCTCGGTCAAGGATTATTATAATTTTCAGTTCGAGCCTTTGTTTTCGCTCCTCGTTCGTCCGTAGGTCGTCCCTCAGTCCCTCCGTCCATCCGTTCGTCCATTTGTTCGCTGGAAAGGGCAGGCCTTGAAGTGGCAGCGGCGAACAAAAAACGTGGATGGAGAAAAAACACCGTCGTCTGCCAGGAGGGCAGCCAGGAAGGCAGGCAGGCAGGCAGGCAGCTGGTTTTTTGAGTTCACGGGAAGCGGCCCCGAAATGGAGACGCGGCCGGCCGGCCGCCGACCGACCACGCACACCGACGAATCATTCATCACCTAGAACAACAACGTCGGGCACCCATTGCAGCAGCAACAACAACAACAACAGCACCAATACACCGATGGCCATTCATCATATTGACAAGTCGCGTTGTACTTTTGACAGATGTTGGTCAAAGTCATGAAAAATCTGTTGTCGGCGCACGGCAGCTGACGGCGCACGGCGCTCGTCGTGGAAGATCGTGCCGGAAATGTTGCGGCAACATCCGCCAGCCAGGCAACTTGTTGCGGCAACCCCAGACGTCGGACCGCGAATGGGGGCGAAGCACGACGGAGTTTTTTCTGTCGTCCGTCTGTCCCTTCGTCCACCCGTCCACCCGTCCGTCCGGCCGGCCTCCTGCTCAGCTGTCAGCATTGATTCCCCATTTCTCCTATACAAAAGTCCCCGACACACCGATCCCGGCGAGTTTTGTTTAGATTCGTTCGATGCACGTCGCCTCCGCCGGCTCCTCCTGCCGCCCTCCTTCTCCCTCGGGCCTCTTTCAGTCGAACATCAAAGTTTATTTTTCCACCGAGCGTGGGGCCGCCGAGGCTGAGGCCGCGCCGAGCCTGCGATGCGATGCGATCCGATGCGTTGCAGTCGTCGGTCGCTCCGTCTCGCTCGCTCGCTCGGGCCTCCTTCGCTCGTTCGACTTCAATTTGAAGGCATCCATCCATCCGTCGTCGCATGCATCCCGAGGGCCGACTGTCGGTCGCCTGGGCCGCAGCGTGTCGCCGGATCCCTCGGATCACTATCAATGTGTTGCAGTCGTTGTTGCTGCTGCTGCTGCTGCTGCCCCCTCCCCACCAACGCTCGTCTGCCGTTCCTCGCTGCCCGCCGTTTTATTCTTAGTTGAACTTTGGAGTTTTTAGCGCCAAGTTTTATTTCTTCATATTCAAATCGCTGGCCGACTGGGCCGATGGACGATGGACCGAGGGGCGGAGGGGGAGGGAGGCGAGTGCGACTGAGTGAGTGCGGGCCAAAATCGGCCTCCACCGCCCTCCGCGGCGGCCGCCACCGCGCGCTCTAATTAAAACCCCAAATGTTGCCGCGCGTCTGGCCGGCCGGCGTGGTGGCCGCACTCGTGTTCGACACGACGACGACGACGACGGCGGCGTTGTTGTTGCCGTGCCCGCCCTCCCCACACCGCAGCCACTCCGCCGCCCATGTGCGGTCCCGGTGCACTTGATTTTGCGGCCCCGGGGCGGTTTCGTGTCGCCACCACTGTAAACAGCGCGGGCGTTCGGCGCGCCCGCTGAATTTTATTACGATTTTTATTGATTTTCACCGTCCTCTCTCTCTCTTTCAGACATCCGCTCTTCCCTCTGTTGGCGCTGATCTTCGAGAAGTGTGAACTGGCCACATGCACGCCCAGAGAGCCCGGCGTGCAAGGCGGGGATGTCTGTTCGTCGGAGTCGTTCAACGAGGACATCGCAATGTTCAGCAAACAGGTAAGAGTCGAAGTGCACCCAGGTCGAGCCGAGAGCTCTTCGAAATCCGGGGGGTGCGCGTCAACTTCCGGCCAAGGTCCGTCCTTGTCCTGGCCCTGGCCAAAGTCAACCCGCCTTCGTCTCCTTGCGGGATCATCGTCAGAGCTGTTTGTCCTGTGGCCGGGGTTGTTGTTTGTGCAACATGATCCCTCACTCTCACCCTCCCCCGCCCCCACCCTCTCATTGCTGCTGTTACTCGACAACAACAATGGTTCGACTGATGCCGTCCAAATTGGTTTCCAAATATCCTGCATGAGTGATGGATTATCTCGTCCGCCAAGCAAATGCGGTTCCACTTGAGCGGTAATTGGAGATTACTCCCGACCTCCCCCTGCCGCCCTGCCCCGGCTGTCGCTGCCCGGCTCGATCTGTCCGCCCCAACATATGTGGGACACGCATTCTTAATAAAGACACCAGCAGCGACTTCAGAACAACAGCGTCGTCGTGAAGCAGCAGCAGCGGCGGCGACTCACCAACGACACCAACAACAACAGCAACAGTACGAGCAAGTGGCCACACTGTTAAACGATCAGATTACGCCAGAAATCCCGGGTTGGTCCCGGCCCCGGCACCACTGTCGAGTGGAGTCGAACTTCAGCCGCCGAGGGTCCTTTCGTAAATTTAAATACGCGCTGCAGTTCGGGCCCACGGCGTGGTTGCGGAGCTGCCGGAGAAGGGGGCGCGGAATCTTTAAACAGATGTGACAAATGTGTCCAAGTTGTGCCCTCTAATTGAGGAGAGGCGACACAAGTCGGGACTTCCTTTCGCAGCCGACGACTGTCCCTCGGAGTCATCGGCGTCACAATGAGTGATTTCGAGCCGCGGCGAGAGTCGCTGAAACAATAACAATAACGTCGACAGTGTCCAAAAGCAACAGACACTCCATATACAAGTGCGGAATGTCAAGGGACGCATTTCGTACGAAAATAAAATCAGGCCTCAGGAATCCCACACGAATCCGAGGTTCCTCCGCAGGAACGCGATGATGATGATGGCGATGTGGAGATATTTGCAACATCTCGTTGTTGGCAACTCCATAAAACGCCGCTTTATGCTCGCCACACTGACATTTGAATAATTTACGATGTTTTAACATCAAAATTATATGTTCCCGCTCGCTTAATACCCGAGCAGCACCAGTACCAGCACCAGCACCAGCCCTGCCGGCGACGGCGACGTCCTGCGCCGCTGCTGCTCCTGATGACGACGACGACGCTGATGGGGAGGACGGCGGGATTCCTGGGTGTTTAATGCATGGAATGATGAGCATAACCATGCAGTCATGCCGATAGCCAGACAAACCGACTGACAGCCCTCGACAGAGGGACAGACGGACAGACGGACAGACGGACGGACGGACGGACGGCGGGTGCCCGAGAGAGACGGCGGGACTGCGTTGCATATTTTTGTGTGGTGCAACTATTTTTATGTGCGATAACTTTAAGAACGCGCGAGATCGCATTAAAAACACCATCAGCGGAGGCATCTCATCATAATAATTCCTCTCTCTCTCCCCCCTTCCCTCGCGCCCCCTCACCCCATCCCGCCGTCTCACTCACGCTTTGTTTTTGGCTGTGGCGGCGGCCGGGGCTGGACTCGCCGTTGCTGCCATCGGAGGCCGAAGTGCTGATGGCTCGAGCATGTGGTGCCCGAGAAATGAGGAAAAATGGGAGAAAAAAGAATGAGACAACAATAAAGACGACGATGATTCCAGTGGCGATGGCGATGGTGGCGACGACGAGGACGAGGAGGAGGAGGAACAAGAAATCAAATGTTTCCTCAATGGCATCGAGTGGAGTCCGCGAAGGCTGTTGTCGCAGCTCCTGCTGCTGCTGCACCAGAACCAGCAGCAACAGCAGCAGGTCATGCCCATGTAGCGAACAGCATGTTGTTGTTGCTGCTGCTGCTGGTGCTGGTGACGAGGAGGAAGTCTCGCTCGGCGGCTGCAATAATAAAAATGATGATGTTTTTATTTATGGTCCATGTGGAATTTTGACAGCCATGCACGGGACGACGAATCCCGAACCGACGGCGACAACAACAACGGAGCGACGGAAGCAACGGCCTCGAGTATGTCGCACAGGGGGCGCAGGAAGGGGGCGAAGAGGACCAAGTGGCGGGGATAAAAAAGGAGATATGAAGCATATAAATTCCAGGGGGCTCCATCAAGATGGGACGCTTTGATGAACTCCTGTCACATTGACAGCGGGCGAGGAATATGTCAATAAAGTCGCACGTACCATCGTCAACATCGTCGTGATCGTCGCCATCGTCGTCATCGTCATCAACATCTTCTTCATCGTCCTCTGGTGCTCGTCACCGTCATCGAACCCGAGGGGCCGGAGGGGACGGAAAATCAAAATAGCAATTTTTCATCGACCAAATGAGATCCCGCATCGCCTCGGCTCGGCTCGGCTCTCGCTCGGCTGGGGCGGGCTAAAAATAGCTGGCAACGCGATGTCATTCGCCCATCGAATTTAGACGAAAAGCCGAACGAGCCGAACGCATTGGCATCTGCGTCGAACGGCGGCGGCACCGGCGCGAAGGCGCTGCTGAACGCCGTCTAACCAGGCGTCCATCCGTCCATCCGTCCATCTATCCCTCGATCCATTCGTCAGTCCGTCCATCGGGCAGTCATTCAGTCGCTCACTCGGTCGCCCATTGGAGACGCAGCAACCACCAACATGTGCTCGCCGAAGGGAAATCGTCTTAATGCGTTTTTCTCCCCCTCTCGCTCGCGCGGTGTTGGGTTTGTTGTTGAATTTCGTTTTCGTTTTCGTTGCTGTTGTGTTGTGTTGTTGTGTTGCGTTGTTTTTGGATTTTTATAAAAATACTTTATAGGCAGACTTTTTGGTGTTAGCGCTGCTAATGATGCAGCTAAAGAAACGCTTTATAATTTCTCGATCTCATAAAAACACTGCGACTTTGTGATCTCTGTATGTGCGAAGAATTTTTCAGCCTCAAGTAGCAGCGACAGCCGAGCGACAGCGGGACAGACAGCGCCACAAACACACACACAGACAGACAGGCGGACGGACGGACGGTCGGACGGACGGACCGACGGACAAACAAAGCAGCATCTTTATGTGGAGCGACGGATTCAGCTCCGAGAAGACGGCGGCGAACGCGATCGTCGCGCTGCTGACGGTGGTGATCACGACGAGGATGTCGTCGACGCTGCTGTCGCTGCTTCTGTTTCTGCTGCTGCTGCTGTCGTTGCTGTTGTTGGTGGGCGGGGGAGGCGGTGTCTTAAATCATTTTTAATGAAAATCTGCCAAAATGAAATGTCATGTGAAATAAAGCAAGCGGCAGGTTGAGAAAGTACCGAATTGACCCTGAAAATCTCGGCGACTTCGAATTCTTCCTTCCCTCCTCGCCTCCCCAATGAGTTCCGAGCGCTTTCCCGGTCTTCCCGGCGATTTCGGGCCCTCCTGGGCTCGGTCGAACCCCCAAAAACACTCGACCACGTTGTGGCCACGTTTACGACCTTCGCCGCCTGCGTTTATGGCCGTCGTTTGCGCGCCGCCGCCGCGGTTCGCCGGTGTCGTGGCGACAAATGTTTGCAATTTGTTGTCATTGCCGGCTGCTGTCGGCGGATCGGATGAGATGGGGCGAGATGGGATGCAAGGCCTACAAAGTATCGCATGTGGTTCCGTAATAAAATTTCTACATTTTCAGTTACTTATGATATTTTCGCTCGTGTTACGGTCGACGTCGTCAATGATGATGTTGTGCTGTTGTCAGTGTAGTCAATGTTGTTGCTGTCGCTGCCGCTGTTACTTCCCTAATGTGCACGCACACACTCGTAGATCCATCTCGTTGTTTCTATTGCCGCCGCCTGCGGTTGTATGGAAAAATCTTGGCTTCTTATTTCTGGTGATCGTGGGTTGTTGTTGTTGCCACGTCTCCTTCTTCTTCTTCATCGTCTTCCCCAACGACGTCGTCGTCATCGTCATCGTCATGGTTGTTGTTGTTGGTTTTGTTGCTATTCGACTGTACGGCTGTTTTGGCACGATGATTAATGAAGTGCGGGTAAAATGATTTTCTCTCTTCCCCCTCTCCGCAGTCCCGCAGTCGAGCGAGAGGGAGGGAGGGAGGTGCCAGCGGGCGCGAGGGACAGAGAGAGGGAGATAGTTGCTGTTTTTGGATTTTTGATTCTCTCTTCATCCATTTGTTGGTTCTGCTTTTATTCGTTAGTCTGGTTGCTCTTGTTGGTTTAGTTTATGAGTTGTCTGCGTTAAAATGTTGAATCATGTGATTGTTGCTGCGTTCTTATGGCTGTTCTTGTTGTTGTTGTTCATGTCCATGTTGTTGTGGTCGCATCGTCGTGCTGTTGCTGTTGTTGTTGTTGCCTCGACTGATCACCCTGCGGATCGCGATGTTGCTGCTGATGACTTCGACATGTGGCCGGAGCTCCTCGTTCGCACTGCGCAGCCGCCGAACTCCAGTTTGAGGTCAAAGGGGCGATTTGCGCCGACTCTCGAAACTTCGCCCCCCACCCCCAGCCTCCCCACCGTGCCACCTCCCCCCGTGGCCCGCCTGGCCGACTAATTTGTGGTCTTTGCCGCCGCTCATTAGCCGCGGTTCTTCTCGACCACGAACCGCCGACCGACCGCGCCATCGACACCGTCTCAGCAACCAGCCGAGCGCTCCCTCCCCCCTTTGGCGATTGCGATTGCGATCGGGCAAAACCTGATGCTATCCTTGACATTTGCCAGTCAAAACCGCCATCGCGCGGCACGACCGATCGCCATAAATCAGCGGGGCGTCCCTTCGAGTCAGTGGCTCTTGTTGTCGTTGTTGCAACTCCGACGACTGTTGCCGTTTGCTCTAATTAGAAGCTTATAAATTACTTAAAGTGGACGTTTTTATGGTCCCCGGCCGTCGCACATCGAGTGTGACATTCTCACTTTTCTCCCGTCCTCCTCCCCTCCCTCTCCCTCTTCCTTTCCCTCTTCCTCCTCCCAAGTGATCGCCGTGTGTTTTCGCCCAAGAATTTCCCATTTTCATGGGATTTCTCGTTATCCCTCGCAGGTATCTCCACGAACCCTTCAAACAGGTCTCTCTAACGTGGCCCGAGGTGGTCGAAAAGGTTTCGTCGGTTGCTCTGCCCTTCGCTCGAATCCCTCCTGCCTTTGTCTCCGACCTCGTCTTCGTCTTCGTCTCCTTCGTCTGCCTCGTCTGGTGCCGTGTTGTTGTTGCTGGGTCGTCCTGGTTTTCCACAGAAATCCCTCGCGTTGCTCACTTCGAAATCCCATCCCATCCCTCCTGCATTCCCGTGCATGCGTGTGTTCGTTTTAATCTCGGCTTTGTTCCCTCTCCCTCCCTCCGTTCCGTTGCCTAATCCGGAGTGAAAGAGCGGTAGACGAGCAGAGAACGACGAGAAGCGGAAAAAGTCGAATGACGAAAACGAGATCGAGGAAAGAAAGGATCCTCGGCCATTGTTTCGACCGCCCGGCCGTTGTCGGTCTCGCGCACCGGGAATCCGGACCGTGGTCGGGGGTCGCCGCGGGCCTGGCCTGGCCTGGCCTGGCCTGGTCTCGCAACCCTTGCTGGAGGTTTTGAATTTCCACAGCACAACCGCTCGGGTTCAGTTCGTTTCGTTTCGTTTCGCTGTTTCGCCGGCGATCGGTTGCTTTTTTCCCTGGAACAATGCGCGGAAGGTCCTCTTGTTCTACCTTCGGTTGGGCCTAATATTGTGATGGTTGTTGTTGTAGTCATGGCTAACAATGGTCCCTCGGGCGGCCGCACAAAAAGAGCATCCTGGCATGTGTGGCGCGCCGAACTGCGCAATCGTCGAGGAGCCCGGGGCGACAGGCGCGCAGTTAGAGAACGATCGCGACAGCGGCGACGACAAGGATGTCGACAACATTGGCGACCCACTGCCGACAAGGTTGACGACTGCGTTGCGACGTTGGGAAGCTCCGAAGCTCGGCGTCCTCGTTTCGATGCCAGTCGCCTCCAGCCGCCGTTTGTTTATTTGGCGATCGTCAGCATCATCGCCATGATCGGGAGGAGCTGCTGCTGCTGAAATGCTGCTGTTGCTCTGGCTCTTCCTTCCTCAGTTGCACGCGCGAACTGATGGCTCCGCTCGCTCGTCCTCTTCGTATTCTTCTGGTGCTCTCCAGTCTGGTCTCTGGTCGTTCTCGCGCTCGTCTTCCTCTGGCTCCCGGTTTTGAAATCATAACAAATTCTGAATTTTCTATTTGTTTATTTGAATGCGTTTCCCGCAAGAAGCACCGGGAGGAAGCAGCGGCAGCAACACCGCCGACAACAGCAACAACAACAACCAACAGACAGCAATTGCCAACTTGTTGAAAAGCAGTCGGTTTCGACGCCCTGATCGGCCGAACGATCGGCGATTGAACTTCTTTAATAATATTTGAAATGCAATCAATTGAGTTTAATTTCGATTGTGAAACGCCCAACATGTCGACAGCGTGCCAGACGATCGACAGGCGGACGGACGGACGGACAGACAGACAGACAGCAGCCAACCAAACACAGGGAGGGAGAATGGGAGCGAGGGAGAGGACGAAAGCTCCGACCGACAGATGAGCGACTGGAGGCTGCCCGGCAGTCGAGGTCTTAATATTTGTTTATCGAAGCAATTGGCGCCTGGTTATGATTTTCAGACCCGTCCCTCGGCGCCCCCCCTCCCTGCGTCGCTCCGCTGAAGGCGAAGACGATGGCGAAGTCGAAGTCGAAGTCGCTGCATCCAGGCGCCAACGAGGTGGGCAAATGTTTGCTCCCGGCATTAGCAACATGTTGCTCTACCTAAGTGAGCTCTTAACGAGAGCATAAAACGCTTCAATTAACGCCCCTGCCCCGCTCTGCTGTTGACAATTTCCAGGGCAAACAAGCCCGGGTTTAAACTCGAACTCGGTCATTTACAACTTTTTAAAGTCTTCTCACTGGATCTCGCCACGAGGCAAACGGCGACGATCTCCTGACATTTTCAGCCAAAATCCACGACTGCAGCGCCGGCAACAGCTGGGGCGGGTGGAGGCCAGGGGTGGAGGGGAGGGAGGATGCTGGGGCACCAACAACGTCGGCGTCAAGGTGTTTAAAAATACCCACGTCGTCGGCTGCGGCCAGTGGTTGCGGCACCGGGACGTCGCTGGGGTCGCAACTTTGTCAGACAAATTCTCGTACTTGTGGTTGTTGCTGGTGATGGGGATGGTGATGGTGACGGCGTTGGTGTTGGTGGCTTCGTGTGTTTGTTGCCGTTGCGTTCGGCTCAAAAATAGCTTGCGAAATGATCGCGGACTGATGTTGATTGATGTGAGGCGCAGCCAGCGACGAGATGTTTACATTCACCTGCGAAGAAGAACAAGAGCAGCAACCAGCCCATTTCTTTCTCCCACTTCTGGTTTTGCTCTCGCTCTCGCTCGCTCTCGCTGTTGTTGTTGTTGTTGTAGGTTGTTTTCCGTTAGTTCTTCGCGCTTTGTTATGATTTCTGTGGTTGTGTTTTTTACCAGCCGAACTTTGTTTTGTTTACGCGCCAAGGGGCGGTCGCCGCGAAGGAGAAGCAGAGGAGGGAGAAGAGGAAGCAGCTCGCCCAGCTCGAATGTTTATGAATTGTTCGCCCCCGAAGCCACCTCGCCCCGCCCCGCCCCGCGCCCGGCGCCGTTAGAAACGAGCCGTCTCTTACGCAAATACGCCGAGTGCGAAATTCCATCCCGTATTTTGTTTACGGAGCGCGCGGCCGGGAAAATTATTACAAATATATTTCTCCCCATCGGCCGAACAATGTTTGGAAGAATCCGGGGGAAAAATCTCGAAAAACGCAGTGGTGAATTCTTCAGTGTAGGGGGAGTCGGAGGGAGTTGCGGAAAAAGGAAAAGAGTTTGGGGTGGGGAGGGAAGAAGAAGCAACACCTTGACCTGGGACAACAAGAGACAGCCACAAGCAGAGCAACACCAACAGCGACAACAACAATGACAACAACTGACAAGCCATAAATTTGAGGCGTCTACTACAGTGCTTCCCGAACTACGACGTGTTGTGGCGATGACGAAGGCGACGGGAACAACAATAATTACAACAACAACGGCCATCGTCACGATTTACGATCAAAACAAAGCACAAATTATTCGCAAATAAACACTTAAATATTTTTATAACTGTCGCTTTGCATAAAAATTATACGAAAATATAATCAAGCGAACGATTTACGAGGCGAGCCGCAGACAGGGACGGCGCGACAATGCCAGAGCGAGAGGGAGGCCCTCAGATGGCCGGCCATCGGGGCTCTCGAATTGGGTTTTAAACGTTTTATTGACTTTTCGACCACTCGTGACGACACCGGCGACGGCGACGGCGACGGCGATGGTGACGACGACCGTCGATCGTGGGGCGAACCGAGTGCGAGTGCGTAAATCAAGCGTCTAAATGGCCTGATTTATGAAAGGCGACCGATCGCTGGCTAATTGCGGCCGGATGAAGTGATTTACACCGGCCGCCGACTCGCGGCCACAGCGTCTGTGTTGCTGCAACACATCCCGACAAATCGCCCTCGAATGTGGTCGCGATCGCGCAGAGATTTATTGGCGGCTTTGTGTCTGCGCGGGACGACGCGGACCCCGGCGACAGCAGCAATTTATGATCGTCTTGTTGCAGCCACTGCTCTGATAAATCACTTCAGTTCGCTTCGGAATTGGTTCTTGCACGAGTTCCCTGGCCGTGGACGAGCACGAGGACGACGATCGTGGGGGGTTCGCCGGGCCGGCAACATGTTGCCGCAACATCTGCCGAATCTCGGATTTTTCCACTCCACGCCGACTATTTGTTGTGGGCTTTGCGTCCCATCCTCCGCTCCCCTGGCAGCCTAGTTAAATCCGTGTTTGGCTACTGCTTTCCTTATCGACGTCTGCAACCGGATGTTTGCCCTCTCTCCGCGACCCGCGAGGCGGGCTCGGAGCCGAAGCCTCGAGTGCTTCATTCATAGACAGCGCCTGGCGGTGGTCGGTGGACAGTCGGGGGAGGCGGCGCGAACTACCTGGGGACGCAGGGCCTCGAACAAATCTCGACGGTGCTCCAAATATTGACACAAGGTCTTAGCGGGAAGATGTGGCGGCCCGGGCTCGAGCCGGGCGTCTTGAGCAACATTTCGTGGTAGCGATGGCAGGTCGGTCGGTCGGCCGCTCGGTCTGTCCGCCGGCTCGGCTGCTCGGCTGCTCGGCTTGTGTGCCCTCGACAAACACCCGCCGCAGCCAAGGAATCCGTCCGCAGTCGCTCGCGTCGATGGTTTTTTACAACCGAAAAATTGCCCCTCGTAAAGATAACTCGTGTCGTCGTCGACGTCGTCGTGTAGCGATTGTTTTACACACTAAATAAATATTACAACAACACAGTACAGCGGTCCTAATAACTACTGCTTCCAGTCCATTATGCTATTATGATTGTTGTTACTGTCATTACTACTGTCGCGTTCCTGTTCTGGCTGTTGTTCCCGCCGTTGCTTCCCCTGGGTGTGTTGTTGCGTTGCCGAAAATAATAACAATAACAAGGTGGGCAGAAATCAAGTAAAATCGTGTATGCAACGCTTTATCTTTATGAGATTACCGAGTAGTCGTCGTCGTCGCTGGGTTTGGGTTTGGGTGTGGAGAACCTCAGGTTCTTCGCCACCTCCACCTCCACCTCCACCTCCAGCACCCCCTCGGCTTCTCTTCTCCGCCACTGCCAGTGTTTGCTGCTGATAAGAGCAGGCAACGGTGCTTTATGTTGGCGTGGCTTCCAGATCGTGAGGCCCGGAGAGCGAAATGCGAAACAAGACCAGGCCGGAGTGAACACACGGCAATTGTAATCTATGCGAGGAGTTTCGACCCCTCCCCCTCCGCTCCTCGGTCCCTCCGCCGCGCTGTGTTTACTTTAAATACCACAACTTCAGCCTGCAGACGGACCCGATAACAAAGGAGATACATCCAGAGATATGGATACAACGCCAGATAGGAGGAGGCTTTTCGGAGGTTTTGGCGCCAGGCGGGCCCGTCCATAACCTCTAACCCGAGGGCGCCTCCGGCTGCCGATCGTGGCCGGTGCCGGTGGTCGGTGTCGGTGCCGGTGGCCGGCGATTGGCAGCCTGGTCTATAAACACCTCGTCCCCCACTCCTCCGCGTGCCCCGGCATGAATGGCTTTATGGCTCCTTCCGCAGAGCCAGAGCCAGCACCAGCCACCAGCGCCTCCTCCTCCCCGTCCCTCCTTTCACGGGTTCGTCTTGTTTGTTTTGGCCCCGATGCCTCGGTCTCTGCTTTATGGCCAATACTTGAATGGCAGTCGACAGTTTATGGCCAACACAATGCCAGCGTTATAAATTATTGCGTCGCCTTCCCTCCGGCCTCCGGCCTCTGCCGCCTCTCTGCGTCCCTGTCGATCAGCTGTGCCGTCGATTATCACGTGAGAACTTGAGACTGTTTTGATTGAATCATAATTTTTATATAGCGTTCCCTGGGTCGGCGGGGGCGGAGGAGGCGGCGCGGGAACTTCCACGAGTTCGCGTGGACTTTGTGTGGTTTTACGACAGCTCTCGCGGACAGAAGTCGAAACCGGCACCGGGGCCGAGGGGACGACGATGGATGGCAGCGGAAATGCCCTGATTTAGTGGGCGGCGGGCTCGTGGCCAGGCGGCGATAGGGCGGTGCTCGAGAACGCGGGCGACTTCGACTTCGGTCTTTGGAGCGTCGCTCGAAGGACTTTGGATCCGGTCGACTGGAGGAAGGGGCTCCGGTTTTATCGCCCAGGGGACGCGTCGACCCCTTCGGAGCCCCCCGCGGAGCTCCTCGAAGGCCCCGCTCTGGCCAGCCGCGGGTCTCGGCGAACTTCCCAGTGAACTTGAACCAATTCGCGCCACTCACGACCGGCGAATTGTCTTGGCGGCGATTTTTTAATTTAATCAAGGCGAGGAGAGGCCGAGAATCAACCGACAACGGCAACAACAACCACATGCAATGGATGCTGCGAATTGTTGCCGTTGCTGCTGCTGCTGCTGCTGCTGTCGGCATCATTCGCGCGATGACGACAGCGCCAGCGACAAGACAGAGGCGTGACGAGCCGAGGTTTTTGAGATTTTTTTTTTTACTTCTTCGAATTACTGATTTTTAGAATTTCGATTTTCGAGTTAAATAGAGGAAAATTGAAATTTTCGGTGATTTCGACAAAAGTCGCGGCGCCGCCCACGCGACGTGCGACAGGGCGCAACATGTTTGCAGAGCGTTAAATGCTGAGCAACAACAACAACACAACCACGACTAAATTCTGGCAGTCGCAACAACAACAACAACAACGCCAGGGGATCATTTGCAAATTCGAAACACATGTGCAGTTTCCCGATCGATTTAAACATTTTCCCTCTCCCTGTTCTTCGCCTTCGTGATCGTCTTCTTGCTCGTCCTACGCGAGGTTCGCGCTCTTGCCGAGATTTTTATTTATTTTTGATTTTTCATTTTTTTTCGACTTTTCCCTGTTCCTCTTCTCAGTTTTCTGTGGTTGTTTTTGGTGTGTTTTTTGCGCCTGCCGAATTTTGATCGTTATTTATAGGCGCTGTCTCATGCTGTGAATCCGCTTGTTACAATGATTTATGTCTCGCTCACGCCCTCTTCTCCTCTCTCTCACTCACGCCCTCCTCTTCCTCCCTCCTCTTCCGCTTCCTCTTCGTCGTGTGCCTCCCTCGCACTTCTCGTCGCCTCCGCCCCGATCCTCGGCCAGCGCGCGTCGATCGTCGCCGTTTCCGCGTTCTGTCATCACCTCGCGATCCGATCTGCCATCGCTCTCTCTCCCTCTCTCACTCTCGCTCGCTCTCTCTCTCTCTCGCTCTCTTGTTCTCGCTCTCCCTCCCTCCTGTTTGGACCCGTCCGGCGTCCGCCATTTTCGCCGCGGCCGCAACATGGCTTCAATTAGCGATGTGCAATGTTGTTGTTGTCGCTGCCGCCCAACACCAACAACAACAACTCGTTGAACCACTCGTCGACACCGAAGACGACGCCATTCGTCTACGAGCGAGCGATCGGCATCTGCCTCCCGCTCCCGCTCCCGCTCCCGCCCTCGCGATTCAATCGTCATCGATCGCCGGTCGATCGCGTCGCCAGCAACATGTGTATGTTGTTGAAGCTCGTCGTCGTCGTCGTCATCGTCGTTTTAGTTGTTGCTGTTGTTGTGGTTGCTCGTCGCCGTTGTTGTTGTGGCGCATCGTTGCTGCTGCCGCCCGTTCTTGTTGCTGTCGTCTCGCTCTAATCATGGCCTGCGAGGCCTGCGTTGCCGGTCGTAAATAATAGGGTCAGGCCGGCCGCTCGACCGCTGGGCCGCTCGGCCGGGTGGGGCGTGTTGGCCCCATCGAGAACCCCGTCATTAACTGGCAACAACAACAAGAACAATAACAGCATGTTGCAGCCAACGCCGGTCTGTGCCTGACTCTGGCTCTTGTTTTGACTCCGGCTCTGGCTCCGGTTCGACTCCGTCTCTATCGCCTTCCCATCCGCATCCCTTGCCCTATCGCGTTCGTGCTTGACTCGATCCATCGATTCATCGTCGCTGGCTCGCTGTCGCGGTCCTCATTTTGTCGGCCCCGCTTCCCTCGCTCCCTGATTCTGGCCCCTCTGGTTCTCGGGTCTCTTCTTCGTTCCCTCCTCGGCGCCCCCGCCTCAGTCGTTGTCAGCGGTGATGGATGTTGGGTGTGCGAAACCGTGCTTGGCTCGCACCCTGTTTCAGTTTCATTAACAGATCGCTTTCTCTCCCCCATTTCACCATTTCCCCGACCCTGCCTCAACGCTCTGCTCTCCTCGATCCTCGCCTGCCACGGCCTGCGATCGTGGCTCCTCGACCGGCCTCCTCGCTGCCGTCCGCGGCCGGTGGTCTGAGTCGGTTTTCGCACATGTCGCCTGAATCGTCATCGCCGTTGCCTTTGCCATCGTCGCTGCTGTCGTCGTCCTCGGCCGTGCTCGTCCGCCCCCCGCGGCGTGGCCGGCTCTTCCTCTCTCCCTCTCCCTCTCGCTCTCTGCCTCTGGGTGGTATTTTATCTATTTATTGCCCTCGCGATCCGTATCTCGTTCCTCCGGCTCTCCTAATCTTTACAACACTTGCGAGAAGACGTCGTCGTCGTCGTCATCGACATCGTCGTCTCGTCGACTCGGGCTTCACCTGCCTTCCCTTCCTCTTCCTCTTCCTCTTCCTCCCCCACCCCCTCCTCCTAGTCCTCCTCCGCCGGCTCTGCCTCGCCTTCTTCGCACCGCTTGTTCCAATTTTACGCAAATCTTCCTCATGCTGTTAACAGCCCTCTCGCTCTTTCCCTCCCGCGCCCTACTTCTGCGGGATGCTGGTTGTCTTCTGGCGACTATTGTTGTAGCTGTTGTTCTGGTTGTGGTTGTGGTGTTGTTGTTGTTGTTGTTGCCTATCTCGCCGTTGCCTTATCTCGATGTGGCCGGTCGAGCATTCGTCATGCTGGGTTCTCTTCTAGCGAAAGCGCTGCGCTGTTGCTGGTCGGCTGTTGTTGGCGGTCGGTCGCTCGCTGATGGTTGTAATATTGGCTTGTTGTTGCTGTTGCTGTTGCCGTTGTCGCTGGTGGTGGTGGTGGTGGTGGCGACGATGTGTCAAAATCAGGTACTGGCGCGTCAGCCTCGTCCTGGCCCCAGCAACTCGTGTCCTGGCGATCGCCGTCGATCGGTCGTCTTCGCCCTCGTCCTTTCCTGACTCGAAACCAACCCTGTCTAAGGCTGTTTTTTCGAATTTTAATGAAAGGTTTTCCGAAATCGCGCCTCCGAGACGGCAGCAACAATGGCGAGGAAGGCGAAACAACAACAACTACGGCGGCAGCAACTCGGCAGACAAGCTGCATTTTTTCCATTATATAATAGCCTTAGGTACTTTGAGTCGCGCCGATGTTGCTGCTGCTGCTGCTGCTGTTGTTGTTGCTGCTGCTGTTGTTGTTGTTGTTGTTGTAGTGATGTATTTTCCTGTTCAAAGTTTTTAATTGGTCGGCAGCGAGCGTATTTAAGCGAACGCTAAAAAGGGTTAATTTTGTGCCTGCGAGGCAACATTTAAGTTAATTACAAGTTGCCGAGTCGAGCGAGTCTTTGGTTGGCTGCTCGCTGGCTTCGTTGAATTCATTGTCCCTTGTTGTTGTTAGTGTTGTTGTTGTTAGTGTTGTTGTTGTTGTAGGGGCAACCATTATTTTGCATTTTTCACGTGCCGAGGGGTCGGCGCATTTCTGAAACTCATCCCCTGCAACCAGAGAACGTTCGCAGAAATCGCAGCCTCATCGACAACATGTTGCCGCCCAACCGCCCCCCCTCCCTCTTTCTCTCTCTCTCTCTGCAATTTACAAGAATAACATGGATTTCAGGCGATGGTGCTAATCGAAATTTGTCTCTCTCTCTCTCTTTGCAGATTCGATCACAAAAACCCTACTACACAGCGGATCCCGAAGTCGATTCACTTGTAAGTATTCGCCTATGGCAACTCTCTCAGTGTGTGTGTGTGTTTGTGTGTGTGTTCTCGGCAACAGCTGCTCACCTTGACCCAAACAGCAACGGCAGCACAGTGACAATGGCAACAGAACAGATCGCGAACAATGCGATCATAAAATCCAATTAAACAATTCTAAATAAATTTGTCACAATTCTGTGTGCAACTACAACAGCAACAAGACGCTAATACAGAACAACAATACAATAAGAACAACAACAACAACAACAAGAACAACAACAACACGCACAAGTTCAATGTCGTTCACTGCGATTCCAGAGAAGCTTCAAAGACTTAATCTCGAGAGACCGATCGTTGTTTTACGTAGAGCGAATTTTGAAAACACAACAAACTTACAAAAGTGTTTTTTACAACCACAACAACTACTGCAGCGACAAAAACAATAACGATGACAACAAGGGGAGCGTCGTCAAAATGCAAACCAAAATGAGTTGTTAACGTATTTCATGGCTCGAACCCCGAGCGAAGCGATCGTGACAAAGATGACGACGATCGTGTCGATACCGCTGATGATGGTGATGGTGATGGTGATGATGATCATCAAGATGGCGATGATTGTGATGAGGATGACGGTCGTGTCGATACCGTTGACGTCGGCCCGCTGCTGCCTCCCGATCGCGCCCCTCCCTCGCTCGACCTCGGCTCCTCCGGGTCGTCTGTCGGCCATTCGAGGCCCCGCTCCGTCGATCACTCGCCGAGCCCGCAATTTCCGATCGGGGCCGTCAGTCGAGGGCGCCTCGTCGAGAACCGGAACCTGGTCGGCGACGGCCTCTGCTGTCGCGAGGGTGGCGAGGGGACGTTGCCTGAGAATCGTGAGCGCACGTGAGTCAGGCCAGGCCAGAACAGGCAAGGCGTCAACCTTGGAGCGCGGCGAAGGAGTGTCGAGATCTCTCCAGGGAGTTCCTGCGCTGCCCGCCACGCGGACCGCGTCGACTCATCGCGGCGATCGCGGCGACGGCAGTCGTTGTGTAGCAAAAACACGAGCCTCGTGATCCGCGTGATTGGCAACTCAACTCGACTCCAGTCGATCGATCGCGTTGCCAATTCCCATTCCAATTCCCATTCCACTGGCCACATCCGCAGTCGATGCAATCGAATGTCATTCGAGTGAAATCAAAACAAATCAGGGGAATTAGCGAGAAAAATTAGAAAATCATAAAAGGGTACGGTCAGAGGGGGCGGGGGAGAGAGGGAGAGTCTGAGTCTGAGTCTGAGAGGAGAGTGCGAGGGCTGGAGGCGGACAGAAGTCCGCGGTTGCAGTCGTCGCGTTCTTCGGCCGCTCTCGCTTTTATTGCTTATTAGTTTATGACTCGGTTTCGAGTCGACCCGAGTCGGGGCGGGCGAGCTGCGGATAGACAGACGGAGAGAGACAGAGAGAGACGGACGGACGGGCAGCGGGAGACATTAAATTTTTACACCGCCATCCGAGGCACCGACGGACATCGCGCGCCTGCGTGTTGGCCACATAAATCATTCCGGACTCCACTCGATCCACTCGCCGTCCGTCCGTCCGCCTGTCTGTGGTCGTCTGGAGGTCTCGCGTCTGACTGAATGTCTCTCGGTCTGCCTCTGGCTGTCCGTCTGCGTTTCTTTCTCCGGGCCCCGGTCCCGGTCCTGGCCGCGCTTGCTGTCCGGCGTCCGTCGTCCGTTGTCTGCAACATGTAAATGCGACGTTTAGCAACACGTACTTATTCCCAGCCTCCAGTCCAATGTCCAACGCTCGCCCCTCTCACTCTCCCCTCCACGGCCTCTCCCTCGCCGCAACATCGGCCCTCCAATGGTCTGTCCGTCCGTCCGTCCGTCCGCCGTTGTTTCTTCGATGCCATAAAAATCTGCCATAATAATGATTATGTTGTTATGGCTCATGTTCTTCTTATTCGTCTTGGGCTTGCGCTTGGCGTTGTTGGTGTTGCTGTTGTTGTTGTTGTTGTTGTCACTGCATTATTGCTGTTCTAGTTGTTATTGTGAGTGTGGTTGCTCTTCTTGCTGCTGTTGTTTTTGTTGTTGTTGTTGCTCTGTTGCATCTCACTCGCGTCGAAAGTGTTTGGTTTCTTGTCATTTATGATTGTTGTTAATGTTGTTGCTATTGTTGCTATTGTTGTTGTTGTTATTGTTGTTGTCGTTGCTGCCCGAAGAGAATGCCGTAAATGTTCTCGTCGTGGTTCCTCCTCGTTACTATGATTGTCGTTGTCGTTGTCGTTGTTGTTGTTGTTGGTCTCGGCTGCTCCTGCAGTAGGTTTTCCCCATTAGCTCTTGTTATTGCCATTATTATTTTT
This sequence comes from Coelopa pilipes, assembly GCA_947389925.1. NCBI lineage: Eukaryota > Metazoa > Arthropoda > Insecta > Diptera > Coelopidae > Coelopa > Coelopa pilipes. Next base: position 42,979,151 of record OX376697.1, on the reverse strand, counting down.
ATTGTTGTTATTTTTTCTCCATCTCGTATTTATAGTTTTTCCCTCTGCTATTTTTATTGCTTCTTTTTATTGCTATTGTTCGTGTTGTTGTTGCTGTTGCTGCTGCTGTTGCTGTAAAGCATTAACATATTAAAAGAAGAAAGAAGCAATCGGAGAAAAAGCAAAAGAAAAGCAAAAGCAGAAGTCGTTTTTTATGCTCTCGCGGTGGCTCCCAGCGTCCGACTGACGTATCGTTAAAATGTCAAAAGTCAAGTTGACATTTTAATTAAGACGAGGAGAGCACAACAACAACAGCAACAACAACAGCGACATCGACGACAACAACAAGGCGGGAGTGGCGGGAAATTAAAACCGATCAGCGGAGATGAAAATGACAAGTGATGGAAGCGATCGGCGAAATCGGAGTTAAGGCGAAGAGCGATAGATAAGATAAACAGCAGCAATAAGTAAAAGCATCAAAATGAAAATGGCAATCAAGACAAATGGAAAGACATGAAAATTCAAAGATATACAATTCAGGAAACTGAAACATAATACTAGCCAAATTAAAAACAAATAAAATTAAAATCAAAAAAAAAAATATCGAAAAGTATAAAAATATATCGTAATAAAAATTCGCAAATATTTGGCAAATAAAAAATTTGAAAAAATCTAATTAAAAGAAATAATACAGACGAAGAAATAAAAATGTATTAACTCCGAAATTAAAAACGCTGCGAGGAGCCACCGAAACTGGAAATAAAAAGTCCAAAAATCCCCACAGCCTCGAATGGGCGAAAATTCCAGCTCACCGTCAGCATCACCGGCTTCAACATCATTATCGTCATGGATCGCCGTGCTCATGATCGCCGTCGTCGTCGTCGTCGGCGGCGTGATGACGATCGGGTTCATCATCATTAGCGGCCGGCTCGGGCGGGTCTCGTTTTTAAGACGCTTAGCGCTTGGCAGGAATTTAAGACTTTAAGAAGATACGTGTTTTAAGCACCAGCAGCAGCAACAATAGCAACAACAACAAAAACAACGAGAACACGACGAACAACATCCAAATGGACCTGCATTTTTTGCGCGCCTCAATCAAGCGTAAATGAATCAGACTCGCGGCCGGATTTCGTTTAATTTTCGGATTTAAATTTTCGCCTCTGCCCCAACCTGGCCCTCGCTCGTCTTCTTGTTGTTGGCGGTCTTTGTGTTGTTGTTGCTGCTGGTTGTCGCTCATTGAATGCTGCAGAAATTCAACTGTTGTTTTGTCCACCTTTGCTGCCCCAACCCCTTCTCCATCGCGACCACTCAAGGTGAATGAATGTCGCTGTCGTTTTTGTTGTTGTTTTTTTTTTTTCACACGCTACTCGGGCTTCAGAATCCGACTTATTTTTGTGCTCTTTTGAATACCTTGAATTGAACTTTTAATTATAACAACTCGTTCTCTCTCTCCTTTGCAGATGGTGCAAGCAATACAAGTGCTTCGGTTTCACCTTTTAGAGTTAGAAAAAGTAAGTACAACACCAAAACCAAACACCCAAACACCCAAACCCCACCCTTTCTGAACCTCAGACGGAAGCAAATGCAAGTGTTTTCCCCCTTTGCCTCGATCACGGGCAACATTTCGAGCAACATGTTGTCGGCGCCGAGACGCGGGAGGGCGAGCGACAGGTTGTCGGGTTTCCGATGCGAAATTGAGTTGTTGTTGTGGGCGTTGCTGTTGCTGGAGCCACCCCCGACGCCAACACAAGCGCGAGATCTCGACGGCAGTCGTCAACAACTCCAACACCACCGACAGCGGCAACAAAACTCGTTCGTTGGCGAACAATAACAATAAAAAGAAACTCCGGCAACTTTGTCCGGCCTCGTTGTTTCGGGGGCTGCAACCGCAACAATGACAACAATGCCAACAACAACAAGAGCAACAACAAGACGCAGTGCATGTGGCTGCAATTATTGGCGGCAACCGCCGAAAAATTGTCAACCGCTCTGACGTTTTATTGACCGCAAAATTTATGGGCCTCGGCCTCGCAGACCGCGGTCCGGCCCGAGTGACGGCGTTGAAATGCGGCCCATGTCGAATGTCTAAATTAACTGCAGTTGCTGACAACGGCAACAGCAACAACAACAGTGGCGACATCCAGCAACAACAGGAACCAAGCAATAACAACCGGAGACCACAGGTCGAGGAGGAAAGGAAAATTGATCGAAGGCAGCTGTCGTCGTGGTCTCTGGGGTGGAGCAACAGACTTCATAGATCGGCGGGTGGTGGGCGGATGATGAGGGGGGAGGAGGGGGGTTGGGTGAGTTCGCCACACCCCCTCAGGCCCTCCCCCGTTCGCTCCCCAAATCGAAAGCTTTTCAAGTCGAGCGATCGCTCTTTTGTTGTTTCTTTTTATTGCTTTCCCTCGGCAGTTCCAACATCCTGTTGCTGCTGCGGTTTTATTTACATTGCTCTGCTTCTGCTTCTTCTTCTTCTTGGGAGCAGTCTCCTTCTTCTTCCTCCCCATCGCCCGGTGCTCTTTGTTGTTCCTCTGGTTCTTCTTCTGGTTCCTCCTCTACGACTTCGTTTCGCTTCCTCCTGTCCGTTGGCCGCAATGAAAACAAACAGCAGTTGCTGTTGCTGTTGCTGCCTCTCGCTTTAATGTTGCTCATGGCAAAGTCAACAACCAGCGGCAGCAACAACAACAACAATCGCTGCCGATGACGACAATGAAATTTCCACGCCACAGAAAGCACTCGGCGTCCGGCTCCCGCCCCCACTCGCGATCGTCATCGGCACCTGGGTGTTTTCCACATTCGTCTTGTTCGTCTTGCCGCCGTTGTTGTTGTTATTGTTATTGTTCTCATCGCTGCTGCTGTTGTTGTTATTGTTCGCATTGTTGTTGTTATCGTTCCCATAGCCGCTGTTGTTGCTGCGGTTCCTTGCGGCGCGCTTTGTTTTAATTTCCGCGCTTTGATTTGAATTTTATGACAGCCCAACAACAGCAACAACAACAAAAGCCTGTCGAAAAATTTACGCACTGTGAAGCGAAGCGTGTGTTGTTGTTGTCTGCGGGGTGGGGAGTTCGGACGGAGTTCGGATTTGACGAAATAAAAATCATGAGGTGCGACTTTTGTGGGTCGCCCCTTGAAAACTCGTCCATTCTCGTGATGCGAGCCCTCGAGGGATGCGGCGACGCCATAAATTAGGCAACATTTCCGTGTCGGCGTCGGGGTCGACATGCCCGGCTGGCTGCGGGCGCCCAGGCCGACACCTCCCACCTTTCACCAGCCACGAGACCGCCTCGGACCCCGATTCGACTCGCTTTCCACGCCAGCTCCCGACTCTTTCCCACCGTGTCTTTTCCAACTCTTGCCCGACTCTTTTTCCCATCTCCTTTTCCTACTCTGTTCACCATCTTTGTTCCATCTCCTTTCCATCTCTTTCCCAACCCTTTCCCTACTGTTTTCCCTACTCCTTTCCAACTATTTTCCCTAATTCTTTTCTCTCCCCACCCTCCATCCGAATTCCCCTCGTTTCCCACCCGAACTCGTCTCTCCTTCCCTCCTGCGCTCTGCTCCCATCCAGTTTTCGTTCTTTTTGGGCATTTGATGAATGCCTTCACCTCGAAAAACTTCCCTAAATCGAAAATTATACGTTGCCGCGATCGTGAACGCGATCTGGATGGCGATCTCGATGGCGATGGCGAGGGCGGTTGCGCTCACTTAAGCGAGAACGAGGCCTGGGTCGAGCGGCCGCTAATGAGCGAGGGGGACGGCGCGATCGGGGAAGTAAAGGTCGGTGCGTGCGCTTGGAAAATTAATTAGAGACAAGAGCGCCGAGGCGTGACGGGCGGACGGACCGACCGACGGACGGACGGACGGACGGACGGACGGACGGACAGACAGGCGGATGGATTCGAGGACGGCGATCGAGAGGGCGGGATCGACTGAGACGAAGTCTGAGTCGGATTGGAAGACGTCGACGTCGACGACTGACCTCTGTCGGGTTTTCTTTTGCGGCTTAAGTAAGAAATTATGCAAATTTACGAAATTAAAAGGCAAGAACAACAACAACAACACCAACAACAGCGATCGAGACAACCACGGGCATCAACAAACGCCGAAAATCATCATCAACTTCAGGAATCACTACAACGCCAGCAACAACAACAACAGCAGCAGCAGCAGCAGCAGTCGAGAAGACACAAAAAGCCAAAACTCGGAAACCGTCGTCTGCTTCTTCTTCTCCATTAAAGGCAAGCACCAGCAGCCGACGAGGCTGAGGCACCCAAGCACACACACACACACACACACACACATGTGTTGGCCATCAGCCAGTCCATCGGTCCCTGTGGCTTTAAGCCGAACTCGGCCGAGCCAACCCGACCCGACTCGACTCGACTCGACTCGCGCCGGCCGGGCCGCGCGCTGAACTTGATCCCAAAAATACTTATATCCAATGATCGCATACAAATGAATGGAGCCCTCTCTCACTGCTGTTGTTGTTGTTGTTGTTGTTGCTTGCGACTGCCTAAAAACCTGTTCGCCCGAACGAAACCCGACTTAGACTCAGACCGAGTCGAGTCGAGTCGAGCCGAACCGAGCTCGAAACAGCGTCGAAGTCGATTCAATTCGGTTTCGGAACTTGATGGAAGAAATTCCGATTTGGGGTTTCGTTCATTGTTGCTGTTGTTGTTCTGGTTGTTGTCGTCGATTTTGTTGCTGTCGATTTGGTTGCTGTCGATGTTGTTGTTGTTGTTGCTGTTGTTGTTGTTGTTGGATATCAATCCCCCTCGCAGTCGTTTGACTAAAGGCCTTTCGGACATTGAGAAACAGCCAAAAGTCAAATTGATTGAAATTCGACTTGAACAAAAATCACGCCGGAGCCACGGGAGGGGAAGCGAAAATTCAATTCGAGAAATATGGGAATAAAAACGTCCGACCGCCGCCTACGAGAGGACGGCAAAGGCGACGGCCGGTGGCGAGGTGCGGCAGGGGCCGACGAGGAAAATCCGCCGATTCACGGGACGATCTTCGCATTCTTCGGCCAAAGCGGAGAAATCCTCCTCCTGGGCGAAAGCGTCACGGATTCGGATTCGAATTCGGATTCGGCACGGGAGAAAATCGAAAGCTTTCTTTCTGGTCGATTTTCTGTCGTTGCGATCGCGAAGAGCTCGCTCTGGACTTAATGAGTGGCGGTCGCAGCAACAACAATGGCGTGATCATCGTCTGTCACTGCGGCGAAAGTGGCTGCAGTTCTTAGCAACTGCCACAGCAACAACAACAACAACAACAACAACCCATTTGGAACTCAATCTGACGACAAACGCTGATCGCTGCCTCTGGCCTTTGCCGCTGCAGCGCCTGCAATCGTCGACTTGTTTTTGCTAATTATGGTTTAACACCTATTTTTTGTTGTGCCAAACCGTCGGCCAACTGTCGTTGTTGTTGCCATTGTTGTTGTTGTTGCCGCAGTCGTCTTGGCCATGTTCGTCGCCGCGGTCGCGGACTTAATTAAGCCGACTTCGCGACGACTGCGTCTGTGTCAAACATTTTTATTGCATTTTCACAACTCGTCGCATTTTCTTGTGGTTCGCGTTGTAGCCGTTGTTGTTGTTGTTGTTGTTGTTGCTGCTGCTGCATCAGTAGCCGTGTCTCCTCCTTTTTCCACACCCTCGTCACCTCCGGCCAAACGAGTTTCAAACCAACCGCCATCGATCGATCCATCGCTCACTCTGTCCGTCTGTCTGTCCATCTGTCTGTCTGTCTGTCCGCGAAGATTTGCCATTTTGTGGCACGACATGAGCCGGCCTGCGTCTGCCGCTAATTATGGGGGCGGGACCCAGGGGCAGCGAGACAGAGACAGAGCGATCGAGAGAGAATTGTTTTCCAATCCGCTCGATTGGCAGGACTTTCTCGGCTTCGGCAGCGGCTTCGGCAGCGGCGGGATCGGGATCTCAATTTCTCGGGAAGGGGGATTTGCGGGATTTCACCGAAAACGGCAACGGCTACAACAACAGTTACAACAACGAGAACAATAATGACACCCACCTGCAGTACGAGCCATGACTCAAAAGTTGATTCTTCGTCGCTGTTCGTGGCTGTAGAGACAAAAACACGAACAATAACAAAAAAAACTGCATTATGCATGACTGCTTTTTATTGTTGTAGACGTCGTTGCTGCTATCGTTGTTGTTGTTGTTTTGGGGCTCCTCTGACAAAAGCAACAACAACAACAACAACAACAACAGCACTAATATAGTCCAGTGTGAGCGCTGATCTTATCTCATCCCACGACAGGTTTTTGTTTTGTCATTTGTCACTCACAGCACAAATACAGCAACAACAACAACAGCAACAACACATTACCCACACTCGCACAAAGACCTGACGGCAGACTAACAACAACGACAACAACAACAATAACAGCAAAGCTTGGCAGTATAAGAAGAAGACGAAGACGACGAGGCGAGGAGCAGACACGTTGACGATCGAACGATTCAGCGATTTCTGCATTCACGAAATGACAGAAACAGCAACAGCAACAATAGTTACAATAAGAACAGAAATTTGTTGTTGTTACTTGATACACTTAGCAAAAAAAAGACAAAAGAATGGCCGAAAGCTAATGTCAGTAGAAATGACGGAAAGTCAAAGATGGGAAGAAGGGACGAAAATTTGTCTCCAAAGTCCGATCTGTCGCCCTCGGATTTCGCTCAGTGCAGCCGTCGGACGAACGTTGTCGAAACTGGTTGGCGGCGTTGCCAACCGGCGCGACGGAGCCGTGGCAGAGGCGCTGAGGGCACGAGGATGGTGGAGGGAGGAAGGAGGAAGGGTCGGGGCTGCGGAGCGTGGAATTAAAATACAATTAATTCGCTTGTATTTTTATAAATATTTGTTACAACAACAAGAACGACAACGACAACAACAACAACAACAACTAGTAGTAGATTGTACAACAACAAGAAGCATTTACACTGACATTTATTCCATTGGAATGCCAGAAACGATGCAAATCCGACGACGACGACGGCTTCTCGACGCAGAACGCAAAACACTTTTAATCAGCTCGATCTCTCCTTCTTCGCCGCCCCTCTCGCCCTCTCGCTCACTCTCTTCCGTGTCTCTGTGGCCGTTCGTATCTGCGCGATGCGATCGCAACAAGCTATTATATTTTGCTCCGCCATCGTCCACGTTGGCTTTGACGTTGGCCAAGATTATCTGGGAGAGGAAATCGAAAATTACCACGGCCCGAGATGCAGATCGCTGCGGGCCGATAGCGAGACGTATCTAGAACGCTCCTAGTCTCGCATCTAATAGATCGCCTCGGCCATCCAGCCAGCCATCCGTCCAACCATCCGTCCGTCCGTCCGTCTGTCAGCCGTTGCACGAGGGAGCGCTCGCTGGAGCTCCGCACATGTGGAGCACTCGGAGCCTGGGAATGCGCGGTAATTGACGAGCGAGAGAGAGAAAGAGACGGCGCGCGTATCCGCCCGACGGCGGGGGGCGACGGAGGAAAATAAAAATAAAGATCGTCTGCTGTTTCTCGTCTCCACTCGCACAGGATGCAGCTGCTCGTGGCCGACGAATGTCAAGATTGAAAAGTGCATCGTTTTTCACTCTCTCTCTCACTCGCTCACTCTCTGCCTCTCTGCCTCTCTACCTCTTCCTCGCTTTCTACCCCCCTTGCCGCGCTCTGCCCTTGGCCAATCGCTCCTTCTCGCTCCCTTGCGGAAGCCGTCGACATGTGCCGAACCGCCGGGCCGCCCGGCCGCCTGGCTTCGAAAGCAATTTCAACTGGGGATTCTTCGCCCTTCTTCCTCCGGCCCCATCTGTCCCTCGCTCTGCTCCGTCGCCCCCCTTTGTCCTCCCTCGTTCGGCACTCGCTGACCCAAAACCCTCGGACCTTCGGACCCGCGCTCGATGGTCCTTCGCCGTCGCCGTGGCCGCCGCCTCGCCTTCGCCTCGCCTTCGCCTCTCCGGTCACTCGGTCGCCCGGTCGAAATGACATGCAAATGAGTTCGGCCTGCGCGCATACGTTGCTAAAATGGCGCGCGAAACGCCGCGGCAGCAACAACAACCAGGCCGCGCTCCGAATGGGTTCCCGACGCAATTTCGACGACGTCCAGCCGGCCGCCGGCCGCCGGCCGCCGGCTGCGAGGGTCAGTCGGAGGGACGGCTGTGCAACCGGCTCCGGCCGTGTGCCCTCGGGCGCCGACGGCAGCCATGCATATTTTTCGTTCTCCCCCTCTCGCTCTTCCCTCGCGACGGGAGCTCGAACTTTGGCTGCTCTTCTGGGTGTTGTTGGCGATAGTGGTGGTAGTAGCAGCATTGTTGTTGTTCTCCTCCCATGTTGTTGTTGTTGTTCGATGTCGCTGTTGTTGTTCTGTGCGAGGCATCGTCGTCCCTGTTGCCGTTGCAAAGTGCGTTCGCTCGGTGCCCAGAGACAACCACTGGGCTCGCACTCCAAGCATCGGCGATAAACAAGCGCGATAAGGAAGTTCTCTCTCTCTCTCCCTCTCTCTCTGGCGCGCTGTCACCTGCCTACTAGCGCGCGCTGGTATGCAAATCCGCTAGAAAGGAACCACTGGGTGCGAGTGAGCGCCGAGTAAAGGAAGCTTAATGAACTTGCCTGGAAGAGCGTCATTAATCGCCATCGGCCGGCAGCGCGGACAGAGGGGGCGGCGAAGTCACCTGAGACCATCTCGCTTCACCAGGCTTCCTGCCGTCATGTCCGCCATCCTTTCTACCATCAGTTCCTTCATCGTTCCTACCGTCATTCCCACTATTTTTACGATCGCTCCAACCGTTCTTCCTACCATACTTGCTAACATCTTTCCTGCCATTCTCTCCACCATCCGTCACACCGTCATTCCTACCATCCTTCCTGCCATCCTTCCTGCCATCCTTCCTGCCATCCTTCCTGCCATCCTTCATACTATTCTTCCTACCATCTTTCCCACGATCCTTCGTACCATCTGTCCTAGCATCTTTTCCACTATTCCTCTTGCCATCTTTCCCAACATTTCCCATAATATTTCCTACCGTCCTCCCGCCATCCTAGCTTTCATCCTTCCTACCACAATCTCCCTCATTTCTTCCTTCCGATGAACGGTCAACTTGTGGAAACTTCGCGGACGACTCCTGCCGCCCGCCGTCCCGCGCTTTGACGAACTTGGCCTCAAATCTTCAGCGATCTTGTTGTTGCTCCGGCTCTGGTTCCGGCTCTGGCCCTGGCTCTGGCTCTGGCAACCCGTTTCCCAGCGCGTCCCCGGCCCCATCCCGGTGACCCCGTCTCACGCTCTCTCGTCCTCCTCCGGCCGAGGGACCCTGGCCAGAACCCGTTTTTGTCGCGATCGCTGCACGGACACATTTTTTGTCGGTTGTCGGTCGTCGGTCGCGGTTGTTGCTGTCGTCGCTGTTGTGGCCGTTGCTGCTGCTGCTGACCAACTCCTGACCGGATCGCGCTTTGCGGTCAATGTTATTTTCTCCAGCAACAACAACAGCTCGTGGCACTAGCGACAAGGCAACGCAACGTGCGGCGACGTAATCGAACGTAACGTAATGCGGTAACAGTTATTCGACTGGTTTGCCAGAGGTTCCTTTGTCACAGTTTTGCCGTTGACTTTTTGGCCTTTTGTCTTCGTCGTCCGATCGTCCGATCGTTCGCTGGATCGCTGGATCGCGATCGATCGTGTCGCACAAGGACAACGACAACATCTTGTGGAGAAAATCACAAATTTGACGCGATTTTTTCTCTTGCTCGCCTGCTTCTGGCCGGCTTTCGAGCCACGTGTTGCCGTCCTCGTCATTAAAATTGCATAAAAATGTAGTTTCCAATAAAAGCAACATCGCCGTCTTCCTCTTCCTCTCCTGCCTGTTCATCCTCGTCTCGACCAGAGTCGTCGGAGTCGTCGAAAAAATTAAAATTTCCTGCGGTCGTCGCCGGTTCCAAAGGGACTTCGGGTATGCGCCAACAACGAGCGCTGCATCGAAGAGCGGCTGACGAGGCAGAGGCCGAGGAAGAAGAAGCGTCGGCAGCAGCAGCAGCAACATGTTGCATTGCTGCGCGCGCCGCGACGCGGCCACGTGACAGCGAACAAGCGGACAAATCAATTTGCAGCCACACTCTCGCTCTCGCTCTTGGTCTCGCTGTCGGTCTCCCTCTCGCGCCCCTCCCGGCTCGCCCTGCTTCTCGCATCCCAGCGCTGCCCATCGCGTACGCAAACGCAAAAAGGAGAAGAAAAATAATCACACGAGGAATAATGATAATGTTGCTGACAACAATTATTGCAATTGTATGCGTTGCCAACGATGGGCAGTCGGCCGTGCGAGTGCAATAAATAAAATTGATATGTTTATTGTTCCTCTTCCACTTGGCCATCGCCATTGCCGTCGCCATCGTCGTGGTCGTCGCCGCCGCCGTCGTTGTTGTTGCTATCGTCCCCATTGCTGTTGTTGTGACAAAAATGTTGCAGCGCCAATGAAGACGACGACGACGACGGCGTTGGAGATGACATCGTTGTTGTTGCCGGCGCTGCCATTGCCATTGCCGTTGATGATGTGCTCGATAATAATTTTTGATTAATTTGTCAAGTGTTGCATTTGACAAGTTGCCGGATCGCGTTGCACACGGGTGGGCCTCGGGGACCGAGATCGTTATCGTGAGCCGCCTCAAGTGGGGCGGAAAAACTTGCACTTGCTACCGTCGCCGTCCGTCAAGTACTTCGGTACTTTAGCATAGTAGTATTCTAGGTATCGTAAGCAGTATTCTAGGTATTTAAGTATGCTAAGACCCCGATCCCCACTCCCGAGCTTCCCAAAGACCGCAGAACCAGCGGCATCTGTGGAGGTCCCGAGAAAGAAGTCCTCGAACTGAGGGCCCTCGGCCTCGACCACTCCCGGTTATCGCAAGATTCACCAGCACCGCACCGCACCGTATCGCATCGCATAGCACCGCACCGCCCACCGTAGAACCCCCGTAGAGCCCGCCCCAAACACCCACCTGCCAGGGTCTCTGGACGTTTATCGAAGTCGTTTGCGAAAAGGACTGAAGTAAATAAAAGAGTACCGAGAAGACAATTCCCAATTGAATTAAATCTAAATTAAATTAGAATTCCTTTGCAATTTCGCTTCACTTTCCAATCTCAGACTGAGATTTGAAATTCAAACAGAAATTCAAAACGAACAAACCTAAATGAAACAAAAATGAACTGAAATGAAATGAAATGAAAACAATCGCTACAACCGTCTCTTCTGTTCTTCTCTTTCCGTACCATTGCAGGTGCACGAATTATGCGATAACTTCTGTCATCGATATATATCGTGTTTAAAGGGTAAAATGCCAATAGATTTAGTGATCGACGAACGGGACACCACCAAACCACCAGAGTTGGGTTCAGCAAATGGTGAAGGACGAAGTAATGCCGATTCGACATCGCACACCGATGGAGCTAGTACACCAGACGTTGTGAGTACCCCCTTCGCGGGAGCACATGGTCCTATATTGGCGAGCTACAATGCGGTGGTGCACCCATGTTCGTAGTACGATAACGACCTTCTTGCAAAAACGAAGCGGGTGCTCACAATGCCCTGGGATTAAAATAACAATAAACAAACTAATAGAAAACCATAAAACGCAAGCCAACCGAAAAACAAAACCGAAAAAACCAATTATGAAATTCAATAAAATCGCAAACATGGCCACAAAAAAGCACAAAAAGCAAAATAACAATAAACAGCAGCAAAAACAAGCAAAAAAAAAAAATAAAATAAAATCAAAAAAATCTAATTCAAACACAATAACAGAACAAAAACCAAATGATCCTTGAACACCGCCGCAAGTATTGTCACACGTATAGCGTCAGCAACATGAACACCAAAAGCAAACCAATCAGACACAGCCAAAAGCCACAAAGCAAAAACAGCAGTCCAAAGCAAAGACACAAATTCCAAATTCCAAATTCAAATCAAACTCGAATTCAAAGTCAGTACCAGAGTCGATGATCGTCGCCGTCGTGGGTCGGGCCGGCAGCGCCGACGACGAACAGCAGCAGCGCGCCGCAGCAGCAGCCGCCGAGGAGCAGCAGCGGCCGGGGCCGGCAACACCGCGACTCCTGTTGCTGCTGCTGTCGCTGGTTCGTCGTCGTCGGCGCTGCTTCGCCTGCGCCCGACGCCCTTTCTTTGATTTTTGTTGCAACTCCTTCCAGTCAAAGCCATGGTTGCCGTTGCTATACGTGCAACAATCGCCGGTGCCCGCGACTGCGACTGCAGCAGCAACTGCAGCTGCAGCAGCAGGACGAAACACACTGCGAGAAACTCACTCGGTGCTCGAGTTTTTGTTCGCTGTTTATTGTTATTTTTAATAAAAAAAAAAAAAAAAACAAATACAGTACATACAAAACAAAGCAAATAATTAAATAAATTTGTAAATTTCCAAACAATAAGTAACTGAAAATACTTTCAAATACACTCAGAAAATAGCAACAAATTTGTAAAAAGTTAATGACAAGAGAGTAAAGCAAAACTAAACAATTTAAGTACCACAGATTAAACTAAAAATTTAACTAAAATTAATTAAATTACAAGTAATGAGGAAGATCCATTTGAGAATCCTTAAATTAAGCTTCAACCCAGAGAGAAATTTGCTTAAATGTGAAACAAGAACCCAAGAAAACACAAAAGAAAAAAAAAAAAAATAAGTCAAGAAGAACTTCGTTTTTGCAAGAGGCCCATATAGCTCGCCAATATTTTTTTAACCTATACATATTTACATATATATACATATATATTTATATCTCTTACCGATAATCATAACCACTAACCCGAACCGCGCCTTGGGGCCGCCACCTGTTTTGATTTCCACCCGCCACGTCCACCAACCCAGCTCCCCGACCCCGAATTGAGTTCAACAACCCGAACCCCAACCCGACCCCAACCCGGCCGACCCCTCCTCGGGGCTCGACCGGCTCCGCCTCCCCGCGAGGCTTGTAAATATTTCAGAGAAACTCCGCCTGGCATCGGGCACGTTGACTTTTCAGTTTCGTTTCGCTTCGTTTCCTTTCCCTTCCCCCTCCGCCAAGCATTTTCAGTTTCGATTTTGAGTTTCGTCTTCAACGCTTCCAAACGCGGACTCATCTCCCCATCTCTGTCTCTCTCTCTCTCTCTATTCGCCCCTCAGCAGGCCGCCGAGAGCAATTTCGCTCCCCTGGAACAGACCTATGCGGACTACCGCATAAAGCACGAGGCCGACCTCTAGTTCGGGCGTCTCCGCGTCTCTCCGCCCCTCAGCCTCAGCCTCAGCCTCGCCCTCGTCACGGTCACGATCGTCCTGTCGCGCGGAAAGGACCTCCTCTGCCTCTTATAATAGGAGATCGGGAGGAGCGGAGAGAAGCTCGAGGCTGAGGGTGAGCGCGAGAGGCAGGGACCGAGGGAGGGAAGCAGTCGGACTCGCCCAGGGTCCGCCTGCTCCCGAAACGTCTCTGCCTCTCTCTCTCTGGCAGCAGAAGGATACACTGTGAAATAAAGAAGCACAGCGAGAAACAGACCAAGAGACGACGAGGGTGAGGTTGATCGGGGACTGACTGGGGACCAGAGTAGAGCAGGGCTTACTGAAGGTAGTGGGAGTAGGGCCAGGGACGATAGACGATGCTGACCACCGTGGAAGGCCAGGCAGACCCACCCACACACTTAGCTGGGCGGTCGCTCAGAGATCGTGCACGGGATTGCTGGGGTTTGGCCTAGACCGTCGTGGCTTTCGTACAACACGCGAGGGCCTGTGGTTCCTCCCTAGAGGTCCCGGATCGGACCGACTTACGCGACTTTTCCACTCCACTTCACTCCACTCCACTCTGATCTAGAGGACCGCAGCTCATGCGATCGATCGTCTTTCCAAAGTCCAATATTTTATTTACGTAGAGCTAGCGTCTAGTTGTATGGTCTTATCTCAGAAGGGAACTTCCGAAACTGCGAAACCCCACACTCCAAACTCTAAACTCTAAAACGACTACAAAAGAATGAGAAACCACACTTAACGAAAATGTATACGATTTTTCCTAATGAAGAACAAATTAAAATTAAAAATGCAACTATATGTATATCCATTGACAACACGTTTACGTCCGGACATTCGGCAAGGCGACCTTGCTAGTACTTTGAAACTTGCCAAAAACATTGAGAAAGAAAGATGGTTTTATTTTGACTCTAACGCGCCCCTCGCCGTGGGGGCCACCACAGTGATGGCGAACTCGGTGCGCCACTCAACGAAAATACGTAATTTTGATAATAACTACAGATAGAGCTCCAGTTTAGGAACAGATTAAAGCTATTTAAATCTATTATATGAGAATGCGAATTCTCCCATTGGTGAAAAGTTATACGAAAACTACAAACGCAAACTAAAAAAAACAAAAAAAAAAAAAATATTGTAATGTAAAAACCTAAGTTCAAATGAAGAGTATACGAATAACTTAATTTTATGTTTTCCCTTGAAGCAGTAATTAATTTTTAATGAAAACCAATAACGTTGCGTGACGTTGAGGAACGTAACGTAACTTGACGTGACGGGACGGGACGTAACGTGACGTGACGTGAGGTGAACTAAAAATACGTAACAAACATACATCAAGCATATACGATTAAATTTTAAAGAGAACCTTCTTCTAAACTATTTAAACCAAGCGAGAACTAAGTAATTCTTCAACCTACGATACTAAGTATTTCATTAAAATTTAAATACAACTAACTCTAATGATAATATAATAATAATAATAATGATAATGATAATGAATAATGATGAAATAATGAATAAACACGAGTCCGTGACACGCGACTTTACTTGAAGTAAACTTTGCTCCTAACAAACGAAAACACTTTCCTCAACTACTAAATGTATACTAACTCCTATTTTAATTTACGAAAGCAAACAAAACAAAACAAAACAAACTATAACAAAAATCAAAATGCAAAAGGAAGTAAACTAGAGGTTAATGTTAAAGAGAAGAATTGTACTTAATGCGACACTTAGAGGATAAACTTAAGCTTAGCGGTAACTGTAAAGCTATATGGGCAGGCGTACGAGTATAGAGTACTTTTCAGTTCGAATTGAAGAAACACTTGAGAAACCAACAGACAAACCAATGAATCTACACTAAACCCAACTACCAGAGTAGAGAAAGCGCCGCAGCTTTTGTACATACAGATACTTTGAGAATAACTAGTTGTTGTACTTGTAAATCAGCGAGCTTTTCCTTAGTTCGTTTCTTTGTTCGACCTTCGGTTATTCGGTTTGTGCAGACTCCACGAGTTTCTTTGGTTTTTGTTTTCTCGCATTTCAATTGAAGAGTACTGGGAAATGATGAAAATATTGAAGTATGATCTAATTGAAGTATGATAATTTGAAAGCTTTGCTTTGTTGAAATTTGAGTTTTTAAAGAAATTGATTTTGTTCGTTGTTATTCTATGTTTAATGCTATTATATTGTAATCTATATATATATATATATAAATATATGTGAAACTTGACTATATATGATGATTGAAAACTGAAATACGTAATTTTGCTTTAGGTGATATAAATATATATATAGTATATATATATATTGTAATAAGAAAGTTCTAATACTGAAAATAAAAAAACTAAAAAAAAATTAATCGTAATGGATAATGTTCTTTTGAAGTATTCTTTTAGACTTTACATGATTATTATTATTATTGTCATTTTTTCTATTTTATGAAAATATTTTTTTTTTTTACCTTTACTAAGAGAATGAGAGAATTATAATTATGCTGAAGCAGAAAGAGAATGAGGATAATTTTTATTTCATGAAAATGATAACAAGTTGTTTAAGTCTAATCTTAGTTGTTAGCAAAATTGTAATAAAACGCAATCAAAAAACAAAACACAAACTTATACGATATACATTTTAATGTAATATTTTTAATTATTTGTATGTATACTAAAAGAAACAACAACAAAAACTAATGATATATTTAAAAGTCTACTGATGAAGGAATGAAAATGAAAAAACAAATAAAAACCTACAAAAGTTGAACACAAAAATATAAAAAACAAACGTAATGAAAGTTAGCCAATAAAATATATGAATAATATATTTCAAAAATAAACAATTTGTGAATTTTCTTCTTTCTAAACCGAAGAGAGAGATAGAGCTAGGGTGATTTTTCCCCAGCCTACAACAGGTCGATTCGATTGTTCGAGCTGGCATCGATGAAGAGCATTCCGATTAAGACGAAGGTGACGACAAAGGTGAAGGTGAAGATGAAGATGTGCAAGGTCCAGTAGACCGAGAAGAAGAAGAAGAAGAGTCACTCCGAAGTCTCGTGTGAGGAATTCAACGTTGAAGCCGTTTAGTAGAAAAGTAGAGAAAATCGACACTGAAATGACGAGGGGAAAAATATTGTAAATTAGAAGAAATCGCGACGAAACCGAAAGAGAATTGTAAACTTTGATCCGTTCAGTTCCGCTTAAAGGGGAGTTGATTCGAATTCAGGAATTTCTTCTTTTCAGAGAAATTTTCAGATTCGCCTCAACATTGGTGTCGACCGTTGAAGGGATCCGACTTTGTGGGACTTTCGGCAAAAACCTTAAAAAATCTTTTCATTATTTTGTGCTTGTTGTTTTTGTTGGCTCCATATAAAATGCATCGAGTGTCCAGGGCCAGATGTTCATTTATTGGCAGCAACTGCAACAACAACCCCAACAGCGCCGGCAACAGCTACAACAACAACGGCTACAACGTCAGCCACAACATCAGTCAAAATTGATTAATAAAATTTCCATCACATCGTCGACTCGAGATGTGCAACAAGGCATCGTGTTGCAATCGCTCGGTGCCTCTCGGCGTTGTCCTGGTTGTGCCTGTTGTTGTTGTTGTTGTTGTTGGTGCTGTTGGTTGATGGCTCGACCGTGCCCGAGCTCGGATTTCACCGAAAAACTGCGCTCGGGTTTTGGGCACATTTCCAACAACAACAGCGGGCCGGCACATGGGACGTGGTCCTGGCGGCGTCGCAGGGTCTGCGCGGGTCCCGGCGCACGAAAGCCGCTTACGGGCGACCGGGAGCGCGAGGGTCTCGGGTGTCAGTCCGGGCGTGCGACGGAGATCGTTTTCGACGCCGCCGACAGCGGCATCGACATCGACATCGACGGCGGAAGCGACGTCGACATCGCCGTCGCAACTCGATGCTCATTTTTCGAATCCGATTCGATTTTTCTCCCGAGGAACGTTTTCTGTAATTCGAGGAATTTTGTTTTTGAGCATTTTTGTTTTTTGTGGACTTTATGTAGGCGATAATATTTGGCCATTTGAGAATATTTTTCAAGTTTTTTCCTTTTCCGACTTTTTGCGACCTGCTTTGGCCTCTCCTCGCCTTCTTTTCGTGTAATTTTCCCATTATTTCTAGTTTTTGTGTGAAGATCTCCCTTTATTTTCCGCGACCGAGTCAGTGATTTCTTGATGTCGTCCTCCCTCCCACCTTCGCGCTCCATCCATCTCTCTCTGGCTCGCTCCCTCTCCACCGAGGGTTGCTGCGGGTCCGCCAGCAACGCCCACCTCGTTGTTCCATGGCGTCTCCTCTTCCTCTTCTTTTTTCCGCCTTCCCCTCATTTTCTGTGTTTCTGCTGTTGTTGTTCTGGGACTTTGGTGTTGTTGTTGTTGTTGCTCTGTGCCGATCGCCGGGAGTGGGTAACATTTTCCGAATGCTTCCCGTTTCTCGCTAAACGTTTAAATCATGCAACGAACCATGTGAACAAAACAGAAAAAATACAACAACACCTTAAATGACTTTGCTCCCCTCCTACTCCACTGACTTCTCCGACTTCACCGACTTCCCTCCCTCCGCCACTCCTCCTCGTTGGCCGCCGCCGTCCGCCTGCCTGGTTTTCTAGGGTTCTCCGAGCCCGAGCCCGACCCGGACTCCGGCTCGGGCCTGCGTCCGAGGGCCGGGCCGCATTTTGCGTGATTGCTCGAGGCGTGGTGGCTGTTACTGGCTCTTGTGTTGTTGCTGTTGTTGTTGTTGCTGCTGCTGCTGCCATTACCATCACCCTTGTTGTTGTTGACTATGTTGCTGAAGTTGTTAAGCAAGTGGCAAGACAATGCAATTGGTTGCTGTTAGCCGTCATTATTGTTGCTTGGCGTTGTTGTTTTTGTGTCTTTTCCCCCATTTTTCCCTTTTGTTGCTGCTGCTGGCTTCTACGCCTACCTTGATTTTTCCAATTTTCTTGCCTCTCGTGAGTTCTTTGTATCGCTCCCTTCGCGCCGCCCCGCCCTCGGGCCTTTGTCTGGGCCACCTTCGGTCGCCCGGTCGCCGGTTGCCGGTAGTGGCAGGAGTTGCCGCCCGCGGAATTTATGTGGGTGTTGAAAAATCTGGCAGCACGCAGCTCGCCGCATGCAACATTTGTCAGTGTGGCCTGGCTGCGTTTGGCGCTCCTCGCCTTAATTAAAGTTTTTCGACGCCGACGACGACGCTGTTTACGGCCGAGCGACCGACGACGATCGGACGACAAACTGTCTGCCAAAAAATCCCGGTCGTCCACGAAGACAACAACAACAACAAGAACAACAACATCAACGACAGCAATGTCAACCGGTTCTCACCACGTTCTGCCGCGAATTCACCACGGCAAAAACAAGTCCCGACAACGACGACGACGTTTGTTTCGGGCCCGCCGAAGCCCAGAAGGGCTGAATACAATCAAAGCCTCGCTTGCCTCGCATGCCTCGCTCCGCTTGAAGCAAAATTTTTGAGTTACAATGAAAGCTTCGCTTCAAAAGTCAAAACATATGTTATGTGTCAAATTGTCTTGTCGAAGTGAATTTTGTTTGTAAACAAGAAAAATAAATTAAATAAATTAAACTGAGAAATGGATTTAGAAAATTTATTATGGTTGATGGTGGTTCTGATATTGCTCCATGAAGCAAAAGAACGATTGACGATTTTAAATGGAGGCCCATGACTTCTCTCTTTTTAATTTATTTTTATATCCATAATCGCGTTTATTAAAAATGCATGGATATTTTGTTATTTCGTTCAAAAGTATTTCTTCGAACGACATTATTTTAAAGAAACAATTATTTTAAAGGACAATTATAAAGAAAACTCAACAAATTCAAATCAATCAAAAATTTGAATTCAAAAAATTTGAGACAAAACAGACAAAACAGCTGTTTCCATCTGTCAAAGCCTCAGAAAGTTGAAATTTCGCGAACTCGAAGCATGAAGCGAAGCGAGCAAGCGAGGCAATCTTTCATTGTATTCGCCGCCATAAGACTACGTGTATTCAACTTAAACGTCAAGGCGAAGCAAGCGAGAAAGCTTTGATTGTAGTTCGCCCTAGACGAAGCCCTACGAATGAGGCGATGGTTCGAGAAGACAATAACAACAAAAACAACAATTGTATAATGCAACAAAACTGACAATAACAATGAGAAGAGCAACAACAACAACAACAATTGGTACCTCCGGCCGTCTTCGCTCGCCGCGACCGCAAAAACCGTAGACAACGTGATTTGATTTTCAAGTTGATCTCGTTTTGAGGACTTTGTTATCCACGAGACGTCGCGACGGTCCCGCACCCCCTGCCCCGCTCTCTCTCTCTCTCTCTTTCTCTCCTTCTCTCTTTCCTCCCCCACCACTCTCGCCCCTCTCACTCCTGGTCCTGCGCCTGCGATTTTGGTGAGACCCACGAGGAGGCCGGCGAAACAGCGGGGGACCGCGAGTCGACCGCAAAAATGTCATCATCTCCGCTGTCAATGCTTCGATCCTCGCCTCGACGCATTTCTTTCTACCTGCTCGCCTCCGTCTGTCTGTCGGCCTGTCTCCAACGCTGCCGTTGTCGTTCTCGTTGTCGTGCCCAAAAAACACACAAACCGAGCCCGGTCGATCGCCGCCGGTCGCCGCCGGTCGCCGGTGCTCGGCCGAAGCGCGTTGAATGCGATACCTTCAAGAATTGTAACGAATTTCGGGCCATTCCTGCAGCTGCCCGCGCCCTCGCCCCTCGCCCCACACCCTCTGTCCAGCCGACCCTCCGTCCGGCTCCGGGATCGCGTCAAATTTCGAGGACCGCTTCTGGGTCGCCGGCGCAGGCGAGAACTCGAGTCAACTCGCTGGGGACTTCGGACAGTGGCGATCGTTGTCGATCTCGCCATCACCTCGCCGCATAGTTGGAGGGTGTGGGAGGGAGACGGAAACGGAGACGGAGACGGCCTGAAGGCGACCCCTCCACCCTGGGGCGCCCTCGTGCTAGAGAGCGAAGTCTAAACAGCCAAATCCGCATTCTAATCAAAATTCCCTCCGCTGCTCGGGCCCGGTTCGAGGAATTTCGCCCGATCCCGGCCGGCCGAGTGCGAGCGACCTACAGAGGATTAAAATGAGATGCTCTTTGATCGCTGACGGACTCTCCGAAGAAACAACAACGATTTCAAACAGAAGCCGCGGCGATTTCGGCTCAAAGCCGATTTCTTTCACAGTTGACAACGTTCGAGCCATCCGCGACAACAGTGGCAGCAACAACAACCACAGTGACAACAACAGTGATCAGAACAACAACAACAACAACAATGACAACAACGCCTAATCAATAGCGATCAAGATTTTTTATGATCTCAGAATTCTATGGAAATTCGTAGATGCTCGATCGAACTTTGGGATGTTTGGGCTTTTGGGGCCCGCATAGCAAAGTATTAGCGGCGGCAGCAGTAACAGCAGTAGTAACAAAAACAACAACAACGCAACAACATCAACAATAATCACGATCTGATTTGAATTTCGACCTCGCGACTGCGACTTTGACGGCGAATCGTTTTCTGCCCCTTCAGCCGACGAACGCGCGAACTTCCCAGACCGCCTTCAACACCCCAGCCCACCCACCGCTCTTTGGAAACACCCCGACCCCCGCTCTCACCGAAGCCCGCGTCGCCCTGCAATTAGCCTGAAATCGCGCCCTTTTAAGCCCCATTTCTTGCACTACATGCGAGAAACGCCTAAGCCCCAAATCAGCTTAAGAGCTTCCACCTGGCCCCGCCCGGCGCACCGTGGAAGCCGTAGAAGACCGAGCCGGCAGAGTGGGACGGGACGAAACCCTTAGTGAAATGAAAAATTCACGGCCGTGGGGCGAGTGGGGCCGGGCCGGGGCGCCTGTGGGAGCCGCATTAGCGCTAATTACGCCGTGCATGCGCTGGAATCGCGCTTTTAGGTTTAGCCCGACTTACGTTGCGCCGCCCGGCCGCCCGGCCGCCTCCCCTCAGCCGCCCGCCGGTGGTCAGTTGGTCAATTCGCAGAGGGAGGTGGGGGAAGAGGAGTTCAGCAAAGGCCGCTTAGACCATGTCAATTGACTTAAGCCTCGCCGGGCAGGATCGAATATCAAAAGGATCGCCACAAACGCAGGCAATTGCTTTAAATTCTATCGGCCTCCTTGCGGTTTCGCCATCTCGGGCGTGGGTGGGGCGAGTGGCCCAGGCGGGCAACCTTTGACCACAGGGGCCGCCCGGACGCGATTAGGGATCAAAGGGCTCGACGGACCGTGCCATCGAGCACCACTTGTAGTGAATTGTAATCCAATCCTTTAACGTCCAGAGGCCGAGTCTGAGTCCAAGACTGAGTCCGAGTCCGAGTCGGCAGTCGCCGGCGTCCGGGGCAAAGGATTCGAGCAATCTAATTGAATCCTCTCGGGGGAGGCCTGGGTGCTTGGCGGCCGGCCGGTCGTTGGGCTGCCGAGTGCGTGCCTCAATATTTAATGAGGGCGACGCGGGATCGAAGCGGCGAAGGCAAAATCAATTATTCGACGGAAACTCGAGCCGTTTGCTGTTGCCGTTGCTAATGCCGAGGATGGCGAGAGGAAATTCCCGCTCGCCGAGCTCGGGTTACCGGTTACGGCCTGCGGACTCGGCTGTCGGGAGGGGGGAGGGCAGCAGTGTGTGCGAGGGAGACGGGGGGAGGACTATGGAGACACCGCGAAAACGCCGGAACGATTGGCGAGCGAAAGCATTTCCTCGGCTCGGAGCCGTCGCCGCCCCCTCTTTCCCCACTGCTGCAGGCATTTCCTCCGCCTCTCCCGCTTCCCTTCTCTCCTCGACCTCTCCCTTTCCTCCCGTCCCGCCCTCCTGCGTCTCCACTGCCCGGCCGCCGGCAGGAAATCGTTGTTTGCTGAGGCAAAAGTCATGTTTTTCCCCCGACCCGCCCGCGCCGCGCCGCCGCTCGGCCGCAAATCCGAGTGGACTTCGGACACATATCCGCATTAGCTAATTTTTCGACCCCGCCCGGCCGAAGACTCGCAGGAGGCCCCAATAAATCACTTGCACTTAAATCCTCTGGCGTATTTTTATCTCCTTCCGACGACCCGACCCGGCCAGACCGCACCAGAGCAGATCAGACGAGACGACACACAACAAGGACAATGGCGAGCAGGAGGACGAGGGGGGGGGGGCGAGAGAGACGGTCGGCAGAAAAGGACATCATTATAAGCTTTTAGCCAGCATTTCTATACAACTCCGCTCTGGCTCTAGTTTTCATTGTAACGGAAGTGGCCGTCATTGAGTCGCTCTTCCTCTTCTTCGTCTTCGTCTTCGTCTCCGTCTCCGTCTCCGCTTCTTCTTCTGCTTGTTCTTTATCTCCTGCTGCGTCTTCCACTTCTCCTGGCTGAGCGATGGCCTAATGTGTGCCAGGACATGTGAGAGGAGGACGGCTCGAGAAGGAGGGAGCGAGCACGGCTTCGTTCTTTTCACTGCGGACGAACGGGATATTTTTGTGTTGTTGTTGTTGTTGTTGTTGTCCTATTCAATCTTGTCGTTGTTGTTGTTGGTAGCTCTCGCTGTCCTCGCTCTGGGGAGGATTTTCTATAATTTGCAAAAGCTTAGATGGAAATAATTTATGGCATATTTTATGGGCCACGTGTCGAATCCGAGGGCCCAGGAGCGAGCCATCGGAACGACGGACGGCCCCAGGGAGGGCGGGGCCGGGGGCGCGGGTGTGGCCGAACTTTAAGTCGGTGTCCCTGGAAGGACCCGACTTTAAGGACAAACGTCATTCGCCTTCGCCCTCGCCCTCGCCCCCTGACAAGTGTCGAGCCCGGCTGGCGCTTAATTAAACTCGCGCCCCACCTGGCAACCCTTTCGGGCGCTGCAGGGTTGCCGCGCGGAGCCGCTCGTAGAAGCTCACATTAAAATAAAAGCGTTAATTACAAGGAAAGGTGGCTGGGGAGCAGCACGAGAGGCGGAGGAAATTGTTTTTTAAATAACTTCCTCCCACTGCTCTCGTCTTCCTCCTCACCTCTTCCCTTCTCTCCTCTCTCCCTCCCCCTGGCCCTCGTCTTCCGCTCCATCGAACCCCTGCGCCACCTCCCCCCGCCCCCACCTGCTCTTAATTAAAACGTGAGCCCGGCGACGTCGTCGTGAAGAAAACTTTTTAATTTAATTTTAAGAAGCTTTGCCGTCGAGCAGCTCCATGGCTTTTATGAGCTTTTATGACTTTCGAAAAGCGTGAAAAATCCCTCAACAAGGGCGAAGCAAAACAAAACCAACGACGAGAACAACAAGAACATCGTTGGTAATAGGAGTTTTCATATGTTAATTTGATCTCCCTACCTCCTGATTCGGGTTCCTCGAACTCGAAAGCGAACTCGAACTTCGTCAGCTTCTTCTGCGTCTGCTGCCTCGGCTGCCGGCGAGCGTTCCGTGCAAACGCGGATTTTCCTCCGTGTAATCCTCTTCAAGCCCCAGCCCCCACCTCGGTCCCGTCGCGCCCTCGGCCTGCCGGCATGGGCGGAATTCCCATCTGGGACATATGTCCGGAATTATAATGGAAATCGTGGTGGATTTCGCTCGCAGCCGCAACTTGTGCGCATTTTTCCACAAACACACACACGAACACAAGTGCAAAACACGTGCCCGTCCCTCGCAGGACTCGCAGGACTCGCGGCTAATGCATGAAACACGACGCCGCGCCTTCGTCCGCTCGTCCTCGTCGGCGACCTACTCGAGCCAATCGAGGGCGCCCGAGGATGCATGGGATTTTCTGGGAATTCACATGCGACGTCGTCCTCGTCGGCGTCGTTGTTGTTGTTGTTGTATTTGCTGCTTATTGAATTCGCAGCCATCACGGACTCGGTTCGCGCACCCTTCGCGATTTGCCGCCCATCCCGGCGCCGAGCCGCCCGATCCGGATCCCGAGTCATTGCGACGTGCGTCGCCCGTACCTGTTTCCCGACCCAGCAACAGCAGCGGCAGCAGCAACAACAACGGCAACAACGACAACGACAACAACATTGACGGCGACATGCTTTATTGCTGCTTATGGATTCCTGCAGCCATCATAATTTTCCACCCTCCTTCAGGGCGCTGCGCCTGGGCGGGCGCGAAAACAAAATTGACGCCAATTACGAGCAGCAGCCGCAGGACGAGAGCTCGAGCATGCGGGGCAGAGCCGGGGACGACGGGCGCGAGGACGAGGACGCGAATGAGGACGACGATGAGGTTGAGGACCGCGATGGGGACGAGGACGAGGACTCTAAGCCGCTTCGGGGATTTGGGAATTCCAAGGCAGAGTGCTTTCTGGTATTTGCCGCCCTCCGCCCCCTCACGCCGGGGTCGGGGCTGTCGATGGTCCTTAAGTGGGCCACTGCGCATTTTTGCGCGTCGCCGTCGAGGACGCGCCGCCCCCGCCCCTGCACGCACTCATCCATCTATCGGATTGAGCGCCGTCCGTCCGTCTGTCTGTCTGTCTGTGAGTCGGTTTGTCTGCTCCTCGGCTGTCTGTTCCTCGCCTCCCTGCTGACTCCGGGCTCCTGCGCCTGTCTCTGGGTTTGACTCAGCCTTTCCCGCCTCGCCGGCATCCGTCCCTCCTCCTGGGAGTCTCCGTGCGTCCGTCTCATTAGCTCCATCGTACTGTCTCCCTCTCCTTGGGCCACTCTCCCCCTGCTCATCGTTATAATTCCTCTTGTCGTCCTTGCTCTTGTTGTCGTTGTCGTTGCTGTCGCTGCTGTTGCTGCTCCGCTGGTGTTGGCATAACCAGAATATTTTTAGCGGATTGATTTTTGCACCCTTCGAGGGTTGCCGGGATCGGCCTGACGGGCGGCGGGTCGTCGCACGGATTGCTAATGAACGCATTAAATCAAACGAATGAACCGACGCAGGAACGAACGAATGTCGCAAATGCTCCTGATGACTTCGGCGGTGGTACGCGCTGGTGCGGGCGGGGAGCGGGCGGGAAGTCATTAGATTTGCATAATTCCTCAAACCCATCAGCTGTTGACATTTATTTGCGGAAACGGATTTCGAGAAGCGCATGCGAGACGAGCTGGCGAGGGAAGGACGAGCCGCGGAGGGGAGGAAGATGGAGCTGTGGGTTGAGAGGACTCCGGCCAGGTCGATCGCGGCCTCCTGAGATCGGCAGCTGATCGCGTGTTCCGGGCGATCGCATGTCGCGTTGACCTCTGGGCTCTCCGTCCGCCTGTCTGTCACTCTCGGCCCCTCCTCCGCCGCCCCCGCGACGACAGCGCGATCGCCCCCCGCGGCCCGCGATCCCAGTTGATTGCTTGATATTTCTGCGGCAATTATTCTTGGTCACAATTATTATAATTTCGCCGCAATTAACTGTTGGACGTGGCTGCACGGAGCGAGCGCCGTCGCAGTAGCAGCAGCAGCAGCCACAGCAACAACAATACTGCAATATTCGAGCTGTCCATTCGTAGCTCTCTCCACGTCTGTCGTCTCCATGGCTGTCTCGGTCTGGCCTCTCGTTATGAAGACTTTGTCTACGGCGCTCGGTCCAAGTCAGTCACGAATTCGCCGTTGTTGCTGCCGTTGTTCCACTAGTTGTTGCTGTTGTTGTTGCAGTCGCCGCTGTTGCATTGTTGAATTTATTATTTGTGCTGCTGTTGTTGCTGTTGTTGTCATTGTTATTAATTAGAAACATGTTTATGCAATTTTTCGAAATAGAAACAGAAACAGAAACAGAAAAGACGAATAAATAGAATTGTTTCAACCGTTGTTGCTGCCGCCGTTGCAGTGGTTGCTGCAATTTTCATTTGAATTATTTGTTTTACTTTTATTAGTTTTTGTTGTTCTGTTGGTTGCAATTGTTGCTGCTGTTGTGGTTGAAATGCTTTACATCTCAGCCGTTGGACAGCAGGCATTTCAAGTATGCGCCGACAACTTCTCGGCCAGCGGCCATGGGAACCGGGCTAATGTGGCCAACTGTTGTTCGAAAAGTCCTTCAATGGATTCAGAGCGAGAGGGGCGAGGGGGAGGGGGAGAAGTTCTTGCTCCCCTCTCCCTCTCTCTTGGCCTGACACAAACTCCTTCTGCGATCGAGACCGTTTCTGGCCTCGCGTTCCTCCAGTCTCGACATTTAAATTAATGTCCATCAGTCCGTCCCTCCCCCACCCCACCCCTCTCTCTCTCTCTCGCTCTCTCTCTGTCCTCCGTCCGTCTGACCGCGCTGCGACATCTGCAATCAGCAGCAATCTGTGCCAGCAACAGGCGGCAGTCGTGGCTCGTCGATCGCCAATCGCCGGCGCATAAATTTCAATCGTCGGCGCAAATTAATTAAAGCTTTCTTCATAAATTTTCGCACATTTTCCAACTTCTGGCAACGCCACAGAGGCCCCGAACGGGCCTGCGAGCGAGCGAGAACGACCGGGGGAGTTTCGAGTTCATTGAAACAAGTCGCGTGGAGAGAAGTGAAGCAAGAGCTTCTGCTGGGCATGGCAGGAGGTCGGGAGAGGGAGCAGGAGGGCCTACTGGAGAGAGGGAGGGAGACGGGTGCAGTTGGACGAAAATATCCTCGGCTCTGGACTCGACTTTCGACATGTGGCCAATAAAACTTACATCATAATTGTCCATAAAGTCCCCGATGTTACGAGTCTTCAAATTAGTTGCTCGCACTCACACGCAGCCAACAGCAAGCGGCAAAAGCCCCAGCCAACGGGACAGCAGCAGAAATGGCAACGACCAAGAGGACAGGAGCAAAAATGACACCAACAAAAATTGCAATGGCAACAACAATACCTATTATAACAGCAACAACATGTCATTGCATTTTGTGATTTTCTGCCTACTTGCTGAAGGAGAAAATTCAAAGATCCAGGGGAGAGAGGCAACAACAACAACAACAACAACAACGGCAAAATCAACTGGTCTGTAACATGCAATTCCATAGCGTTGTTGTTGCTGTTGCTGCTGCTGCTGTTGTTGCCAGCGATGATGATTATGAGCGCGAAGCCGTTGTTTTTGCTGCGTTTAGTTGGTTGATTTCTGCTGCCGTGGTCGCCGTCGTCGCTGTCTCTCGGCTGCATGTTGTCAACTATTTTTTCGGCTCATAAAAATTGTTATTAATTGCCACTTAAATGCTTAAACGCAAAGAGCGCTGCCAGTCGCCGACCGAGGCAGCGACAGCGACGGCAGGCATCGGGCCGAAGTTGGCCACGAGGACGACGGCACCGACGACGACGACGATGACGACGACGACGAAATGTTGCTGCTGCTGTTGCTGCTTTCGACGGCTGGGGCCGACGATGACGCCGTGAAACACAAGATGCCGCTGCCGAGGCGTCGCAAACCAGGCAGCGCGAGGTCGCCGTCGCCGTCGTCGCCGTCTTCGGTGTCAGCAACAGGCGGAGGGGCGGCCCGGGGCAGGGGGGTTTGTCGGGAGCGGGTCGCGAAAAGCCGGCGAAACCCGAGCCCGAGCTTCGTCGTCGTCGTCGTCGCCGCCGCTAATTACACAAAGCTCTCGAAGCTTTTCTTCATCGCGAGGACGAGCGAACGACGAAAACGCAGCGAACGCACTGTGGGCCACGCATGTTGTTGTTGCTGTTGTTGGAGTTGGTTCACTCACGGCCATGTACCTTCGGCAACAACAATAAAACCGGCAACAACAACTCGGGGTATCGGCAACATGGACGCTCCGTGTTGCCTGCGCGCGCACTTCGGTTTTTATCGCCGGCCCCATGCGAGACGGCGAGGAGCGCGACGGCAACAACAACGCCAGCTACCACAGCAACAACACCGAGCTGTTGCCGTTGCACTTCGCGATATCTGCCGCTGTCTGGCCCCGTCCCTGCGCGGCGCGGGCCGATCGCGAGTGTGAATGCATGTTGAAATTTAACCTTATGACATACTGCCTGGCATTAGTGTCTCTGGGCGCAATATTTATCACCACCTCGTGAGTGCAGGCATCGGCCGGGCATCGGGCGGGCCCCGGCCTCTGCCTCTGCCTCTCCTTCCGCCCCTTCTGCTCCCCACCTTGGTCGCACCTCGCCGTCGCTTCCTTGCGTTCTGGCCTCGCTCGCATCGACGGCCGTCCGCAGTCCTGCCCAGCGCCCGTCCATGGCCTCGTCTGTCCTGCCGTCAGTCTCTCCGTCCGTCCATCGTTCCTTCTGCCCGTCCTCCCATCGATCTCTGCGTCCGTCCCTCGGCTACACTGGGATGCTTTTACGCCGTTGTTTGGATTGAGTTAAGGAGCTAAAAATACGAAGTCGTCTCTTGCTGTTGCCGCTGCCGCTGCTGCTGCTGGTGGCGACGCACGAGAGCCGGCAAAAACCGAACCGCGTCCACCGGCCGCAGCCGCAGCCGATGCCGGCGCCGACGTCCGAGTCAAAGTCAACGACGTCGACGGGGAAGAAATTATAAAAGTTTTCTCCTCACTTCATTTGCGATTAGATACGCACATTAGTGCCGTTCACTAGTGCTGTCTCTATCGCTCGCGCTCTCTCTCTAACTCTCTGTCTCGCTCTCCGGTCTGCCCCTGCGACGATCAATAGTTTATTTATATAGAAAAGTCGTTACATTAAGGGAAAAGTGAGGCTTTTGTTTTTGCTGCCAGTCGTGGGGATGTCGATGTTGTTGTTGTGGTCGTGTTGTTGCAGTTGCTGTTGTTGTTGGTTCAATTAAGTAATCAGGTCATTAGATCTCGAGCCAAATGCTTTTGTTAATTCGAAGACTTTGACCGGCGACGACGTCGACGCCGACTTTCTTGGCTCTGACTCTGAACTCGGCTTCGGCTTCGATTCGTTCCGTGCGATCGCTCGTTGCATGAATAAGTTTTTCTCGTTGTTGTTGTTTTCTTTGTTGTTGTTGTAGTGCATTTCCCTGCCGCTTAAGGCGCTCGTTGGCCCCAACACCAAGACAGCAGCGACGCCGCTGCAGCCGCCGCCGAGACGACCTTAATTTGTAATTAGTGAGGCTTCGGCAGGAATTCGGGCCTCCGCTGGTCGCAGACCCCGATCCGTGGCTTCGGCGGGCGGGGCGTGGACGCGGGCGAGGGCGTGGCGTCTTCCAAATCTCTCCAAATCCGGGGTTCGAAAAATATTTGGGTCGTAAAATTACGCCTTTGTCTATTTTGACATCGTTTGAATGAACAGAACTGAAAACAAATTGAACGTAAATTGGGATGGAAATTTGAAAAAAATGTAATTAATTTGAAGGGTCATTTGGTTTAAATTAAAATAGGAGGTGAAGAAAATCGCAAGCAAATAGAAGTGAATTACAAAAACAAATTAAGGCAAGATACATGAACATAAAACACAGAAGTGGAATTAAATAAAAAAATAAATAAAGAAAATGAAAGTAAAAATAGAATAAAATGACGAGAGCAAAAATAAACGAGATCAGCTGCAGCATAAATAAAATCGCTGTCGAAAATGTTAAAAGTCGCGCGAGTCAACGCGATCGTTGTTCGATGGCGGCGCCGAACGCGACCGACGAGCGCCGAGCGACTTCATTGTCTGACAAGAGCAACAACGACAACAACAACAACAATATCACCGACATATGCAACAGAACAACGCCATCGACCACAACAACGAAGTCTGAGATCAAATGAAATTTTCGAGAGCGGTCGCCGTCGCCGCCGACGTTCGCGAATCGCGTTCGAGGCATTTTCAGCATAAAACGCGGTTTCATTCATTGCCTCCCTCTCTCTCTCTCTCTCTCTCCCTACGTCTCAGTCGGTTTGAGTCTTGCAAATTTCTTTTCGCTACTTTTCAACGAGTTTTCCACTTCATCAACTTTTCCCCGATTACCGAGAAATTTCTGTGTCGTCGCTCGCCGATCTTCGTGATGTGCATGTCGATGATCATCACCATCGTCGCCATCATCGTCGTCGTCGTGATGATGGCGGTCGTCGCCACCCCTGGCCGCCCCTCGCCACGCTGCGCCTCCTCGACTCAATTGAAATGCCGTGCATTCTTTTCTAACAATTCCGCTCAATTGCCTTCGATCATTGCGCTGAAATTTATTTTCACAAGATTTTCCGCACATTTGCCGTATTTCGTTCCGTTTCGCTCCGCCCTCCCTCCTCCTGCCACTCCTCCGCGATCGCTGCTCGAGTCCCCGCGATCAGCGCGATCGGCCATCATGAAGGCTTCAAATTAAACGTCTGACATGTATGGATGGAGCGGGACAGACGGATGAAACGCACTCACTCACACAGGCAGGCAGGGAGAGCGACGGACGGACGGACGGACGATCGCAATTGATCACGTTTATTTTGCGCTGCTCATTGCGAGCATTGCAATGAAAATACTTGAAGCTATTTGCAGCAATTGAATTGAATTTTCCTTCGTTTTCCTTCGCCTAACGCGGAGCCGACTCCACCTCCCCTGGCCCCGGCTGCGACTCCCCGAGGAGCTGAAGAAGCCCTGCGTCCGTCCGTCCGTCCGTCCGTCCATCGCGCGAACGATCGGCCGATCGATCTTTATTGAGAGCAAACTCTCGTTGTAAACAATTTGGGTGGCGCGACGCTCGCTCGGGGGCGCGAGGGGGCGAGGGCGAGGGCGGGATGAAGTGCGAGGCAGATTGAAGTGCGATTTGCGGGCTTTTGGGGTTAAACTGAGTGCAGCAGCAGCAGCAGCAGCAACAACAATGGGAGAGAGGGAAGAACAAAAACAACCGAAACACACCGACCATAACAACAAAACCAAGCAGCAGCAACAATTTCGGTTTTGATGAATTTCATTCCGATTTTAGTGCCTTCGACTTCGAGCTTCTCGATAAAGAGACAAAGGAGAGAGAGAGAATATTTTTAGACCATTTCGGTTGCTTTGGTATTTTTGTATTTTTTCGGTGTTCTTTTTACTTAAAATTTTCGTTTTCTCATTTTTTTCATTGTGGTCTCTTGTGATTTTTATAAAAATAACGACAAAGTATTTTTTCTCAAGAAAATTATAATAACATCGTCGGAGTCGGGGAGAAGACAAAGAAATCGGTTTAAGGAAGAAAAACAACAAAAACCAAAGTCAAAAATACGAAGAGCGCGGGGGGGGGGGCGGACGACGACGACAGACCAACGAATGGATGGACAGACGGACAGGGCGAGAGGCGGCGAGACAGACAGGCGGAGGATCGAACGGGCGACGGCTCGGTAGACAGAAATCGCTTCAGCTCAGCGGGAGATGGATTTTTCGGTTTTTAATTTTATTTACGTTGTTGTTGTTGTTGTTGTTGTTGTTGCTGGTGTCGATTCTACCTACCTTTGTGCACACGAGGCCAGGAGAACACAGCAACAGCAACAACAACAATAAGGAGAAGAAGAAGAAGCAGACGAAAGATACGTCAGTCAGCGCGGCGAACGAGCGAACGAACAAACGAACAAACGTTGAAATTGAAATGAACTTCAATAAAATTAAAATAAGAAAATCTCGACAAAAAGCAGCAACAACCACACGCCGACGACGATGGAGGCAGAGAGAAGAAGAAGAGGCAGAGGCAGCGGCAGGAGACGACGACGACGACGACGACGCTGATGAAGAAAGAATATTGGGTTGGTTCCCAAACGAACCCGGAGACCAGTGGGCTTTTCATATTTTGTGTCTCTGCTGCGTGCATCCGTCCGTCCGTCCGTCCGTCCGTCCGTGGGTCCGGGCGAGTGGCTGACGACCTGGCCGCGCTGCTCGCGCCGTCCTGCCAGGCTGCGCCGAGGACCACCGAGCGTCACCTTCGCGGCTCCTCGATCACCGCCGCCGTCGCCGCTGACTCAATCATATCGTTGGCAATGTTATTATGTTGCCGTGGCCGATCATCAACGACATGATCAGCGACCGCTGTGAGGGCAGACGACGGAGGGCGGCTGGACAGCGGTCCAGGATGGCCGACGGTTGGGCGCTCAGATGGACTCGTGGTCGGCCGAACTTTGGTCAATATTTTCACCGTCGTCGTCGTTGTTGTGGTTGTTGTTGTCAGTATGGCTGTTGGTGTCGTTGCTGCTCGGTCGTTGTTGCTCGGCCGTTGTTGTAGTTGTTGTTTCGGACCCTCCTCCTCCTCCTCTAAAATGAGTTTTTGCGTGTGTGATTTTTGAATTGATTTGCGTTGTTAAATATTAAATTCTTATAAGTAATTTGCACTTTGGACGACTCCAGGGGGTCCTCGCCGTACAGGGCGCTCCCAACGTGTTCGCCCCAGACTTCGTCCTCGATTCCTCGGGCAGCCACGGGGCTCTGGTCCGGAGTCCTTTCCATCTCAGTCGTCTGCCAGTGGTCGATGTCAACCGCTCTGCAGTGGGCTTCGGACGACCTGGAAGCAAAATTCAGCCTGACCAGAAGGTTTGAGGCAGGCAGCAGGTTGAGTGGGGCACCCTGTATTCGGCGCCGAGGTTCATATATCATTTACACTGGCCGGCACAGCGAGAGGCCGCCGAAAATGGCATCCCTACCACCAGCCACACCGAACCGACAACATCGCAATGGGAGCAGCAACAAGGCGAATGATCAACCCCAATGAGCATCGAACGCGTTTCTTATTTTAATTAACAATTTTTTATTTAAATTGCATGCGGGGCGAGACAAAAACACGATCTGAAAAATTAATATAGTTTATTGTTGTCAATCAAACGAGCCTTGTATGTTGATTGATCGCCAGCGGACCTCGGCGCAAATGCAAAGAATTCACAAAGACTGCCGTTTTTGCAGGGTTCTCAACCGCTCCTCTCTCCAGCAACCCACCACCCTCCCCCTCTCCCGCTCACCGTTCCGCTCCTGGCCATCGCCCGCCGGTTCGTTAATAAATTTTATGCATAATTCTTGGCCGTAACATTTCATTGCACATGCATCAACGTATCGCCAGCCACGGCGGTCGACCACACATCTGTGCAACCGATCCGTCGGTCGGTGGATCGGTGGAGCAGTCCAGCGATCGTGGCTCGCTGTGCCTGGTTTTGTCGACTGACTTCGGCCGGTCAAAGTCGAGGTTGTCGTCGTCGTCGTAGAGGAAACCGTTCCATAGGCCGGAGCGTGCAGCAGGCTACGTGTTGCACGTCATTGCCCTGCGTCTAATTGAATAATTACCCGAGTTGTGGGCTTTTTGCCACTGCGGCCAGCCGCAGCCGCTTCGCTCCGATCTGCATAGAACGGCAGCTCAGTCGATCGATCGATCTCGGTCGCTTAATGGGGGCAGCGGCCGCCGTGACGCGGACGGACGGACGCAGCGCTGGAAGTCGGCCGACCAACAGCTGTTTTCGTCTCGTCTCGGCAGACCGACAGATCACAGATGTTTGTCCGAGCTCGCCTCCGAGATGCAGAGATTCGGAGCCCATTCGGTTGCCCATGATTGATGGATTATTGTTCGACTCATGCGATTCGAGCGATCGACAATCGGCGATCGATCGATGGTTGGCTGCCGATCACGGCATTAAATTAAATGATTCACTTGTGGGACGATTTCGTCGATTCCGTGTCGTTCTCGTTGTTGTCGTTGTTGACTTCGTTGTCATTGATTGCTGCCTTCGGCGAGGAAAAGGTCAGCCGGGAGGCTGGGAAGCCGCTGCTCTTTGCAGTGGGAGCAGCGGCGTCACTTGTCGTGGCCAGGTGCGGCGGCAGTCGTCGATCGTGCTCCTCGCTCGTGATTGATTCGGGGTCCGTGGCCTGGTCTGGGATCACCGGGCTATCAGCAAATGACGATCGGTGATAGGCCGACAACCACTTCGATCGTTCTTCCCTCGTTCGTGGGAGGACCAAAGCGATCAAATGGCATGAAGATGAAGAAACGTGGCTGGTCGCCAAAAGACCTCCGTTTTGTTGTCCAGTGAGCACCGGGACCGGGTGTGACTGACAATCTGAGAGCCCTGCTGATCTGGAGCTGTGAATAATTTTTTAATTAAAACGCCAAATTCCCCAGAATCCTTGCGACGGATTCCGCAATTATGGCGCGCAGGTCGCCGACGAGACCCCATCGCCATCGGCTTTAGGCAGCAGCAGCAGCAGCAGCAACCAGTAGCCGCTGCAGCCACATCGGCAGCGACTTAATTGCATTAGTTGATTATTTCAAAAATTTCGCCGCATGCCTTCGTGTACCTCGGCCCATCTCGTCCGTCCGTCTGTCCGTCCCCGGCCCCACCTGCCCTGCCCGCCGAGGACCGGCGACATTCCCGGGCAGAACCAGCCGGCCGCCGGGGCCATAACGAGTGGAAATTATGACAGATCACATGCCGCGTCGCCAGCCGCAGCGGGCTCCGAAGATGATGGCTTTTAGAGCCTCCGCCGGCGCGCTTCTGCACGCAGCGACAACATAATTAAAACATTACTGCCAACGACCGGCGATGGTCGGGGCGAGGGCCGAGAGCGAGGCGGGCGGCGGCGGTCGGGCAGTCGGGAGAGCAACAAGTGGCGAATGCATTTCTCGCAGTGGCGGCGACGACGACGACGACTCGACGTCGACAATTAATACGCGAATTTGCCGTAATCTCGCCGAACATGGCGATCGGCGCAATTACGGCGGCCCGAGGTGTTGCCGTAAGTGGCCGTGGCCGGTTGCGCAACCGCAGCCCGTTATCTGTCCATCTGTCTATCGGTCTATCGGTCTGTCTGTCCGTCGATCGCTCGCCCCCTCCCTCCTCGCGTCGTCTGTCGGCGGCCGCTCGATGGTCTCGCCGTCGTAGGTGTCGATTGGAGGCGTCGCTCGCTGTCGCCGCGCACTGCAATTAGTGACCGTTGGCAACGCGGGTCGCCAGCTTTGCATACGGCCTGGCCCGAGCGATCGGCGAGAGCGACAGACAGGGGTTCCAGCGGACCCGAATGCGGTCTCGGTGGCTTCAGGCCGCCGATCGTCACAGGGCCCTTTCCGCCTCCTCCGTCCCTTCCTCCTCGTCCTGCCTTCCACCTTATCTCGTCGTCGGCGGGGTCGGGCCGGCGTCTCGTCCTCGGGGCCTGCGAACCTTCCCAGGGCGATGGCGGGTGGGTCTCCGGCTTCCGGCGGTACCTGCTTTGGGTCTGCGGAGCCAACGTCAACATGCAGCAATGCAACAACAACAACTGCGTCGACAACTGCGACAACAATGTGAGCGAGAACAAAAACAACCTCTTGATCGCCAGAACTTTCTGCCTAGGTTTCTAAATTGAGGAATTTCTTCGACTTCCTTCCTTTCTCCGAACCGCTCTCTTTCGTACTCTCCCTTTTCACTTGCTGCATCCTGCTGTACCTTCACGGCGCACAATGCACCATTCGCAACAACAACAACAACAACAATAACAATGGATGCCGCGTCGAGAGCGACAACAACAATTAAATGCAGATATCGCTCGTTGCATTAAACTAAAGCGAATCGGGACCGAAAACCATTAACTTTTTGCGCTCCCAACAACGAACCAAAGCGACATGAAACGAAATGAATAATAACAACAACAACAATAACAGAAACACAACAACAAAGACTCAGGGACTGGTCCCCGACACAAAGGGACGATTTTTTCCCGTGCAGTTGTTTTGTTTCCCCGTAAAAATTGAGCAATCGACGTCCTGCTGAGCCATTGTGCGTCCTCCCAATCGTCCTCCCGACCGTCCCTCAGTCCGCCCGTCTGTCCCGCTGAACCTCCCTACC
This sequence comes from Coelopa pilipes, assembly GCA_947389925.1. Classification (NCBI taxonomy): domain Eukaryota; kingdom Metazoa; phylum Arthropoda; class Insecta; order Diptera; family Coelopidae; genus Coelopa; species Coelopa pilipes. The sequence goes on along the minus strand of OX376697.1, from coordinate 42,943,371 downwards.
TCCCTCCCTCCCGTTGGGAGTGTGTGAATTAAGTGGAAGCCATCGAAGGGCCGGCGGCGAACCCCAGTCGGTTCTCTTAATCCGATCGAACGTTCGGATTCGCCGCAAACGCGCGAAGCCCCGGCCAGCCCTAAGCCAATTTGCCAAAGAACGAGAACGTGGCGCGAACAAGAAGGGGACGAGCACGGCCTGAAACCCGGCCGAGGCGTCGCGAAATAATCGCATGCAAAACACTCCATAATCGAGGAATTCTCGATATCTTCCACCGTAACGACCGGCTGACGAGCTGTCACTTTGGAGGACCCCAGCCCCCAGCCCCCAGCCCCCATCGCCCCGAAGAACGCCCTCAGACACCCTGCCAGTCGGAAGGGATCGAGAGGCGGGCGGGCGGTGGGCTCGATGGAAACCCGCAAAGTGCGTGTTCGAAATCCAATTTGAGCATCATCTAATTTCAGACAACACTTTGGCATATTTTAAAAGCCAGCGCGCCCGGCGCTCCCTCGAGGTCGGTCGGGCCGGAGTGAGTGGCTGTCAGAAGGCAGCGGAAACTTATTTAGCTTCCGAAATCAGAGCCGCCGAAGGGTTGCCCGCCGGCGAACCCTCGAGCCGCATGCAAATGACTCGCGCCGGTGGGTGAGCGTTAAATAATCAAATTTTGTAATTTTTACGACTCTCCAAAGGACGCGACGCCGTCGTAGCCGTCGACGTCGGGCAGGTCTGCCTGTGTAATTGTTTAAAGGATAATCAAATGATGAACATCAAATTTCACACACTGGGCAGCCGAGGGTTGCCGCGTCCTCGTCCCGGACCTCCCTGGCCCGTGGCCCTCGGACAGGCTGCTCATCATCGCCGCCAACGTCGTCGTCGTCGTCGACGTCGTGGCTGGCGTCATGAAGTTTACGACACCTTCGTCGACACGTGGGCGCGAGGGGGACGGGGCGTTGAGTTTGGGGCGGCCTGGGAGAGTGAAAGCGAAAGGGCGGGGACGGAGTCGTTTGGGGCAAATGGTTGTAAAACGTTTTAGTTAATGTGGCGCGGGCGCGAGGCGTGGTGTTTTATAACTTTATTAAAAATGAGTTCGGCCCGACGCCAGGGAAGTCGAGGACGGAAGGCGAGAAGGGTTGGGAGGGGGGTGGAGGTGGTGAAAGGCAAGGACGGAAGACGGAATCCAAAGGACACGCGCGGCACGAAGCTGGAAATGAATGAAATTTCGATGGAGGCCAGAGATAGTTGGGCCCGGTCTGAACCCCGAACCCGCCCGAGCGTGGCCTGGAAAATATGCCATGCCGTTAGATACATGTAGTAGATAAACACCAGCCACAACAACAACAACAAGAACAACAACACGAACACCACCAGCACGACCAACAACCACAGTTAGTGAGCTTGCGACATAAAGGCGAGAACGAGAGGGAGTCGTAAAAAATATTTCGACGGCGTTAAAATCACGGAAATAGACTTGAATTGTTTTTGCTTTTGTTGTTGTTGTTGTTGTTGCTGAGGACTGTGTTGTGACTGTTTTAGTACGCCATTTTGGGAGCCGAAAATAACAACGCGAAGGAGGAAGGAAAATAACGATTTTTCGCCCTCGGCCTCGGCCTCGCCTTCGCGTCCGCCGATCTCCCTGCCCTTCGTCCTGGCGCTGCTGCCGGAAGCGGCAAAACGTCCATGTGTTGGGGCGACAGAGAGAGAGGGAGAGAGGGAGCGGGAGCGGGAGCGGGAGGGAGGCCGGTGAATGGCGACGGAATTCGCAGTCATCAGTCAAAGTTCATCGGGTTCCGGCGTTTGCAGGGCAGGATCTGGCGCCATTTTTGAATTCCCCCTTTTTGGTTTCCTTCCTTCAACTCTTTTTCGCGCTCCTCCTCCCCTGCCCCCCTCCCCTCCCTCTCACTCTTTCTGAGTACATTCGGTTCTCGTTCGCGCCGACTCACGCCGACGACGATGACGGCGGCGGCGACTCGTGCGACGTCTGGCGGTCTGGCCGGGCGGCGTGAAGTGGCGTCCAACAGCAGTTACAACAACAACAACAACAACAACAACAATAGCATAATAACAACGACAAGATGACGCCTCAAATTCCAACACTCGACCCCGCCCTCCTCTCCGTCTCATTCGCTTCCTCCGGCGAACCCACGTCTCGGAGTCTCGCGCCGGCTTCGTCCATTACGCGAGGTCGCCCAGGGGCTGGTCGCAGGGAGCTGGGGCGAAGGGGGGGGGGGGGGGGTCCCAGAACAATGCCGGAGCCGTTAAAAAATTTCACAAAAATTATGATTCAGCAGAAACCGGGCGAACGAAACGAAACGCGATGTTGTAAAAATTCGGGTCTCCGACGCCGACTCCGTCCTCTTCATCCACCGGTCGCCGGCTTGTGGGGAGTCAGTCGGCGAGGGTGCAGGGGCGGCCGAGGCCGAGGCCGACGACTGGGGCCCGGGACGGGCGCGAGATGCGAATCCGAGATTCCCGCCTTATCGGGCCGGGAACATCATCAAAAGCATATGAATTTCATATTTAAGCCATCGGCTCTACTTAGCGTAGCGTCGGACCGGGAAAAGAAGGGAGATGGCGAGAGAGAGAGAGAGAGGGAGAGGGAGAGGGAGCACTTTGCCTGGGCGGGAGTTGGCCGTGACTCGGCGCGATTCGCAGTCGCTCGTTGCGGGCTTCGACGGAACCCGTGACGCATCGCTTTCGGGCCCAGACTCGCAGACGTCGCCGACCAAACGCCGCGCACGACGAGGGCCTGAGTCGGGTCGGGTCGGGATCGGGGTCCGGGTCGGGGACCCTCGGTGGGTGCCTCTGCTGCCCGGGGTCCCTTCCGAAAATCCACTGACAATCGCGATAAACAATGCATGGAAAATTAATAAACACTTTCTTTCGTTCCGAGCCACGGGGACAGAAGAAGGCCCGAAGTGATTGGGAGGTGGCAACTTGGCGAGAGAGAGAGAGAGAGGGACGGGGAGACGGTCGCGAGCTACGCGTCGCACGGTCTTCACGAATCAAACGACACGCCGCCAGAGTCCACTCGATCCGGCCCGCAGCACGGAGGATCCGCAAGTCATGGCGAACACCGGCGATCGCCGATAAGAGCGGCCGACGGGCGGCAGGTGGCACTCGGGCGGGCAGGGGAGGGGAGGGGCGGCTCAAGTGCCGGTTACAGCTGTAATCCGCGGGACGCCCTGCGTGTCCGGCGCGTAAGTTAGTAGGTCGCCGGCCCGGCTCCAGTCGATGACTGGCCGAATCGAGACCGAGTGGCTCGACGCCATTCTCGCCCTCCCTCGCCGCCTGGCCGTTGGCTGGAAATTTGTTTGGCTAATGCCACTCGGGCCGACCCGACCCGACCCGCGCCTCGCCGCCGCCCCTCGGCCCGTGCCCTGGCCGACATGTGCTAATGCGGCGGGTCCACCGCGGGGCGCCTCCGGGGCTGCCGGACTCGGCGGGCTCGGCGACGTCGACGGCCACGGCGTCGGGTCCCTCGCAGCGCTCCGTGGGTCGCGCCAACTCCCGGCTCCCCCCTCGCCACGTCTAGGCTCCTCTCATTTCTGCTCGTCTCCCCTCCTCCCGCCTCTCGGGCGCTAAGCAGACTCTCATTAGCGTGAAGATTGAGCGATAGCACGGGGCGTCCCGCCGGCCCGCCGGAAAACGAAATGAAATAATAATTGCCGAGCGACGTTCGAGGGCTCGGTCACGGTGCCAAAGCGCAGAGGTCGCCAACTCCGAGCTCCGGCGACGACTCCGACCGACTCCGAGCTCGCCCCAGGTAAAGCGCGCGGGCTCCGCGGCTCGGCCGAGGCAACCGCCCAGGGCTGACCCCGGAGCCCTCCAGCTGCCCGACGCCCCACGACCGGCCTCCAGAAGCCCGCTTGAACTCCGGCGACCCTCCTGAGACCCACCATGGACCAAGTGTCGCTCTATAGAGTTCTCGTCCTCGCCTCCAACCTCCCCGATCGTCCCCATCGGCGGGTCTGCGGAGCCATCCGCGCCATCTGGCCGGCGATGAATCTGAGCAGATCGCCAGAGATTGCGATCGCGATGTGTTCGTGTCGCGAGGCGAGAGAGATTTAGAAGTCTGTCAGACGGCGAGGCTTCGACGATCGCCGCGGTCCTCCGCGACAACGACGACGACGACAGCGAGGACGACAACGACGACGAGCCACAAACAACATGATTAACAACAACTTTGAGTGGCAAAGGCAGTGACAACAACATTCACAACAACCAAGAGCAATGACAACAAAGACGCTATCGCTAGCAACAGCGACAGCGACAGCAACAGCGACAGCGACAGGAACAGCAACGACAGCACCACTAGCAACGACACGACAACGACAACAACAGCAGCCACACTAGCACCAACAACAGCCACACTTCTCATCACTCGCGCACATTAATCGAGTAATTAATTTGATGCATGTATGCAAAGTACTTCGTGTAGCATGTCACCCAGTCCCCCCCTCACCCCCCCTCCGTCTTACTTGATCCTCGCTGATCGCTCTATCGCCCCCCGTCGCCCGTCTTGGTGCCCCCTCTCCCGCAGGAAGTGGGGCTGGGCATCTCGGGCTTATCAGATCGCTGTCGTCGCCTCGGATCGCGCCGCGACTGCTGCGCTCGGGAAGGACAGCGCTGACATGCATTATTGGTGGAGCCGCGCTAGGGCGCTAAATCGTCGAACAACTTAACATGCGGCGACAGGTGGGGCTCGGGATCGGGATCGGGATCGCGCCCTCGTCTCGCACCGACTGCGGATCGACGGGGCGCGCGGCGTTGATCCGACATGATCACCGGCGGCAGCACGACGCAGAAGGAGGTTCAGACAACGACAGCTACACCGGCAGGTGGACAGACAGGGGACGGCCCGACGGGAGCAGGATGGAGGATGGAGGACGATCGTCGCGAAAAGATCGCCGAGTGCTCGCATGTGTTTTCCATTCATTTGCAAATTCCATGTCCTTTGCCCTGTCACTCGGTCTGTCCGCCGGTCCCTGTCCGTCCCCGTCCCCGTCCGTGTCGCTGTTTGGCTGTCCTTCTCTGTCTCTTCCTGTCTTGCTTCGACTCCATGTCAATCTCGCTCCGTCGCCTCTCGGCGGGTTTTTCCTTCCTCAGAGACTTCTCGCCGATATGCAGATTTTCCTCGCCCTCCTTCTGGCTGGCTGGCTGGCTGGCGGTCTGTCCTACAATCGGCCTGTCCATCGGCCCGCGTGGCCATCGTCCGCCGGGCCGTCGTCGCGAGTCCGCGTTAGCGGTCGGGCCGCGCGATTTCCAAGATTTGGATTTGGCCAATTTTTTCGCGCCTCTTGTGACACATCGGCGTAGTTGTTGTTGTTGGTTTCGTTATCTGTGTTGTTGCTGCCTCCCTTTCGGCTGTCGTCGACGACGCAATGTGGCTGACTCGACTTGACATGCAAGCCATGCAGATAATCTCGACCCGACCCGTCCGACCCGCCGTCGGATGCACCGTCGCGGATCCGGTTCGGCGTCACGGAGGCCCAAGGAGTCGCCGGGGGAGACGAAGACCGGGGAGGGAGCCGAAGGGCGGACGCGATCGGCGAAGCACTGAATTTATCATGGAATCATGTCGGCCGATAAGAATGACATTTGAAATTAGTTAGTTGCATGTCTGAGGACTGCGGCCTGGCCGGACGCGCCTGGGAACCCGTTGGGCTCCACGGACTTTGGTCAGACCTCAGGAATGTCGCAGGCCGGAAGGCACAGAGAGAGTTGGAGGGACAGAGGTAGACGAGAAGGAGCGGGGGAAAGCGAGTGGCTCGGGTGAGGAAAATCAACGTTGGGGCGAGCGAGACTTTGAGGGGTCTGGACTCGGAATGCGAACCGGCTAAGGAAGGAAACACATGAGCATGAGCTCGAGGATCTTCGGAAGGCAGGACGACAGAGAGACAGAGAGAAAGGGAGCGAGTTTTTGGGAGTAATCTGGAAGGAAATGAAGCGACCTCAGAAGGAATAAATCGAAATTCTCGAGAAGTTTCTTCTCATGCCAGGAGCTTTTCGACCTTTTCGTGGGGGTTCTCAAGCAAATCACGGCGATTCCCCCAGACCTCCTCACGTTCTCCTCATCTCCGACCTCTTCCTAGGCGTCACCGTCACCGCCATTTCGATTATCTAATTGCCTAATGTTTAAATTGATATTTTTAAATGTGGATTTCTTCGGGCAAGATAACATTTTCCTGTTCGCCTCTGCACAAATAGCGCTACTTGAACTTATTGCATGGGCCTAGCTGTTGTTGTTGTGGTGGTGACACTGCCGGCCAACAACAACAACAGCAACAACAACAGCAACAACAATAGATAAGCTGGCGCAGTAGCCGAAAAACATCAGCCCGCGGACCACATGATTCTCGTCGCCAGGAATTCCTAAAATAAACAGCAGCGGTGAAGGAGCCGGAGCCGGAGCCGGAGACGAGACGTCGCGCTAGAGGTTGGGCAGATGGAAGAGGACGAGGTGAGGAGCAGCGAAATAAGGAGAAGAAGAAGCAGAGAGGGGTCGTTTCGGGAATCAGAAATCTATATAGGAAATATTAGTTCTATTATGTTAACCTAATAACAATGGCAAACAAATGATAAGTTGATAAAATTCGTCGTCGTCGTCTTATCGCAGTGGCTTCTGTATTTCGTGTCGCGCCACGAGTAGCCCCGTCTCTCTCTCTCCCTCCCACTGGCTCCCGCTCCCGCTCCGCGTTGTCTCCCTCGGCCGCTATCTCCATCCCGCTCTCTGTTGACTTAAGGCTTACGAAAGTTGTTCCTAATGTTGTTCGTGATGTTCGAGTTGTTGCTGCTGTTGTTCTTGTTGTTCTTGTTCTTGTGTTTGCTGTTGTTGTGATTGTGTCTGTTGTTGTTATTTTTGATATTTATTGCCGTAGTTGTTGTTAATATTTTTTATCAGCAGCTAATTATTTAATCACAACTCAGGTCGTCGTCGCCGCGTTTCGCTGGGCTGGGTTTTGTTTTTGTTTTTGTTTTTGTTTTTGTAGATTTCTCCGTTGCCAAGATTTACGCGGGGCTTCCGTCGGCGGAGCCGGGCGCGGGGCCTCGAGTGGTTGAACATGAAATTATTTTGTAAAAATCGAGTGGTTTCTGAAATTTAATTATGGAAACACCATGCACGGCCTGCGCAGATAAAACTTTATCATCTCCGCGGGGAGATTTCGTTCAAGAGGCTCCCGATAAGCGTGAGCGTGGGGCGTTCTAATTGAGTGTTGGGGGGTCGAGGGGCGGCGGGTTTTCAGAACTGATCCGTCGAGAGGGGAAAATTTTTCAAAATTTTTTCAATTTCTTGCCGCGACCGCCGTCTTCACCGGGGGTCCTCGAGCCATGCGACGCTCAAGGACCTGCACACTCGCTCGCCCCCGCAAAGGACGCGCCGTTGATTGGTTGGGATTGGAAGGAAAAATCAATGCAATCGCTCCTGGGCTCCTGGGGTCCTGGGCTCCTCGGCGACTTCATTTGCCATGCATTTTTAAACCTCCCATTGCAACTTAATTACCCGGCACCAGGCACCAGGCACGGGCGGCCATTTTTAAAATTGCTTCGCCCCACACACACCCACAGCCACCGCTTTCACACACACTTCAACAGCCATTCACTCACTCGCGCCCTTCGCTCAGACACACATCAGGATGGCGCGTGGTGTCTGTAATTAAAAAGTACTCGCCGGCTCCCGGCCGCGACCCCTCGCCGCCACCGTCGACTCCTCGCTCGCGCCGCCCCGCCCCGCCAGGCGAGCTTTTGAAAAACAATTAAATTCCATGCGCGCAATTAAATTCCGAGCAACTGCCGGCGAGGGCGCCCTGGCGGCAGCCGGGCCGTGGTCTGGTCGGGGTGGCAGCCCCGGCCGCCCCCGAGGTCCGTCCGTCGGGCGGTTCGCTTCGTTTCGGGCGCCACTCGAAGCGTATCCTTAATTAAGCTTATGTGAAATTTTAGCTGCTCGCCAGCCATTGTGCTCGCTGTTTCTGTGTATTTGTTGTACTCATCATTGTTGTTGCACTCGTGCTTGTTCTTCTATTCGTTGTTGTTGTAATAGTATTTGGTGCTGTTGTTGTTGTCGTTCGGCGCACTTCAAGCGAACAATGGCGAATCCTGCCCTCGTTCTTCAGCTCCAGGGGAGCCGCAAAGGCCGAGCCGAAGACCGGGGGCCACGGGGACAGGGACGGGGACGGGGAGAGAGTGAGTGATGGGGAGGGAGGGAGGAAGGTAGAGGGAGACAGAGCGAGGGAGAGATGGAGAGGGCACTGAAGGACCGGGGGCGCAAATCAAAAACAGAAACCGCAGCAAACACGTGAACAGAGCACGGCAAAAGCAACGAAGAGCAAACAATTTAGGGAGAGCCAGGCGGAGCAACGGGGGGGAGCGGGCGAGAGAGGGAGAGGGGGGGCAGACAGACGGCGGAAAATCCATCAAAACAAACAGCAACAACAACAGCCGTAGGAGTGAAATCCCAACGCACAAACAAACAAATGAACGGACGAACGAACGAAATGCGAAAAAAGGATTTAATTATTTGCTCTAAGGATCTATTTTGAGCAGAAGTGTTCGGGGAACAACAACAGCAGCAACAACAAAAATAATAGAAACGACAACAACAATAACAACAACAACTCACTATACCGAAACCACATCCACACAATCGCACCACCGCCACCACCACAAACACAAACACAACAAACAGCGGCAATGGCAATGGGAAGAGCAACAACAACAATAACCAGAACCACAGAAACGGCAACAACAACAAAAACAACAAGAACAAATACAAGAACAACACCAACAACCATAACAACAATAAGACTCCAGCACTAAGGACGAAAATATGTTCGACGTCAGAGCCGGCTGACGAGCTGATTGAGTGGCGGCCGGAGGGTGGGGGGCGGCCGGAGAAATCCGCAGAACAAACACCAAAACAACAACAACAACAACGGCAACAACAACGGCAACCACAGCGAACTGTACTCGAGGCGAGGATGGCGAGCGTGTGCGTGGAATCGCTGGGAAATCAGTGCCAGGACTCGACGGGTTGAGAGGACTCGAGGCGATGATTAACAAGCGATCAGTTGTTGTTGCTGCAGCAGTCCAAATGAAATTATCAAAATATAATAAAAATTGTAATCTTCATTAACAACAACAACAAAAACAACAAGAAAACATCGGCAACCGAGCCCCAGCCCCAGGCTCCGAGCCAGACCCGGAGCCCGCCCCGGGCCCAGGATCGCGGCGAGTGAGCGAAGGATTAGCTTGGGCCGGAGCTTATTAAGGGACCTCCCTGCGCTGCGGTCGGGCTCGAGGGATCAAATGCCGGTCGATGCTGTTGTCGTTGTTGTTGTTGCTGTTGTTGGCCCTGAGCAGGATTAGCCAGGTATGCAAAGGACGGCGGCCCGAGGCCGGGAGGGCGACGGCGATGGGAACGGGATGGGATCGAGATGGGAAGCTGGAAAATCGGACGCCCTGGGAAAATTGGGTGCCAAATGCAGCGACAAACACAACGACAACAACATCATAATTACTAGCGACAACAAAGGCGATCCTCGGTCGGCGACTGCAACACGATTCCAATTAAGAAAATTACAGACGTGCGAGGCCGAGCACTGCGAGGACCTCCAAATTAGCCGGCTCGCACGGGGTGGGCGCGGAAGGGGTGTGGCGGGGGCGGGCGCGCGCGTGTCGCCCAGAGGACTTCCGTCCGTCCGTCCGTCCGTCGGTCCGTTCGCCGGTCGGTCCTGCCAGTGACAGGCGACGTCGCCTCGATCGCGTTCCCACACGTACGACGCCCGGGTCGCCCGGCTCGAGGTGGTTGACAAAAACCCGACCTCGTTGTTGTTGCTGCTGTTGTCCTCGCACCCGCCGAAATAATCACGGGTTCCCGGTCGAGCCGGCGACGCCTTGATGGCGGCCTCGTCATCCGGTGGCTCGTGCTCGCCGATCCTGCGGCCGGCGTCGTCGCTCCGTGATTCGTCCCCGATGATTGTTTACGTTGCTGGTGGTGTTTATGTTGTTATTGTTATTGTTGTTGTTGCTGCTGCTTCAACGGGTGCTTGAGAAAATCGCCGACCTGCCGTCGCCGCCCCATCGCCCTGATTCCGAACGCCCTCGGCCACTCGAAGTCACTCGAGGGCGAGCTCGAGAGTCGGCTGGACGAAGGGCCGGCCCTGGCAGGTCCTGCTCCTGAGTCTGGTGCTGCTCCTGGCTCTGGTTCTGGTCCTGTCGCCCTCCGCGTGCCCTCCGCGTGTCGTCGGCGTTTAAGCCGGCTTTGCCTGCTCGTCCGGAAGAGCTGGACGTGTTGCTCCGGCTCGACCCCGGGCGAGCCGTGGCCGGAGGAGGAGGAGGCGGAGATTGACAAGGATGAGGACGAGGAGGAGGCGGGGGAGGACGAGAGCGACAAGAACGAGAGGGCTGCGGATGCAGATGCGGATGAGGTTTTGCTTTGGTTTGGGAAGCTCTTTAGAGCGTCTAATTGACTGTGCTTAAGAGGCGATTCTTGTTGCTATTGTTGCTGTTGTTGCTGTTGTTGTTGCTCTTGTCGTCGACACCTCGTCTCCTGTTGTTGCGCGGTGAGAGGTGGAGCGAATGAGGTCCTCTCACTGGTCTCCTTCCCCTTCGTCGTCCTAATCGGAACTCGGAATTTGTTTCCTTACTCGGTTAGCTCTACTTTGGTTATTAGCAAATATTACTCGCTAGCATTTGTTGTTGCGCTGCTGCGACTGGTTGTTGTTGTTGTTGCCCTTGTCTGCCGTTTCCAATCGCCATCGTTGTTGCTGTGGTTTTTGTTGTTCCCATTCTATTGGCAATAAATTAATCTTAATACAGTTTCCGCAAATCGAGAAACTTTTGCCCCAAGACCTGCTCGACTTCACTCCAATCAGCGTCTCTTTCCATCCATCTGTCCCTCTCACTTTCAGCGCTCTGATTGAACTTGAAGTAATTACATCAGAGAGAGAGAGAGGGAGAGGGCGAAACTTTTTGTTCTGTGGCTTGGTTTGTTTTCTAATCACTTCACTCGCCTTTGTTCGGGCACAACAACCAGCATTCGAGAGTTGGCTAAGTGTTTGTATTATGGAGGATGCTGATGTTGTTGTTGCTGCTTCCTCTGTGATTGTTTCCGCTGAAGGACTTCCGGAGCGAGGGGGAAGGAGACAAAAAGTTTCCCAACACATTTCGGAGTCGGTTTCATGTTGTTTTAATGGAGTTGTTGGTTGTCGGGTGTTGTTGTCACTGTAGTCGCCATTGTTGTTGTTTTTGTTCGCTGTGGTTGTTGCTCGATGTTGGGGGTGCTCGGGGGGGGGGGGGGGTTGGTGATCACAAAATGGCGTCAAACTACAACACCATCGGATTGGCAGACACAACAAGAAACGAAATGAATTGAAAATCGGAAAAAAGGAAAATTAAATTTTATCATGTTCGGCGGATGAACAGACAACAGCAACAACGATCCGAACAACACCTGTGACATCAAGCAAGCGTGTTGTGGAACAACAGCAACAACAACAACAACAACAGGAAGAACAACTACCTCGTGTACCTCGTTGACAGCATCCGAGGCAGGTCCTGCGACAGGATCCGCGTCGTTACACGAGAAGCGAACATCGGGCGACAGCGGCCGAAACACACACCATTACAACAAGGACAGCACGAACCCAAATACAACAAGAACAATGGGAACAATGGCGACAATGGCGGAAACAACAACATTCGCAGATATTTCACAAAACTCACACATGTACTTTGCGCTGGTTCAATAAATTTTTAACGAGGACTTAAAAAAGCTCATTTGCTGCCCAACCCCCCGCCTCCCCAGGAGTGACACGTGTCGCCAGGGGGGAGAGGGAGCGAGAGCGAGAGAGGGAGATGACTGAGCGACTGATGCGCGAGCAACGAGAAATTCAAATGCACCGCCATTTTGTGGATTCCAAACGGCGCGGCTCCGCCCCCAGGTCCAGGCCCAGGCCCAGACCCGGTCACCCGCCCGCCCTCGGCCGCGGTCCCTCGAGGGCCCGGCCACAGCCGCCACCAACCCCAAGAAAAGTCAATCGACCCGCGCCTCCTGCCGGCGTCTTGGGCTCAATTTTCGAGTTGTAAATAAATAATTGCGACTTGCTACGTGTTGCCAGAGGAGGACGCCTGCAACAACAACAGGGTCTACACTGCCGAGGAAAATAAGAAGAAGCGGAAGGAGATGAAGGAGAGAAAAGTTGTGGGGAGGGAGTGGGGGAAAATTCGGGAAAATTGTTTCCTGATCGCAAGTTTCCACCTAGGGTTCGGTTCGTCGCCCGGCCGTCGCGTGTTGTTGCGGACACCGATGCCGATGGTGTTGTTGTTGTTGTTGTTTTTGTCATCGTTGTTGCTGCTGCCGTTGCTCCTGTCTCGCTGTCCCATGTGACGAACGCGGCTCCCCGAAGTGTTTTGCGTCAAATGAAGTTATTTGCAGCAGCAGCAACAGTCTCTCGTCTTTGTTGTTGTTGTTGTTGTATTTGTTGCTCTGCTGGTTCTCGTCTTTGTGGTTATTGTTGTTCTTGTTGTTGTTTCCTTTCCTTCATTCCATCATGTGCTGCTGCTGTTACTGTGGTGTCCATCGTTGGCTCAATTATTTATTAACAAACGCCGTTAAGATAAATGTTAATAGATAGAAAAGTGGGAGGCCGGGGGAGGTTGGGGAGCTGGAGGATGCATTGGGAGCGAAATTCAATTAAGTTCTGCGTTTTAATGAAAGTGAATGAAATTAAACGACGAACGAAACGACGCCTCGACATGCAAAGCACAGGCGGCGGCGGAGTGGGCGACGAGACGTCGGATAGAGATAGAGAGAGACAGTGCGAGGGAGAGGGTCGGGCAGAGGGCTGAGGGCAGAAGGATCCCTCCACGAGCTCCACTTCGATGAATTATTGAGGAGACGCGAAGCTTTCTTAATTATCGCAGCGGTAATTACAAGCACGAGGGGTCCGAGAGAGACGGATGGCGGAGCCCAGAGGTCAGTCCCCGGGGAGGCTCCCGCTCGCACGCCTGGTCCCACCGCCAGTCGATGCGAAGTCGAGGCGAAGTCCTCGGAGCAATCGGCTGGAAAATGAAAGCGGCTTCCGCACAGATCACTTGCTTGACCTCGTTCGGGGATCCTGGGGCCCGGACCCTGCGTTCGGCCCTCTGCAAGTCGACACCACTTCAAGGAGCCCCACCGTCGGCCAGACCTGTCGCCGTCCTGGTCCTGCGGGTGTCGGCGAGCTGGAGTCGTTGGAATGCGACCGAGTTCGGGGCTCGATCGGCGTTTATTCGAGCTGCCGAGCACGCGTTCGGCCGGGTTTTGTGTTCGCTTTTTTGCAGTCGCCGGGCGGCGGCCGACAGGGCGATTGAGTTACAGAAGCAACATCTTGCAAAGTGCGTGCGATCGGGCGTTTTTTCAAAGATTTTTACCTCTTACTTGCATTTTTTTATCGAATTTTTGCCGGATTTTTGTCGGACGTTTTGTTGATTTTTTGCCAAAGCCCTTCTCAGCCGCTCTGACGCCTGCTGCGGGACCGGGCTCAGGTCGGAGACCGAGGGAGAGCCGGCGAAGCGATCAATTAGCGCCTTTTCCACGGCAAATGAGCGGCCGTCGAGATGAGAAATGCGAGCACAAAGCGGCAGCAGGTGTGGAAAAATCCGCGGCCTCAAATGGGCGCCGAGACCGCCGAAAAGAGTGCGAGGCGACTCCACTTCCGGCGCGATCGCTGATGGTCGGCCGGAGGCAGCCGAGGGGGCGATCGGAAGGAATTCGATTAACACCAGTCGTGGTGGTCGCGGTGGCAGCAAAAAGTGCGGAACGCGGTTTTTACGAGCGTCGTCGGCGCTGTGGGCCAGTTAAACGTGGCCGGCGCCGGGACGGGAGGGGACGAGGACGAGGATTTGGGGCAAAGTTTGCATGCTCCGAGCTCATCCGGAGTCCGTCTAACTGTCTGTCTGTCCGTGAGACTCGAGACAATCGCTCCGTGCTTTGTGTCGGTGTCTTTGGCTGTGTCTGTGTCTGTGTGTGTGCGTGTGTGTGCTCGTAAAATTAATGATAATTAAAAATTTACGATCGAACAATTTGCTTCGATGGCGTCAGTTGGTCATTGTAGGGTCTTTTTGTTGCCATTGTTATTGTTGCTATAACTGTTGTTGTGATTAGCGTTTGATGTTGCTGCTATCGTTGTTGTTATTGTGCTCGTTGCTGTTGTTGCTGCCATTGCGGTTGGCTCGGCGGATGTTGCTCTCGAATGTCTGCAAATTAGCCGCGAGTTTCCGCCAGCCAGGCAGCCATCGTTTTGATTTATTTCGAGTCTCCTCTAATGTGGCGATAACTCATAAAAGCGGCAGCGACAACAACAGCAACAACGCCAACAACAGCAGCAACTCTGATGATAATAAAAAGTTATAAAAACAACAACATTAATGGAAAAAACACTCGATACAACAACAGGCAACACCAGGCGAACCCATTAAAAACACTTTGCTCGCTTATCGCCCCAATCGGAGCCCTCGGCCGGCTCTTGAGCCCCAAGTGATCGCCTCGCGCCCTCTCGCTCGGTCGGCCTCCCGCTCTATCGATCTCGATCTCGATCTCTCTCCACCGCCCCATCGCACTCTCGCTTTCCTTCGCGCCCTCTCCATCGATTTGGCTCCCTCTCGCCCTCCGCGACTCAATAAATTTTCATGAATTTTCAAACATCGTAAACTAGGCTGACGCCCGACCGACCCTTCGCCCCTCCTCCGCTCAGTCCTCGCTGCAGCTCGGCTTATCAGCAACATGTGGCCCGTTGCAGCCGCTGCAATTAACAATTAAGTGAAAATGTTCCACTCGCCGATAAGGCGCAGCAGCGCCCAGCCTCGGGCGCCTAATGGGCCCTTGGGCCGCGTCTCGGGCCGGAGGTCGGCACTCGAGAGTGTTCTTGAAGTTGTTTTAAATCGCGGTTCCCGACTCTTCGAAATGATTGGATTTGATTGGATTGGCTTGGATTGGCTTGGATTGGAGACGACATCAAAGCCCGCGAAGCTCTTTGAAATCCTGACCCGGGCTCGTCTCCCGCCCTCACTCGACTTTTCCGGTCCCAGCAGGGCGCCGGGACCGGGCCGGGCCCGTGCCTTTGAAGCCGCGAGCTTTCCTGCCGAGTGGAGAGACTCGTCCTCGAGCCGTGGGGCCCCCCGGACTTCTTTAAATAGCTGCGCATTTAATTGAAAATCTATTTAAAAACTCTCCGCCCTCTGTTGGTGTAGGTTGTGTCGATCCTGGCGGCGGCCCTCGGCCCTGGGCCCTGGGCCCGCTTTCGCCGCGATTTTTTTCAATTAATTTCGCGCACGTGCAAATTTATTGGGATTCCGAACGCAACATCGTCGTCGTCGTCGTCGTCGTTGCCGCTAAAATGTTGCAAAATTATTAAAAATCTTGCACGTAAGCCTTGCCAGGGGCAGCAAAGCGAAGCGAGCAAGACAAACCGAGCAAATAAATAAACGAGAAATAAATAAATATTTTCTCAGGCTCGTAAAGTAAAAGTGCGAGTCGAGCCTGACTCCGGCGACGGTCAGACAGCGGCGACTCCGACGACTCCGACGACTCATTGCGTATGCGGGCCGCGCTCGGGAGGCTAATAATAATATTCTGTAAAATCGCATATTAAAATCGCCCTCTCATGGGTCATTTGTTATTTTCCGCTTCGCCCTCGCCCTCGCCACCTCCCGCACCCACTCAGACCGCTGCCCTGCGTGTGCGTCTCCCTCATGGTCGTGGCTGTGATTAAAAATTCACTTTTGTTTGAATTTCTCTAATTGCCGACGACATGTGTCTGCACGCGTCCCCCTGATTGAGGTGCGAGCCCCGGCCCTCCGGCATCTCGACATTCAATCATCTCTCTCTCTGCTTCACCCACTTCGTCAGCGGTCTGCCTCCCATCAGCACGGCCATTATACGTGAAATACAGCGGGGAAATGCAGAAGTCTGAACTTGAGACACACGAGCTCGCACGAGCTTCTTTGACAAGTTGGCTTGAGCTGAAGCCGCGAACGTATCGAAGGAATCGGACTGGATTTTGGCAGGGCGGAGCCGAGAGCTCGGACTGGTGGCGGGTGACGGGTTCGTAGATTTCACGGTCCTTCTTGCTCGAAACGGACGGCTTCCAGATGAAGCTCTGGTTTTTGTGCAGCGAGCTAACGAGGTTTCATGCGTCCAGCCTTGGGTGTCCTGGTCAGCCCAATTTGGGGATTTGGTGCCTGAGCGAACTTCGTTTCCACGGCTCTGCCATGCCTGCGCTTGTCCTGCCTAGCGGCAAACAGGGCTTGACCTACGAGCCCGGCTGACAGACATCAGAGCGAGAGCCGGTGATTGCCCAACAGTAACCAGAACACCAGGCACAATGTGGCAACAACATGGCTCGGGAAGAAAGTGGCAGACATTTGTTATGGCAAAAGTCTGGCCGTAGACACAGACCATTGCGCATATTTAATAATGACATGAAGGGGAAAAGAGGACGAAATTGTTTTGCGGACTTTGGACGGTCTTCGGTGCGCATTTGTCGTGCTGTGTCTGGAGGGCGGGTACCGAGTGGGGGAGGAAAGCAGAAGAAGAAGCCCATGGGGGGTCGAAGGGGACGAGTTGACGGACAGCTGGCTCTAAGCCGCTGTGGCACGGGGAATTCATACGAAAATGCAGTTTGCATTCTCAATGAACCGCCTCGTTTTTCTTCTATTACAGAATTTATTTCGAAAATACCACAGCATTACGACTGAGTCCGTGCACGACTACCACAACTATTTGCATGTTGTTGGGTTTTTGTGGGTTTTTTGTAGGGATTTTTGAAATCATCGCCTTTCGAGCCTTTCATTGGTCGAGCCGGCCTGGGTGGCTCCACCTCCTGCTGCCCTGATCGACGTGTTTGCACCGGGCATTGGTAGGAGTGAGTGAGTGGGCATGTATGCGGTGTGTCTGTGTGTGCGTGCGTGCGTATGTGTGTGTGTGTGTTGTGTTAATAGCGTTTTAATTACAACAAAACTACATGTTTTAATTGCATTAAAAACGAGCAGCGGGAACAACGTGAGTGCGGATAATTGCAAGAACAACAGTGACTACGAAAAAGAACAGGCAGAGTGAACAACAAATGGCAAATTACAACAACCACAACGACAACCACAACGACAACGACAACAACTTACAACAATCGTAATGGCAGCCGCTCCCCGACGTGTCCGCAATTATCGTTAAGCCTGTCAGTCGCCGAAAATATCAATTAATTATTAAATTTTATTAGCTTTTATTTTAATTATTAAACGACATATTTTATCGTCGCCCAACCACCGAACGACCGACCACCGACGACCGACGTAACGTGACACTGGCTTACGCTGCATTGTGTCACGTATGGGCCGGGGTGGGCGGCCGGTGGTCGGAGGGCGGCCGGTAGTCGGAGGGCGGAGGGCGGCGGCCGAACACCTTCTGAAAGCCCGTCCACTGTGGGAACCGACCCGCGTCTGCACTCGGAATTTGAATTCGGAGCCGAAGCCGAAGCCGAAGCCGGCACTCGAAGGCGCTCCGACCCCGAGCGGCGCAGGCGCGACACCCGGGCCGGCCAGTTGGCCAGGGAGGGGACGGCGGCGGTCGGTCGGCGGTCGGTCGGCGGTCGGTCGGCGCTTTGATTCGGCGTCCGTAATGGGAATTTATGCTTCCTCCGCGGCTCCTCTTCTAGCGCTAATTATGCAATTAGTGGGAATGGAGGAGGCGCTGACGAGACCAAATTAAAAAACGCCGAAAACACAACATTACAACAACAACATTAACAACAACAACACGGAGTCGGATGACGGCGCCGGTACGTGCGTCAATTTCGTGAAATTTGCGTGCGCATTTTTTAATTTCGGCCATGCGTTGAATTTCAATTTCCCCTCCCTCCCTCTCTCTGGCCCCCGCCCACTCCTCTCCTCCTCCGAGCGGGCCAATTAAAAGCGCTAATGGACGGTCCTGAGCAGCTGTGGCCGGCCCTAATGACGGCTTTGACGGCGTTGACGCGATCGCTCCGAGTGCCGCCAGAGCCGGCCGCCGAGGCCTCTAATTAGGTCCACGCCGAAGTCCGCCCTGCCGAAACTTACTCGACATCTCTCGCCCTAGCTTGTCGTTGTCTTGATCTCTGCGTAATCCCATATTGATGAAGTGCCTTCTTGTCTTTGTCTTTTCAGCGGCCTCCGAGTTCATCGCTGTCGTACGGCGGCGCCATGAACGACGACGCCAGATCGCCGGGCGCCGGCAGCACGCCCGGGCCACTCTCGCAACAACCACCTGTCCTAGACACATCAGATCCCGGTAAGTCCACGTTTTGCCTACCCTAGAAACTCCCCAAATCGCCGCGTAGACGACGCCAAACCCTCGCCGGATCGTTCAGCAAGTCGGGTCGGTGGATCCAACTGAACTGGGATCGCCCTCGGAGGGGCTTTGCCGACAGCGGAGCACGGGGTTCGCTGTCAGCCACCGTGTCGTGACTTTGAGCGATCCATTGTTGTTGCTGTTGTTGTCGTGGTTGCTCTTGGCGGCTTACGCGAAAGAGTCTCATCTGAAGACTCCAGCAGCAAGACGGCAATAGCAACAACAACAGCACAAGTGAACACGATACGCGCTGCATATGCAACGAGTTCGTAAAATGTAAAACCTAGAAAAGTCCTCGAGAAATCATCACAAAAGCCGCCGAAGCCGCCGAAGCCGCCTCAGTCCGAGTGCGAGTCGGGGCCGGACTCGAGGGGTCGGTCGAGAGCTTTTGGAGTTCGAGCTCTCGACGGTGCTTGAGCGGGTGCGAGCGACGGGCGGAGATGGCCGCAGAGTGAGCAACAACAACTACGTTAACAACAGCTTCGGCATCGCCAACAACCTGAGCCAGAGCAATCGGGAAAAGCGATCGAAATGAAAGCAATTGAGCGTTTTAAAGTCATTTTTAAAAATAGTATTTTTGTTAATAGTCTGATCGGGTTTTTTCATATATTTTTTGTTTCATTTTATTTCTCTAATTCGATTTCTTTAATTTCTTTCATTTTCATTTATTTACTTTTATTTATTGATTTTATTTTGAACTATTTCGATTTCCTTTACATTTTTTGAATTGAATTAATCTACAATTTGCATCTCTTTAAATTTTTATATTTTCATGTATTTGTTTGATTTGGCCGCTTCTTGTTTTAATTTTTTTATTTATATTCATTCTTAATTTGTAATCATATTTTTTTAATTTCCCCCTAACTCAATTTACATTTTCCTGAGAATCCTCTCGTCTTCCGCCGCTGCTTCTTCTTGATTATGTTGTTCTACAACAATGTTGTCGATGGCGAGAGGCCCCCGCTCTTGCTGTTGTTGTTGTTGTTGTGGCAGGAACTTGGCCCCCACACACCCTGAGAGATATTGTGGAGAATTTAAGTGGCACTTCTTAACACCTTTCCTTGGCCAGCGACTTGTCTTTGCCAAGTTTAGTGTTGCTGTTACTGTTGTTGGATCTCAGCCGCCTAAGCTGCCACCAACAGCAACAACTATAACAGCAACAACAACACTTCATCATCATGGGTGTCGGGTGTTGTTGTTGTCTTGTCTTTAGTTCGGCTCTCGGTCGAGTTTATGTGGCGTTTGCGAGCGTAATGAATTATTTACGGTGATAGGCGAAAATGCGCCAGCAACAACAACAACGACAACGACAACATCGTCGAAATCTTCAAGATGCTGCTGCTGCTGTTGTTGTTGCTGTTGTTATTGTTCGGCACTCGTTGTGCATTTATTTGTAAACTCGACCACAACAACATCTCAGCTTAAGTGGTGATAATGCATTTTTTAAGCGCGGTATCACTCGACCGCCCTCTGTCTCCCTCTCCTCTCCCTCTCTCCTTCACTCTTTTGCCCGTTCTTCCCTCTCTGCCGGTCCCCTCTGTCCGCTCGAAGGACAAGCTCGATTCGCTTTAAAGTTGCCGGCGAAAGATCGATGGGAGAAAAAAGACGAAATCCCCCCATCGTAAAGTCGCGAAAAGTGTTGGGAAAACCTTAAAAGATTCTAGTAGGATTCTGGAGCTGTCTGCGGTTGTTGGTGGCGATTTTGGTGTTCACATTGTTGTTGCTGCTGCTGCTGCTGCTGGCGAGAAGAAGGCGTTGTAAAGTGATAATTAAACTGATGAATTTATGCGGAAATTCATCTGCTGAACGACAGATGGAGGCTGAAGGAAAGACAAAGGAAGCACCGATCGCAGCGGGAGGGCGAGGGCGAGGGCGAGAGGGTGCAAGGGAGGGAAGATGTATAGAGCGGTTTGATTTATTGTCCAGCTTCCAGAGAGGTGTAAAAATAGTAATTTTCATAAATTTACCTCGCGAAAACTTTGTACGCCAATCGATCGTGGAAAACACGGATCGACGAAGGGGAGAAAGCGGAAGGGGAGGAATGGAAGCGGAGCGAAGGAGGGGCCTGGGGGAGGCGGGAGGCAGAGCTGGCGAGTGGGAGTCGGGGAATAATTTATGGGACACTGGGCTAATGGGGAAGCGGGAATGATCGCGGAGAAATGCTGATGGCCCGCAGTTCTCGGAACGGAAAAAATTTCCCATCCCACAGGCGGAGAAAAAATCGAAAAGTTCTGAAAAAATCTGAAACCAAAAATATCTGGCTTGACCCGGGTTCAGCCGCCATCCAGACCCGATGCAGATCCAGATCTTTGGCCGGCTCGTTAGGCCGCGGCCGCAAGAAGTGGGGAAGCAAATTTAAGAGATTGCCGAACAATGAAATCAAATCGAATCAGATGAAACAGCAATTGCAACAACGACAACAACAGCAACAAAAACTCCCCTCGCCAAGGACCTCCCATGGAAACGAAAAACACAAAGCGACAAAAAGCGAAACCCGTGGAATTCGTTACGAACGCACCCTAATTTTCTGCTCGACACCAACGAGAGCGACTTCGGCAACGCCAGAAACAACAACAACAACAATTCGAACAGCAACAGCAACAGCAACAACAACAATGGCTGAAGCATTCCCAACAACACCTTTTCCGAGAACGACGTCCGGAACAAGGAAGTTCTGCATTCGCCGCCTCTCGCCATTGCTGTTGTTGTTGCTGTTGTTGTTCGTGTTCTTGCTGCTGCCGTTGCTGTTGTTGTTGTGCATTTTTGAGCCGTGCCACGAGGGGAAGAAGCCAAAGCATATGAATAAAAAAAGGGAAAAAAGTTCCGCACGATGCCAAAAAACGTTAACATCGAATTTTGACTGGTGTTGCTTGTTTGTCAACTTCCACGGACGCCTCTCGCCCCGGTTCCTCAGTTCCTCCTCCCCTCCCTTCGCCTTGTTGTTGCCCGTGTCGCTTGTTGTTGCTGCTGCTGCTGGTCCTGTGATGAGCGCGTTGATTTTGATGGGTTTTTATGAGGATGGATTTTTTCTCCCTCTTGTATCCCTCGAGTCCATTGTTGCTGTAGATGGTGTCGTTGTTGCTACTGTCGTTGTTGTTGCAGCCCAGTGCCATCCTCGCTTGAGGCCCCCGTGTGAATAGGTGGAAATTTGATGCGAGCACCCTGTGGCTTTGTTGTTGCCGCTGCCGCCGTCGCCGTTGCCGCATCGGCGAAACCCGATAATGCGTCGCACGAAGGGCTCGCCAGGGATGAAAAGCCAGCAAGAGGGACGGAGAGGGGGAAGCGAGAGCAACAGCGAGTTCATAAATTTCCAAAAAAAGTAAAACCGAAAACTCGCGCGCAGGGGATGAAGATGAATTGGCTTTTGTCTATTTTGACGTAATGCTGCATGGCGGGCCGTGGCCTTGCACCAGGGTCTGCCGGTCCTTCTCCCCTTCTCGCTCTCGCTCTCTCGCTGTCCTCGCTGTCCGTCGCTCGAGACAGCTGAGGCCAACCCCCTGTCCGCCTGCTGGCGGTTCGCAGGACTCTCGGTCCTGGGGTTCAGCCGCGAACTCACGACGAAGTGTGAAATGTCGGCACCGCCGTGAAGCGGACGGTCGGGCGGTTGGACGGACGGACAGACAGCCGTCGATTGGCCCTATTACGAGTGCGTCGAGCAGCAGCGACGGGCGCCGCTTCTGCTGAAGGGAGCTGGCGGTTCCCAAGAAGAGTCGGACCGACTTCGAGGGTCCTGGAGTCGCCGCAACCCGAACGCCTTTCGACCCGAACGCCTTTCGAGGTCCTCCAGCCCAGCGACTTCTCGGCAGCCGCACTCGAGCCCGCAGCTGGGACGCCCGGAGCCAGCGACGGAGACGCTCCGAACTCCCCCGAAATCCGAGCAAATCGCGCCAGAAAAACCCATAAAAGGCTACAACGAGCGCTGGCGCACACGCCGCGGAAAGCGGGAGGGCAGTAGAGGGAGCCAGAGGGAGGGAAAGAGGGCGAGGCGGTGGTCGGCGAGACCGCCAAAGACCGCTCAAGTGTCATTACTTTTATCTAAAGCAGGCTTAAGAAAACTTCGGCGCGGCTCACGTGCTTCCAGGCAGCGTCGGGCCCGACAAATCGGCTCTTGTCTCGAAAGGTTTTCGTTTTTCTCTTTTCGGTTTTTAATCCTCACTTAATGTGTTTACGAGTGAGGGCGAGCGAGGGCGACTGAAGTTCAGGCCACAAAATGTAATGATCGACATAATAATCGTAATAATAAGGAGGAGCCGCGGCTGGGCGGGACCCGGAGGAGGAGGACCAGCGGTTGAGGGAGTCGCAGGGAGTCGGCCGTAGGGATTCCGAAAGCGAGTCGAACCTCTTAATTATGGGTTACGGCCAGCGGGCGCACGAAACGCAGGCCAAGTTGATACTTTAAGTGCGGTTTAGGGCACTCCAACAACAACAACAATGGCAACACAGCGTTAACAACACGCACCGACGCAACCGTCCCTCGTCTAATGACAGTCCCTGAGTGGTCGCGGGACCCGGCGGGACCCTCGGAGTGAGGGTTCCAGGAACCGAGGGCATTTTGTGCGTTTTCCACGGTCCCGCGGGCCGCGTTTTCCTCGCACGCCCCCTGACTTTTCCTCTTCTTTTCACCTCTCTCTCTCTCTCTCTCTATCGCTCCCCCTCACTATCTCTCCTTGTGTGCTCCCGCACACTCGGTAATTACGGTGGAAATTAAAACTTCATTTGCTCTAATACAAAAATTACACGTTCCCGAAGATGAGGACGAGGGCGTCGCGCTGGCGATGAGTTGGGGGGCGGGGCCGGAGCCGGAGCGGGTCCGCCACATGCAACAGATCGTCGTCGCCGCCAGCCGACTTCGACTTCGGCGATGAATTTCAATTTAAACGCAACTGTCACGAGTGACAGCTCGAGACCGGGAGAGAAGACTGTTTTAGGGGGAAGGGTGCCACCCTTCGGGCAGAGGAAGGGGTAGGGGGAGGGGGAACTTAATTCCTAATTAAACAGGCGATAACTGTCAGCGCCTAAAAGCGTGCTTTAAAATCTCCTCAACTCGCCGCGACTCAACTCGATTCGAAGCGACAGACACAGACAAACTCAGGCTGTTTCCGCGGCAGGCGGCGCGCGGGGCGGGGTGCGAGTAAGGGCTGGGCAAACATGGCGGCGGCCGCGGCTGCCGCTGCTGCTCACTTCCGCCGCGGAAAATCGGCCTGCGAGAAGTGCAAATAAAACGCCCGAGCGGCTCCGGCCGCCGGCTTCGGTTTGATTCCTGCGTTTCCCGCACTCCAGCGCCCTCTCTCTCGCACCCTCCCCTCGCTCCCTCCCATTCTACGTGCCTCGATCTCTCGCTTTTCCACCACCCTTCGCCGCCGCTCTGTTTGTTGTTACAGTTTCAGCCGGAGTCGGACTCGGAGTCGGAGTCGGAGTCGCTGCCAGCCAAGACAAACAAATCCGCAGGATGCCGGGACCGCGGCCGCTTCCCAGCGACCCTCATGCGCCCTCTCTCCCTCTCTCGTTCGCTCTCCCGCAGTCGTGATTCGCAGCAACCACAACTGCAGCAATCGCTTTGAAATTAAATCGGACGCTCGATCGATCCTGCCTCGGTCCTGCGGCCGGGGTCGGTCGAGACGCCCCGCGACCCGCCGCTTGATTTGTCAAACTAAGCGTGTGATCTGCAACAACAGCAACAACGACACAATCACAATCACAACCACCGGAACAAGGGCCAAGTGACGTTGATGACGCTGGTGACAACTGACGGACGGACTGAAGGACGGTCGGACGGTCGGCCGGGTCCAGGGCGGCCGCTCGACGCCCCGGCGCCTAATGCGATTATCGGCCGGCGTGTTTATTTATTTATTTGCTCTTTGTAGCGATTCCTCGACGGCGTCCTCCGGCCCGTCCCCGTCCCCTGTGGGTTCTGTGGGTTTTAATTTGTTTGATTATCCTTGCTGCGCAATTACACAATATTTTCGTAGCCGTTTTTGATCCTTTCGAGGCGGGCGAGTGACTGACAGCGAGTCGACGTTTATGGGGCCAATTAAAATGTTCCGCCCGTGGCGAGGACGGGCGCAGGCAGGGCCGGAGGACCGGACGAAGGTGGTGGGGGGAGGTGAAAGTGGTGCAGAGGATTCTGAAGCCCTGGCTCTTGTCTTGTCGTTCTCCTTCAGGCCCTCCGTCAGGCCCTCCTTCACGCCCTTCTTCAAGTCCTTCTTCAGCCCCTCCTTCGGCCTCTCCTCCCCCCCTCGTCCACGTTCTTCACCTTCTCGCAGAGGTCCATTGCGGCCTCCTCCTGCTTCCTGCTGGGCCTCGTCGCCTGTCGGCGGCGATAGAAATCAAATTTTCCATTCGAACGGAAATTTAGGGAATTCGTGCATAAAATTACGACCTGGCAACAGACCCAGCAACAACGACGACTACTGCGAACACAATGAGGACTTCGACTACAACAAAACAACTTCAACTGCTGCCATTCCAACAACAACGAGCTTCATGAAAACCACTTCACGGCCGCCCCTTGCGCCCGTTGCGTGGAGATCGCACGGAATTCGCTGGGAAATTTCCGTGAAGGACTCGCCGCGGTTACGAAAAACACCTCTGGACCGACAGCAACAACAACAACAACAACGACAACTACAACGGCTGCCATGGGAAGCTGTGGGCATCGAGATTAACGCATGAATCCCCACGAGTTTCCCGCGACGACCCGGCCGAGCCAACGATGCGGAAATTTCTTCGATTTTCCAAATTTTATTTGAGTTTCTCCCGGCCTCCGATCGCCGGAATTTTCGCAAAATTATTTTCGACACGCCGGCGATGGTGGACTGGAGCGGGAGAGAGAGAGAGAGGAAGGATGAAACAATCGATGCCTGCGCAATTATTCCGCCAGGAAGCGAAGCCTCGTGCGGGTTTGGGGCGAATTTCGCGAGGACGGCGTCTCGACACTGGCGTCGCGCTGTGGTCGAAGGCAAGGTGGGAAAAGCGCGACCGCATTTCCCGGAGATTTTCCCACCTGCAGCCCGCCACAGTCGTGGCTAATGCCAATCATCGGCTTTGTCGGCGCTGCGGTTTTTAATAGAAACTTCCTGGGCCCAAAATAACCGCACAATCTAATCGGGAAATCTCGCCAGATTAGGCGCATAAATAACTCGGACATTGGGGCGAAAAGTGATCAATGGACATTTAATCACAATTCGCAACAAATACAATAAATAATTTTAATTAGCGATGTTTGACGTTAATCTCGACTTCGTTTAGCTGACAATAATAACTACCATAATAACAACAATGAAGCCAGCAGCAGCAGCAGCGACGACGACGACGACCACAAAAACAATGCCGCCAACAACAACAGCAACATCGGCCAGCACCACAACAACAATCGCCAAGACAGCCACAAACAGGGGCCCGTCTCGACGACGACGGCCGCAGATAGCGAGCAATTTTGATTAATATTCGAAAAAACTGCACAGGACGGCGCGAACAGCAACAAAATATTAATCAAAAAGCGTCGAAGTCGCAATAGAAAAAACGAAAAAGAAAAATCAATTACAAAACACACGACAAATCGATTGAAAACACAATTAAAAATTAAACAAACCAACGAGGTTGTAATAAAAATAGCAGGCAGAAAAGCGGAATAGACAGAAGTCCGAAATGGAAATAGAAGTCGAGAGTGGAAATAAAGACCGAGCGATGTCAGTAAGTCTGTCGATAAAAAGTCTGGCTCATGTCAGGCGACAAATCGACGCATTTACATGCGAGACATACGCGGCAATAGGCAGCCGGATAGACGGACGGACGGATGGACGTCGGCTGTCGCTGTCGCTGTCGGCTGGACAATACATGATGAAATTGTACGAAAATAAATGCGAAAATAATGAATAATAAAAGTCAAGAAAGACACGATTTTTATGACTCTTCACGGACAAATGAAACATTTCTCATTTTGCTCCTCTCCTTCTGTTCTTCGAGTTCCCGCGACTTATTTCGGATTTCTGCCCCTTCACGTTGGTGTTTTTGCTTTTGTTGTTGTTGTTGCTGCTCTCACTGCGAGGCGCGTCAACAAATCAGAGGCCAAGAGGCGGCTCTCGCTGGACGCGGAATGAGCGAGCGAGCGAGCGAGAACCGTCAGCGAGATGATCGTCGGGGGCAAAAGACTATAAAATGCAAACATATTTCACAGAATGAGAAAAAACACGCGCCCAGGAGTTGGTGGACAGCGAAGGACGCCAGGACGCCGGGCGGCCGTGGCGGATTCGTCGCACAGAGGCGGCGGAGCGGTTGAAACAAAGACGGGACGAGGTGCAGCAGGCAGGAGGTGGCGGCGGAGGAGGGCGAGGGGCGGTTGGGTGAATGGGCCTCGAGTGATCGAGGCAGCAACAAGAACAACAATAACAGCAACAACAACGATAAATAACACACAACTTGAACAGTAGGAACACGAGCAAAACGCTCGGAATATTCGTTATTAATATGCAAGCAATTAAAATCTAATAACAATTAAACTAATTGTTGGTGAGCCAACAACAAGCAGCAACATAGCCAGCAGAGCAGCAACAGCAACAGCAACAACAACGACGGGCTACACTTATTGGCGTGAAGAAAAAATAGCACGATAAGGAAATCTTTCCCTCAGGAGTGAAAAATGACTCCCGAGTTCGGCGACAGCCGCGACTGTGGACGAAGATAATGAGGTTTTGCATGGGCCCGTCGCAATTCTCTCGCCGCCACTGTATGCTGGGAACGGGCGTCTCGAGAGTGAGAGGGAGGGCGAGAGGATCTAAGTGGCGAGTGATTGATGTCTCACTCGCACGCTCCGGCCGAACCCGAATCGCATCGAACGGCATCGAATGAGATGAAATGAATTCGAGTGTTGATTTTTATATTTATAGACACTTTAATCAGCAATTATAATTGTATTAAACGCCGACGACCTCTGACGACCGCCGACAGTTGCGCGGATGTATCGCCTTATAAGCGATATATATATTCTTTATATATGCGCGTTCGATTCGATTCGATTCGATTCGATTGCGGGCTGCCGTCGATTGGCGAAGTGCGATTTTTATGGCTCGTAAATCGCGCTAATTTTCGCCTTTGGTCCCTTCCCTGCTCCTCTCGCCCGCCCCGCTCTCCTGCCCTGCGTGGCCCCGTTTAGCGGCCACGCCCGCGCGACCCACGCCGCCCCTCTCGCTCCCAAGCGCGCCGTTTTCTCGCCTCCACTGTTATTAGAGGCAAATTGCCGGGTTTCGGCCACGGCCACGGCCGCGTTCACGGCCTCCCACGTCGTTAGCCGAGGACGCGCCGGACACTGAGTGGTTGACAAATTGAGCAGGTGGGAGGCGGGCCCGTGGTGCCGGGGCGTGGCAGGCGCGTGCCGTGTTTTCTTAGGCTCCGTTTCTTCTCAGTTCGGCCGTCCGCCCCGGCGAACCTGCAATTTTGTCATTTGGCCGCGCCGTCGCTTCCGCCTCTTGTTTGCGCTGCACTTGGCCGAATGCGGGGTCGGCCGTGATCGGGGCGGGGCGGGCGGCGTGCGAGGAAGCGACACCGAAAATTACATTGCGTCAACAACGCCGAGGTAACAACAACAACAACGGCGGCAGAAGTGGGCAAATTAGGGCCGTCGGCCGGCGTGCTCGGCGCGGGCGGCAAATGATGAATGTCATTAGTGAGCGTGGGTGAGTGCGTGTCCCTGTCTGTCTCTCTCTCTCCCTCTCCCTCTCCCTCGCTCCGTCCCTCTGCCTGGCCTCCGTCCGTCCGTGGGCACGAGAGGTGTGGGAGTCGCCTGCGATAACAAATTACGGGGACGAGTGCGTCGTCTAATGACTATTTTTTGTGTTCTTTCCCTCGCCCGTCGTCCCTTCGACCGGCCGACAGAGATAGCGAGAGTGTTAATGAAGAAGTGGGAGAAAATAAATCGAATGCCCTCACGCGAAAGCGCTCGGAAAACTGTCGTGATCGAGTCGAATTTTCCACACATCTTCAACGCTTGCCACCTTATGCCCGCGAGTTGTCAATGTGTGGGTTGAACTTGGCTGAAATCCCCTGATCGAGGGATCGGTTCGTCCTTCCTTTTTCCGAAATCGAAACCCCAGCTAGGAAGATCGGGAACGACCGCGGGTCGCCGGATCGACGGCGGAATTTCCTTTGTCTCCCGGTCTGCGTGCCCAGGAAATTCCGCACCAATTGCATCCCTCTCGATCTTCTCGTTGCCCTCGACCCGCGCCCTCGCCCTCGCCCTCGCCCCGTTCGCAAGTGAAGCGCGAACGAGATCGAGAGGCTGAACTTTCGAGCGAAACAAAAATATTTTGTGTGTAATTCGAAATGAGGGAAAATTAAGAACGCAGATCATCGGCGCGATCGTTTAGTTGAAATATATTTTCGCCCCCCTCCAACACTCTCTCCCCGCCTCCCTCTCTCTCGCCCTCGAGCAGAGGGAGAGCAGGCGTCGCGAGATAAGATCGATGAACTTTCTTTCTTTCTTTCTGCTGCTCCCTCGCTCCCTCGCCTTCGCTGCGCCGTCGGTCGTCCAGGCGAGATCTCGATCCGATTGCGACCGTCGGCAGGGCGCGAGTGTCGCAGGGAAAAATCCACAACAACAACGGGGCCCCAACAACGACAACGACGACCTCAAGATGGAGAAGTCGTCATCGTCGTCGCCGTCGTCGTCCCGTCGCCAGGAACTCGCCGATCGCGCCTCGGATCGGCTCGAACTGAAAACGCACGCGGGTCGATCGAGCTAAAATTAAACTTTGCTCTTGCTGTTGGAGGTTGTTGTGTTGTCTTTTTAATATTTTTTTATTTTTGATTTTTTTTTCGACATTTTTGTTGTCTCCTCTCGTTTTTTTGGACTTTTTGGCTTTCTCGTTCTCGGTTTAAGGTCTTCTGAACTGAACGAGTGCAAGCCGAAGCACCCAAAACGAAGGAGAAGAAGAAGCAGCAGCGGATGAAATCGAGGAAATTTTTAAGGGAAACACAATGAAGAAAACGAGATTTTACGCAAAAGCAAAAATAATTCGAGGCGCTGTCGGACGGCGGCGACGCAGCGTCGGCGTTGAAAGCTGCGATCGCGCCAACAACTGCCGATGCTCTGCTTCCTCTTCTTCTTCGACGTCTGCTGCTCCTCTCTCCGCTCTTGTTGCTGGTAATGGCGTTACTGATGTCGTTGTCGTCGTTGTTGTTGTTGTTGTCGTTTGGCTGCTGCCGCCGCTGCTGATGAGGCCAATGACAACGGCCATTAACGTCATATGTTGTTGCTTGTTAAAGAAATTTTGAAAAATCGTTTTTCCGTTCGGTTCCTTTCGAGTGTTTGTTTTTGTTCTTGATTCCCTCCCTTCTCTCCCCGCACCAGGGGATGGGGTTGGCAGCACTCGTGGAAAGTCGCGGGGTCGGGCCGCAGCCGATTCTGGGAAATCGGAAAATGCGCGCCAAGCGTGGGGATCCCTCGAGGCTCCGGGGGCGACGTCGGCTCCTACGTGGTGGGGAGAAATTCAAAAAAAGATTACAACAATTATTTGTAACTGCAGTTTTGGATCCGAATTCCTCTGACTAAAATGCTTTGGAATTCACTTTTTGGTGGGAGAAGTTTTGAAAGACAAATTTGGTAAATTTCGAAAATATGAAAATTTTTTTCCGGGCAAAATTTTTTGTAAAATTCCTCTTAATGCTTTTGAGAAATTTGAAATTTTCCCCCAATTTCGATTCCGGGAATTTCGCTTTTTTCGACGCCGTCGCCCTGTGCCAGCGAGCAATTGTTGCTCGTGCCTGGAAGCCGCGGACCTGCCTCGGTGCAACCGCCCACCCCCACCCCTGTTCCCGGCTCCCCCGACCTCCCCGCATCCGCCGCGGACGAGCCCAAAATCGAACGAACCGAGCCCGAGCCGAGGCCCGGAGTCAATTGCGGTGAGGCCGCTGGTTACAATCGCAACGGAGGCAGCAGCAACAACAACAACAACACTGACTACAACAACTCCCCAGCGACACCACCGCCAGCATGACAACATCGACAACAACAACAACGCCAAAATGAGGCGGACTCGGCGTCGACAGCGAAGCCCGAAACCAAACCGCGTTTTCGAACGCGCCGCCAACCGACGGACGGCTGGCCGCCATTGTAACTTGCAAAGGGCGCTGGGCGTGGCACCTCCACGTCCAGCAGGTGGAACCGCGGCGAGCGACTGGAGTGGAAATGAAATGGAGCGCGGACGACGCGTTATTAAAATACATTTAATTGCGTTTTATTGTGCAGCGAGTGCGCCGGGCTGTAATTTTCGCCACCACTGTGTCGCGGCTGTGGTTCGCCCGCCTCCGTCTCCCGTCCCTCGTCCCTCGCCTCCTCCGAACTCCCTCTCACTCCCGCTCTGTCACTCCCCTTATCACGATGGTCCGTCCTTGTCTTGATTTTGAGTTGATTTCGCGAATCGGGAGAGGCGAAAACCCGAGGTGGAGAGGAAGAACTTGTCAGACGCGCTTTTTACTCGACTCGAGACATGACAGTCGTCTCGTCCTCGCCTCGCGCCGCCCCGCTCGACCGGCCGTCGCGCTCTCTCGGCAGGGTTCGCGCGATCCGATCGTATTGTTTGCTCTTTATGACGCCTCCTTGACACTCGGGCGCGTCTCCTCGCGTCGCCAGCGCCTGGCGCGAGATTGCAGCGCGCTAACTCCCGAACCGAGCGAGACCGCGGCCGTTTGTCACCGCTCTTTATGCGCGAAATTTGCACAAATCGCCGACCTACGCGATTATTTACAAGATTTCCGCCTGATTGCGGGCCGGGGGCGGTGCCTGGGCGGACACGGGAGGGGACGGCGAAGGGCAGAGGGAGGGGAGCAGCGAGCCAGGAGTGGGCGTCGTGAATTCAGGCGCTCGCAGCGATGGCAGGCGGCGAGGCCAGCTGTGGCAAGGGAAAGCGAATCCAGCCAATCTTCAGCGACCAAGGGGCGATCGAAGTCACTGCCCTGTCCGCAGTCCCTTCCGCCGTCCCTGCTGCCCCCGTTTCCACTGCCTCGAAGGGCTCTTCCTGCAACTTGAGCCAGCGTTGCGATTTCGTCCACTTCTGAGTCTGCCTTTTCACTTCCATGGGTGAGAAATTTCGATTTCGTGTTGAGCAAAAGACTTTGCTCCACTTTTGCTCCCGCTGCTGCTGCTGCTCTTTCGCGGCTCCCTCGCTCGGCTGGCGGCGTCCCGGTTTCTATCGCTGTCTTTCTCGCCTCCCCGTCTCTGTCTGGCGCGACTGCCGCCCGCCTCCGAGTGCGAGCTCGAGCCCGGCTGCGACGCGTTATCTCTCATCGTTTTGACGTTAATGGCGACAAATTGTGGCAACAACAATAATTATACTTTTATAACAACAACAGAAAAAACGGGAAAAAAATAAATGTAACAAAAACAACAACAACAACGGCGACGAGTAGACTGCGACAATTATGAGACAGCAACAAAACGTGTTGGTCAAAGTTGTGACAATAAAATAGACAAAAAGCAACAACAACAACGGCTAGGAGACCCAGCTACCATCACGGCAAGAACAGAAGCATAACAACAACAATGACAATGACAATTACAAAAACCACAACCGGAACAAGAACAACAAAACCAAAACAACAACAACAACAACATGGGAACAACCACACGGTCGTAATACAAATGTTTTGAAATTAATTGCGCACGCATTGCCAACGGTCGGGAGCAACGAAGGCAACAACGACGACGACGAGGACAGAAAAATTCCAGAAGAAAAACGGCAATCAGGCGAACAGGAAAAACGCACTTTTCCCACTGCCAATGGCCCGATCCGCGAGTGGACTCGCTGAAATTTCACTCCTTTCGCATCGAACTCCGTCTCCCGCCCTCCGCTCCGATCGCCGTCGATCGATCCTCGTCTCCCGGCCAACGGCTTCTGCTCTTTCTGCCACCTCCTCTCCCCTCGTATTCCCCACCCTTCCTGCCAGCACAAGTTCTACGCTTTGCTGGGCCTGGGACTCCACCAAAGCGCCGTGAATCGGGCACGAATTCTCGGGCGAGAAAGTGCTTTAAATCCCTATTAGTTCCTCCTCCTGGCCCGGCCTCGTCCTCGTCCTCGTCCTCGCCCCGATACCCACCTGCCTTTCTCGACACTCAGTGGATTTTAGTAATTTTCCTTCCTTCGTCGAGAGGTGGGGGAAGAAAAAACCAGGCAAACCGAGGAACGTAAAGAGTTGTGAGTTTTTAGTTGTTGGCCATTGTTGTTGCTGCTGCTGCTACTATAATGGTTATACATATTTGTTGTTCTCAGTCTTGTTGTTGTTGCTGTTGCTGTTGTTGCTGTTGCTGATGATGATGGGGTGTCATAGAGATCTTTTATCAAAACGCTAATGGATTGAGTCATACGTGGGGCCCGGCGGAAGGGAGGCGACGTCGCAACCTGCACTCGACTATGACGAGGACTCGCGATAAGGACGTCGACCACGGCCACAACACCAACAACAACAACAACACTAGAGCACCCCAATGACGACGACGACGACGACGACGACTACGACGGCGCTGGTGATGATGATGACGTTGAATTTGTCGTTGTTGTTGGGCACTGAAGAAAAGGTTATTAATTTAAGTAAGAACTATTAATAGTCACACGAGTGGCCGGCCGACGGCGACGAAAAACGGGACGACGGAGGCAGCAGACGCGGGGAGAGAGAGAGAGAGAAGGAAGAAGTGGTGACGACAGCAGAGCGGTAAATTAAATTTTCGTGTCCGCAGTTTAATCGAATATTAATTGCGCCTCTTATGCGCCAGAGCGGCGCAGGGGCGGCGTCGACGCGAAGCAGGAGAAGGAAGAGTAGTTTTTGGTGCCGAACCCCCTCGAGAAGGAGTGGCGGGAGGGACGGTGGGAGGAGGCAGAGGGAGAGCCGGGCACCTGGACGGCGCCCTGACCGCGCTCTGCCCCCAGGAACTGGCCACGATTCCATGCCGGTTCCGCGACCTGCCCGCGAAGGCGGCAAAATCTGCGCATTCTGCCCTCGTTGAAATCGAGAGTTTCCGCTGCGGCCCGGCGCGGTTCCGTCACGGGGTTTCACGCCAGCTCAGCGGGCGAATGCGATCTCGATTCGATCCCATTCCAGTCGGCTCGATTCGATGCGGCTCCGTTCGCTTCGATTCGATCCGCGGCCAATCGACCAAACGCCGTTCTATGGCCGTTTTATGACTTTTTAATAGTTTCTCACATCTTTTCACTTTTACCTTCCCCCCTCCGCCTCTCTCGCTCTCGGTTTCCCCCCTTTCGTTCGAGTGTTTCTTCTTCTTTTTATAGCCCTAGCTCATCTTCCGATCCGTCATAATTTGTTTTTTTACTTTTCGAGCTCGTAAAATCGAATTCCCCGGCGATTGTTTTGGCTTTGGTTTCGCTTTTGCTCTTGCTCTGTCTCTTGCCTCTGATCGTTCTTTGATTTTCGATTCGATTTGATTTTTTCCTTCGCCGCCCGGTCGTCGGGTCTTTTGAATGGTTTCGGCGAAATTTTACTACTTTTTGTGGCCTCGTAAAATCGGCGTTTTCGCATCGTAAACGGCGGCGATGACGTGGAGTTGACGACGGCGACGGCGATGTCGATGATGACGACGATCACGATGACGACGACGATGATAATCCCCGTCTTCTCGTCCGCTCCGTGATCCACTCCCGGCCCACTCCCGCAATCCTCTCGAGCCTCGCCTCCCTTGCTGGCAGCCGCGCCTCTGGTTGGCAATCGCTCTCTAAATCCCTCGAAGTCCCTTCCGCGCAACAGGGCCCGACCGTCGTCGGCCGCGCCGCCCCCCGCTGAGGGCAAAAATCACCTCCTTTAATTAAAAACCAGTTAAACTCGAGTCCAGCGCCGTCGTCGTCTCGGTGCTGCCACTAAATGTCTATTTTATGTGTTTTCCCCGTCGGCGGCACTCGCACCGACCGATCGACCGCCCCCGCCCCCGTTGCCGCCCTCTGCGCTGCCTCCCGGGCCGGGTCGTCGTTGCCTCAAGTCGAGCCTTAACCAAGCATTTGCGGCCCTCGAGTCGCGGACCCCGGCGGCGGGCGGGAGCTGCAAATGAAGGCTCCCTTCGGGGATTAGAAGAGGCCTCGATTCCTTCGAGCAGCCAACCATTCGCCGCCCCTCGTCCGGCCCTCGGCCGCTTTGTGCTAAATACATACGTTTTTCTGCTACTTTTTCGCTCCGGCCGTCACCGTCGCCGTCGCCCTCGCCCTCGCCGCGGTCCTGGCGTTGCCTCGTCGCTTCCCTTTTCCTCGCCGTTTCCACCTCGCTGGGGTGGTGTCTACTTGATAAAAACAAACGACTGACATTTATTTTTATTAGACACCTTTTTGCTTCTTATTTTCACCCGGGTTCCTTGGCGTTTCCAACCACCCTCCTGCGGCGCCCTCGCCCGCCTCGCCCGCCTCGCCGTTGCCTCTTTTAATGCGCATTTCGTAGGCAATTGGAAATTAGGAATCTTCGCCTACTTTCCGACCGCGCCGCCCTCGTCCTCGCCGGGTCGCATCAAGAAGCAATTTCGCTCACTTTCGGCGCAACGAGCGATTTTTATATGAGAAGAAATGGCTTTATTTCGGCCGGAAGAATTCGGGGGAAAAGTTTGGCTCCTTAATTTTGGTTTTCCTTTTCGTTTCCTCGGCACTTTCCCCCCGCTCCGCTGCGGTTGAAGGACGTCTCGAGACGGCGCCGAGGGGAGGAGCTCGTAAATAAGCCGGGGCAAATTAGAAAATATGTCTCGCCGATCCGTGGCGCGAGCCGATGGAAGTCGAAAAGGTTCCCTCCGCGTTTAATGCGTAAAGTTGGCAACACTCGGCGGGAGGCGGCGCCACTCGAGGCGAGCCTGAGGAGGGAATCGAAAAACTCCGGACTCCCTCGTAAAACCGCAAGCTTTCGCCGCCCCTTTGAGGCCCCTCGTCGGTAGCCCTGGGGGCGGCCGCCTGCCCGGACGTCCTGTGGCAACTCCATCGAGCCCTCGCCTCCCGTGCCGGCCTTGGGTCGAAAACGTCCTCGTCCTGCGATCGATCCGAATGCATTACTGCAATTACAACGAAGCCAGCGACAACAGAAATTCGGTCATTAGGCACCAAATGAAGGGCTGAGCAAACAAGTGATTAAGAGAGACGACAGTCAGGGGGGGGAGGGGGAGAGGGAGGGGCGACAAAGCACACGGGGCTCCCGGGACCAAGGACGACGTGCCCGGCAGTCGTCGTCGGGCGTCGCTGCTCGGCCTCATGCGTGATGCATTCGAGGCGTTGATGACCGAGGGGAAGGACGGGGCAGCAACAACAACAACAACTGTAATGAAAGCAACAATAATCATAAAACCAGAGACAACAACAACAACAATGACAACGACAACAACAACGACAGCACGTCGACGGAGAAACAAAACAAACAGACGGGTGAACGAAAAAGGAGCAGGAAAAAATGACGAAGGGCGATTTTAATAATTGTCATTGTTATTGTTGTAATTGCTGTGTTGTAGTTATTACAGTTGTCCCTGCTGTTGTTGCTACTGCTGCTGTTGATGATGTCGATGTTGTTGACAATGCAACAAATAGACAATTAATTTGTTGTTTGTCATTGTGTTCTTGTGGTTCTTCAGGGTCCTCGTGCTTTCGCTTGGCTTTGGGGGTTCCGCGGCCCGGTTGGGTTCGGTTTTGTTTTGGTTCGTTTCGGTGGCTGCTCCCGGCCCTAGTGTTGTTGCGTCCGTCCCCGTCACATATGCCGGTAAATTAAGTGATTTCCAGCAGGCCCGGGGGCCAAAGCGGCGAAGGGGTTTTTTGTTGGTGTCGATGATCGTTGGCCAATTCAAGCAATTCCAGTAAAAATTCAAAGTATCCACGATAAAAAGCCCAAAGTAATTCTGATCAACGTCAGATATGGAGATTGCAAAACACTTTGCAATTGCTGTTGACACATTTGGGAATCAGTTGACTTTCGGCATTTGGCGCCAAGCACTTGTTACAAGAGCGGTTGCGACGGGTTTCGTTGCAATGTAAGTTGTTGTTGCTGCTGGATTATCTGCTGGTTTTTCGACGACATCGCCGATGTTGCCGCCGCCGGCCGGCTCAAAACATAATTAGCAAATAAATGTTGGTCGCTGGTTTCTGAATTCGTACTTTTAAAAATTCATAATTTGCCCTCGTCGTTATTTCTGCGTGGAAATGGTTTGGCTTTTTTGTGTTTTTTGTTTTGCGATAAAGAATTTATATGTTTCTGCTTCGGTGGCACTCGAGTTGTTGTTGTTGTCGCTGCTGCTGTTGTTGTCAGAAACAACCGCAAATAAAAATCTTTTGTTTTTCATTTAAATAAAAATTTCATAAATTTATCAACGAGCGCCGGGAACATCAGCAGAGAGGCGGCGGCGGGCGGAGGTTGGAGGGCGGAGGGAAACGCAATTATTCCCAGCTGGGGGAGCGAAAGCAGCAACAGGAATGGGAGCAACAACGACAACAACGACCACAGGAGCAAAGCGAAAAAAGTAGTAGAGTTTTCGCTGTCACTGCTGCGCTTTTTGCGTCCAAATGAAACGCATTAAATTAACAAATTTTATGCATTATTAAATGAAATCCGATAAAAAATGCGCAAAGCCAAACGCGGCAGCAACTGAAACTACAATAACAACAACAACAACAGCAACCACAGCAACAACAGAAACAGTAACAACAAGCATGTCAGAGGAGGAAAATTAAAATTGTGGAAAAAGAAACGCACAGTGGAAAAGCGAAAAATGCGAAAAAATGCCAATTTGCGGCAGGCGAGGCCGGCGGCCGGGCAGGGAAAATAGTATTAAATTCAATTACTTTTTGATTTTAATTTATTATGCATGCGCGGGAGAAGGAAAGCGAGCGAGAGGTAGAGGGAGAGCGAGGGAAGCCGCGTGTGTGCTTCTGTTTTTTTAATTAAATTATAAAAATGGCCGCAAAAATTTTTTAATTAAAATCGCTGCAAAAAATATTGTCACTACTTTTTCCCTCTCTCCCTCACTCTCTCCCCCTGTCAGCCCTCCTCGGTCGCCACGTCCCACTGCGAGCATTAAATTGTTTAAATTATTGATGCATTTCGCTATCTGTTGCTATCGCGCTCCCCCTCTCTCGCTCCCTCCCATCGTGCCGTGACTGAACCTCGCTCCATGCCTTCCCTTCACCTTCCCCCGGTCCTCTGCCCCTTCCTCGGATCTCGTAAATTCGACGTTTTACCGATGGATTTTTTCTAACCGCGTCCGTCTTCGGGTCCAGTCGAGGTCCGCCCCTCGCGCCGTCTCCTTTGCTCTTAGCCGACCGCCCTGCCACGTTTAATTGGCTCAGTAATCTCGCAGAACTCATGGCGGAAACCCGTCGTCCAGGGATGGGAGGGAAGGAGGGGAGTCAGGTGAAGTCGAGGGACCTGAGCGGGCCAAGTGGGCGCCCCAGTGGGCCAGGACTCGACTGAGGGCACCTGATTCGCTGGCCCCGCACCCGCCAGACTCGCGGCTCCCATCGCCAAATGTCGCCCATATATAATTTCGCCCAATATCGCTATCTTTCAGTGGAATCTGGAACCTAATTCTGCGCCTTCGTCTCCCCCTCCTCCGCGGCCGCCCACACTTGTCAGGCTCGCTCGAGTGCCATCGGCCAGGCCTTTCATGGCTCCCTAAATGCCGTGTCGACGTCCCCCGCATTTCGTCGGGCAAATTAATAAAAATATCGTGATTCAGACGGCCCAACGTCGTCGTCCTCGTCGTCGTCTGCGCCTTCCTCGGCGCTGCTCTGGTCGTCGTCCCCTGGCAGACAGTGCCATTAAATGATTTGTTCACAACTAGCTCAGCTCAGCTCAGCTCGCCGGCTGTCCGTCCGTCCAACGACCCGCTCATCCGTCCGTCCGTCGATCTGCCCTCCGCGATCTCCGGTCTCCGCCCGGCTCTGGTTGGATCCCGAGGAATGCGACGAACAAATTCATGTCGTCCACCTTCCGCAGATGCAGCCGCCCGCTCGCTGTCTCAATAACCAACGACTTCTTCTGCGCCTTCGACTTCGACTTCGACTCGCTTCCTCTGTCCCGAGCCCCGAACACCTCCTGTCGTCCTCCTGCAACCCGATCCTCCTTGCTGCCCTCAGCCCGATCCCCTAATTCACCACCTTCTTCGGCCGGAGCCACGACTTCAAGGTGTCTCGCTGCAGCTGCCTCTCCAGCGACCAACTGCCGGCCCTCCCCAGCCTCTGCCCCCCTCCGCGACTGGCCGGCGACGCGACTCGGCGCGACTGGGCCCGATCTGGCCTGGTCTGTAACTCACTCACTTTGCATACCACTTAAAAACAATTTAAATTATCTGCAAACCATATAAAATTGCACTTTTTCATTTCTCCTCCTCCGACTCCGCGATCTTCAGCTCACTCAGTGTTCGGTGTTGTTCTTGTTGATTATGTTGTTGTTGTTGTTGTTGTTGTTGTTGTTGGTGTTATTGTGTTGGCGTCTTGCCTGAATGGACACAGACACATGTCTAGGCCCCGCTCACAAAACGTTATCGACCTGAGCTAAATTTCGTGCTAAAACAATTCAAATTTTGCAGACCACGTTTTACGTGCTCGTCTCCTCCATCTTACCTTATTTTACATTATTTTTATTGTTGTTTTTGTATGTTTTGGAAAACATTACGTACTTTATGCCCTCGCTGTTGTTGTTGCTGTCCCGTTGTTGCTCTGAGTGCTGCCTGCATTCAATCATTTAATCTGAGCGCTCTCGCTCGTCTCCCTCTCGGAATTCCTACAACTATTTGCCTCACGGGTTGGGAAGGAGGGGCGGCCGGGTGCAAAATCGTAGGATCGAGAAATTTCATGCTCGTGTTAACCATTTGTAGACAGTTTTGTAGCAACAACGCGACGGCCCGGCGGCCGGAGATGGCTGGAGGTTGGGTGAATGGCGGGCTCTGTTGGATGGACTCGCGTATAATTCCACCATCCATCTCTCGTGAGTCCGTTTCGAGGCGGAGCAGCGGACGTTGGTTTGATTCCTGAGGCCTGATCCGGGGAGGACTCGGTCTGGCCGCTCTCAGGTGGCCGCTAAGTAGAGAACGATTGGCGGGGAGACCATGAGGTGGACGACGACGAGGACGAGGACGAAGGAGATGAAGTTCCAGTCGCTCAAGGAAGGACAACTAGATGTGTAACAGGAGCTCTTCAGAAGGAGTTCGTGGTGCAGCCTGAGGCGAGGACAGAGTGGAGACAACCAGAAGGCAGAGTAGGATAAAGGGGACAAGCCCGACGATCGGGCGAACGACTAATGACCGCGTCCGCTTCTAATCTTCGAGGGCAGATGCAGAGGAGCAGCGGAAAAAGGAACAAAATAATGACGGAGGTGAAGAATGTGGAAAACTCTCGTCTCCTGTCTAAATGAGACATCGATGCGGAGCAGAGGCTCAGGCAGCCACTCGAGAGACCAGGGCAGTAGTTCAGGAAAGGGCTAGAGGGAGAGGGAGAGAGACGGCGACACTCGGTGGCGTCCACGTCGGCAAGGGAAATCCATTCGCCAAAGACGTTGACTTAATTATTCGTGCATTGCCGAAAAATCGAGTAAAAGGATTTGCATAAATCGCTGTTGTTGTCGGCAGTAAGAGGACGACAACGAAGCGGAGAAGGCAATGATGACGATGGTGGTGAAGGGGATGATGACGTTGGTGATGTTGGTGATGAGCGGCAAAAACAACAATGTTGCGTGGAGGGAAACCCCTGAAAGAGGTCTCATTATCAGCGAAAGCGAACACGAGAACCGGATCGATTCATAAGTAAATTTCAATGTTCGCCCGGAGTCGCCTTTGATAAGGACGAAAGGACAACCGCAGGGCCAGTCGACGGAAGGGAGGGGGGTGGAAAGTTGAGCATTGAAGTGAAGCCTTGCATGAGCAGCTCGCGGCTCATGTTGCCCGAGGAAGGACATGCGAGATAAGGCGAGTCGACCGAGCCGAGCCGAACCGAGCCGAACCAGGGCCAAGGTGGCGACGATAAGGAGCGGCGGGAGAGGATGGGCGTGGGCGAGGGAGACGGCGGCGGGAACTGGGTGAAGGAGAACCTGACGTAGCTGACATTGAGGAACCAGTGGGAATTTGAATTCGATCAGCACCGCTTCATCTCCTCATAATGGGACCTCTCGCGCAGTCGAAATTGAACAAAAACAAAGGAAGAAAGCAAAGAAAAAACCATTCCATCAGCTCGATTTGCGTTGGGCTGTTGGGATTTGGTGAAGTCGAGTTTAGAAATTTCCATTTTGCCGACTTAATGCGTTTCGGCCATTAACAAAATGTCTCGGAAACCATGTTCGAGATTATATCGGACTCGTATGCTGATGAGGACGACGATAATCGAGATGATGATGACGGCGATGACGATGGCGATGGCGATGAAGATGGTGGAGAGAACTCCGATGATGATGCGGCCGTGGAAGGTGACGTTGACGGCCGTAGCCGGAGCCGGAGCCGGAGCCAGGAGACGATGTTGGCGATCATGACGTTGACGACGATGTTGTTGTGGCGATGGCAGACCGTGCTAACGACAACAACAACAACGCTATTACAACCCAACAACACCGCTGAGGCCGAAATGAAGAACCGACCAAACTCTA
Organism: Coelopa pilipes; assembly: GCA_947389925.1. Lineage (NCBI taxonomy): Eukaryota > Metazoa > Arthropoda > Insecta > Diptera > Coelopidae > Coelopa > Coelopa pilipes. The sequence goes on along the minus strand of OX376697.1, from coordinate 42,902,441 downwards.
AAAAGCCATCAACATAATTTATTCGCTCAAGGCGATAATGAGCTATAATGGAGTTCGACAGTCGACCGTGGGCCGAGGGGCTGAGCGGGCGAGGTCGACGAGGGACGGAGGCGGCGACGATCGAGAGGATCTCGAAATTTGCATATTCTGGTCGCCGGCCGATGGCGGCTCGCGACGAAATGGAGTTCGAAGCGTCTGGGAGAGCGTGAATGCGAGAGGGGGAGGGAGAGAGAGAGAGACAGCAACACCATGGCCGTGCGGCGTCTGGTGCTGGTGGACAACAACAAAACATGGCATGTGATGCGTTGAGCTGATCACCTAATCAGCAGCAACAACAACAAGAACAACAACAAAGCCAACCTCCACGCCCGAGGTGAAGGAGACGACATCGAACGACGACAGCCGCGGACCGGGCCGATACGGCGACGGTGAGGACGAGCCCGAGACGAGGAGGGGAGACGGACTCAGAAGAAGAAGAAGAAGAAGAAGGGGACCGCCAGGTACTGGAGGGAGGGGCGCGGGGCAGGGCGGGGTCGCGGCTGGAATTTTGCAAATTTAGACGCCGTCGCCGCCTTCTCCGCGTCGATCGGAGGTCGAGCGAGGCAGGCTTCGCACAAACCCCGCCGCTAATTGAATCGAGGCGGAGATCGCTGGGCACCGATGGCCCGCTCTTGCGGGATCAGTCAGAGGTCGCAACCTGTCGGGGGGTCGAGGGGCCGAAAAAACACTGCAGAGGGCCAGAAGGAAGCCGAAGGAAGGCCTCAGAAAGGAGCGGAAATTTGGGATGTGGGGACTTCGAGCATTTTGAAGCAGCTCCACCTCGCCTCCTCAGCATCGCCTCCCCTCCCACTCCTCCCACAGCGCGATTAACGTCCTTCGCATTTGTGGTTTTTTTCGAAATTCCAATTCAATTTGTCGGCTTATGTTGCATAAATAAGAGCCAAAATAAATAAATAGGAGATTGCAATTTATTGGAATCCTTTGCCAGCGTGCATCTGAGTGCTGCCAGATCGCAGCCAATGCAGGGAAAAAATTAAATTAAATTAACCCAAAAAAAGGCCAACACGCGATAATAATTTCTCGATGTTGTTTTTATTGTTTTAAATAAGTTTAAATTAAAAATAAAACCACTATAACGCATCATTATAAGGCCGGGATAAAAAGTTGGCCAACACACACATTCAGCAACAACAAAAACAACAACAACAACAAGAGTAGGAGCGCAATAATAACAACATTGAAAAAAGCTTATCAATTAAAAATGCAAAAATTAAAACAAAAAGCGTTGTAGAAAAAATCAACAGCAACATTTGCATAATTTTTGCATTAATAATGGGATTTTGTGTATGTTTTTCTTTTCATGTTGTTGTCGATGGGTGGGTTGTTGTTGTTGTCGTTGTCGCCATGCCGCTGCTGTGTTGGATGCTGTTGGTTTTTCTGTTACCGAAGCTATTAAATTAATACGCAATGATAATCATATAATTATTTTAAATTTGGCCTGACAGCGGACGCGCCGTCCCGCTCGCACGTGTCGTTAGCAGGGCCCGCGGACACGCTACAGGCGACGCCACTCGGCGTGGATTTTTCTACCTTTGTTTATTCAGCAATCCGGCCTCTCCCTGTCTCTCTCCCTCGCCGCCTCCCCCGGGGCTTCTGACGCTCTCGATTGGTCTCGAGCGGCCCTCGCGCGGCCACTCGAAGGGCCGCCGACTCGGGCTCGATCGGGCTCGCGTGGACGTGGACGGCGCCCCCATCTTCAATGCGCTTCTGTCGATTCGCCCCCGGCCGAGGGGCGTGGCCTCCAGCTCCGTCCGGTGCGCTCGCCGCTGTCCACCAGGCCGGCCGTAGCGCCTCGTAGCCGCCGACTACGGGCCGACCAATGGCATTAATTTATCTCGGTTTTTATCAGCGCGGCGCAGATTAAAAATCAGCCAATGAAACCGGCGACATTTTATTAATCCGCCACTCGGCCCCCCGGCAACCCCCGCCGCGCGCACTGAAAAAAATCAGGCCTGAGCCGACCAGACCGAAAAACTCAATTAGAACTCGAATGGCGAGGATCAGCAACAGACGTATTGAACAGGGCGAAATTCAAATGAAATCCTCGGCGAACTCTTTAAAGACCCGTCGGCCCGGCGAACGGCGAACGGCGAACGGCAGCGGAAATGCCGTGATCCTCGTTTAGTCACGCTCCGGGTCTCATTAAGCGACGCCCCATGAGTCATTGCGCGTCCGACGGCTGCTCAAAGGGGCGCATTTGTCTTGTCGCCCGGGCGCCCTCCGAGCCCCGCCGCTCTAAATGAGCTGTGAAGGTATTTTTAGCACTTGTTCGACGCTCCGCGAGCCACATGGCACCAGGCCCAAGGAGGATTCGCCGTGGCTGGCGGAGAGCAGACAATTAATTTGCGAGAAATTTCATTCAGACATTTATTAGTCGGCATGGAACTTCCTCCGTGGAGTCGCGGAGCTCCATTCACGAAATTCGCAGTAACTCAAACAAATGCTGCGAACACGGCTCCGTGCTCTCGGCTCTCAATGGCGGAGTCGGGGGTCGCCTGGCATGGGTCGGCCCGGGCTGGTCTGGGCGGGATGCTCTGGGCCTGGTCTGGCTTCCACTGAGCGGTTGGCGAAATTTGTCAATTAGCACATTTTTCCTCGCCTGGCACACGAGGTGTCAACAGGCGGCGGTGACAGCGACAGAGACAACGACAGCGACAGCGCCCAGGTCGCTCGGCCCAAGGCGTTGCGACAGGCCGGCGGACGGGCGGACCGGGGCGGGCCGACAAATGACCCGACAACTGGCGGCGGCAGACGCGACGACGTCTACGCCCCGGAGGGAGTTTCGTGTCCTCGGAATGCCCTAGCGAGCGGAGGAGCCGGGCGCAGTTTCGGGCGCCCGAGAGGTCGAAGAACTCTGCGGTTGAATAGTTCAACTTCTCCACGACTTTAAAGGCGATTCACATTGAAAGACTTGGGGAAAAATATCAACAATTGAATTTTCGAAAATTTCGTCACAAATTTTGTCCATTAAGTTCGATTGAGATCCACTTTTTCGAGAGTATTCATGCCCGAGAGAGACAGACAAGTAGTCGTGATTAATTGGCGCGCTGGGGAGCGCCTAAAAATGTGCAGCGGAGAACGAAAAACGACAGAGGCAGAGACAGAGAAAGACAAAGGGCAAGCGAGCCAAAAGTCGAAGACGGAGAAATGCGAGTTTAATGAAAATTGAAATTCATTGAGAAGTTGATTCATTTCGCAGATCGACTCGCAGCAGCCGCAAAAACAAATTAATAATTAGCACGAATTGCTGCAGTTCGCAATGAAGGCGACGGCAGCGGCATCAACAACAACATCAACAACGAGGACGGCAACACGATGACTACAACTTCAGCAGCAGCGGCAGCGGCAACCGCAACGGCTACGGCAACAAACGTCAAGTGGTGCTTGACAAGCAACACATTCGGCTGTTGGAAAAACTCAACGCGAGTCGACGACAATTGCGAATAATTTTCCATTTGCAGGCAATTATTTGCTATTGTTGTTGGTGCTGTTGCTGTTGTTGTTGCTGTTGTAACTGACGTCGTTGTTTTTCTCCCGATTGCACGATTTTAAACATCTGCACGACACTCAACAAATTGTCTTCGGAGAGCCGAAGCCGCGAGTGCGAACAACAGCAGTTGTAAAAATCCCAACAACAAATGCAACAACAGCAGTAATAATTATAATAACAATACTGACAACAACAAGATCACTGACAGCAACTGCAACACGCGAGACGACAGCAGATTGTGTGGCGATAGAAATTTTTAACTAAATTAAAGCCAAACCGTCGGATGTCCGTCCGTCCGTCCGTCCGCCCGTCAGTCTGTCAGTTGCAGCGACAATTAAGGATGCAATCTAGCGTACTGCCGGCCATTGTTGTTGTTGTTGTTGTCGCTGTTGTTGTTGCCTGCACGCCACATTAATTAGGGCTGAGAAATATGGATTTTTCCCTCCGCCGATTCGGAGCCACCTTCGAGTCGATATCGCGAGAATTTGCATAATTCCAAATCGACTACTCCGAGAAGAAGAAGCACACAAGCGCAGCGAAGCCAGCAGACAGACAGGCAGTCGGACAGTTAGACAGACAGACGTTGGGCGAACAGCTGGGTTTAATTAAAAATTTAAATCAAACCGCTTTTGATTGCTCGTATACATTTCTGCTGTTGCCGCTGTGGCGATTTCGCTAAAAAATAATTATAAATCAATTTATATTAATTAGCGCGCCTCCGAGGGGGCAAAAACGGAGTTAAAAACGATTCGAAGCAATTTAATTGCGTTTCAAATGCAAATTAGAGACTAATTAAATCTAAACATGTGCTCGGGTTAAAGGTCCGGGCCTGGTCGTCGGGCGCCGAGGCACCGACGCCGGTCGCGGACTCCGATTGGGCCCAGATGCAGTCGGTTTCGGCCAAGAGTTCGAGCCGCCGGTCGAGCCGGTCACGAAGTCGGCCCGACCTGGCATTTGCATCGTGAGCGGTCGAGACCGATGTTCCTCCGATTGTCAATCGCGGTGGCAGCAGCCCAAAGGCAACAACAAGATTGGCAACAAACAATTGGCAACAATAACAATTACATCGACGACAATAACAATTAGTTGCTAATGCAATGCACAGCGCTCAAACACATCGGCCATCAATCACGATCATGACCAGTGCCGAGCTGTCAGCGGCAACTTCATCATCATACATCATTTTGAGTCGGAGTCGCGACCGGGAGCGACAGAGAACGACCAGCAAATGCACCGATCTCGCTCGTCTCCGCTCATTCCGCGCCCCTCCTCCCCGGCGAGCGGAGAAAAACTTATTTAAAATTGTAAATTTCTCACGGCGACGAGGCCCTCTGGAGAACGGCCTGAGACGAGATGGCATAATAAAGGAGCAGAAAGCAAAGGCCGGTCGCTCGTGTCTCCTGGAAATGCCAATTCACACATGAGGCGCGCTCGAATTTCGCATACGAAAATTGCGCAAGGAGCAAATCGCACACCTCGAAAAGCGCACCACAAGGCAAGAGCAGTAACAACAACAGGGCGGAAGGACGTGGAACAATCGGCGACAAGTTGTGGCTCTTAATGATGATGCTCGGCTGCGATCGATCCCCGCCAGCGACCGCAATTAAGTGGCCTGCGCCGGGAGTCCGGCCGCAACTACTCGAGTACTCCGTATAAGGAATTCGATTTATTTATCACCTGTCGAGCCCGACGTTGACAACGACGAAGACGACGGCGATGGCGTTGGGGACCCTGGCGTCAATGAGGACGACGGTGGTTGGGACAAGGAGGCCGCGGATGAGACTCGAGAAGAGTCCGAGGCCGAGGCCAGGATGGTCGGTGAGGAAGCGAAAAGGACGAGCTCGCCGTCGTGGGAGGGTCGTCGAGACAGGCGACTTTCAATCGATCGGTGAACATTTCCAATGGGAGAGTTCAGTATTTGACAAATAGTTGCAACTTTCCAAAATAGCCATTAAATACCACTTTATACTCCTATTCAACCCTCATTAATGATGTGTTCTCTCTCTTCTCTTTGCAGATGGTAAGTTCTTATCATCACTAAATCCTTCAGAACTAACATACGATGGTAAGTCACATTTCATCGCATCATTTATTAACACACGCTCTGTTTTCTCGTTACTTTGTGTTCGGTTTCATTTCATTATTGTTTCGTTCCCCCCCACCCTGCTGTCGAGTCCCCCAGTCGTTCAATTTCACTTTGTGCCACAATTCGTGCTCGTTGCCTGGGCCGGTCTCGCCTCGCTTGTCAACAACTACTCGACCGAGTTTCGAGTCCTTCGCCCTCTGTCCGCCTTGTGCCTTGCTCTCCCTTGCCCGAGGCACGACTTTCGCCTTCTGCCATCGCGCCGTTGCCAGCGATCGTCGACCGGCCGCGAGTACCGTTGCGAGATCGATCCGATGGCATCGGCAGGAGGAGGGGCCTTTGAGGCGTCCGACGGTAGCCTGCTTTTAGGCGCATAAATTAATTAAAAATACCTTCGGACGAGGCCACATCAATCAACATTAGGCCGCTGTTCGCCGATCGGTCGGCGACGATCGTCCGCCGATCGTTGACATTGTTGTCCCGCTTCCACGGCCTCTGGCGGCGGTATCTGATGGTACGTGCGACGACCCGCCCCGTCCCGCCCTCGCCCTCGCCCGACCGGGAGTCGGAGCCGGAGCCGCGCAGAAGCGAAATGAGAAATTTCTTTTTAATTTCGTAGGCAGCTGATAAAAATTCATTATAATTTAAAACGCTGCGGCCCCAGCCCTCGGCCAGCGGATCCTCGGATCTCGCTCTCGGGATCCTCCCAGCCGCCGTCTGTCCGCACCTCGGCCCCGGCTCATAAATTGGATTTCGGCTGACGGCTCCCGCACTGCCGCTGATCGATCACGTTCGGGGACGCCAAGAGCGCCCGCCCTGCGATCACCCGCGATCGATCCGCTAAATATATTATTAAACGATCGACGACGAGGACGCCGTCGAGCGGCTGCGAGCGCCGGAAGGAGGCGACGCCGACCGTCCCCCGGGCCGCCGTCGATCGGCGAGTTTGGCGGGCTCGGCGGCCGACCATCGACCATCCTTCGACTGTCGGCCTGCCTGTCAGCCAGTCCTCTGGCTGTCTGTCGGTCCGTCGGTCCTCTCGCATCGCGGAACTAGCTGTCCGCGACCGCAGTCGCTCGATTGATCGCTGAAAGCTACCGCGTGGTACGTGATCCTCAACGCCCCGGCCTCCGGCTCGGCTCGTCGGGTTTTAATGAATTTATAAGTCTTTAATGATAGACAAGATAAACAGCAAATTAGGTGCCCTCTCGCTCGAACACCTACGCTCGCCCTCGCCCTCGCTCTCGATCACTGGGGGCTCCATTCAGGAGCCGATCGCGCGAGAGTCCTCGATCAATGGAGTGCGGCCGTGGCACGTGAGGCCGACGGCTGCACTGCTTTAGTTTCGCGCCATAAAAGCTCGGCGCAGCTTTTGATTTATGGCCGACAGTCGGCCAGTCCGAGCCACACACGGCAGACCGACGCGAGACCGAGATGACGGTTTTACGATACCGACCACCGAGGGCTGAGGCGCACAGAAGCCGCGGCCCGTAATTGCAGTTGTAACGCGCTGCGGCCGCAGTTGTCATTGCGGATGCTGCCACGAGTTCTCCGCCTCCCCATTCCTGCCATAAAAATTGGGCCGACCACCGGGCGAAGGGCGAGAAATAGGTGGCGGCCTCGCTTTACGATCGCAGCGAATTCGCCCAGACCGGGCCAAAGGAGTCGGCCGGACGGACAGCGGCCGGAAGAACCGCGGCCGGACCGACGGATGGGTGGATCAGTTGATGGTTGGACAGACGTTTGGACGGTGGATCGTTTAGTTGATCGCCGTCAGTCGCGGTCGGCCGGTAGCTCGCCGTGTCGGATGCCTTCGTCGTGGCCTCTCCTTCCCATTACCTACCATTAACGCAGGCTGCTCTGCCTCCCCACCGCTCCTTCCCTCGGTCGGCGACTCCGCCTGGCCTGCGCCGAGACGGTCGGCGAATTCATTCATTATGCGGAAATTGCGCGCGCATCTTGCCTCCAAGTAATTAGCATATAGATTGTTCCTGCCTTCGACCGACCGTCGTCCGTCCGCCCGTCCGCCCGTCGACCACTGTGATTGTCCGTCTGGCTCGCATTTGCTCCGGCCAGCGGTCGATCGGCCTTCCTTTCGGTCCGCTCTACCTTTCGTTCTGTCGGTCGGTCTCTCTGTCTGTCTCTCTGTCCGTCCCTCGGTCGATCGGCCGGCTTTGGATGGGCGGGTTGCGCATGCGCGTTTGTGAAATGAATTTTGCATGCCGCTCGTCCGGCCGGTCGTTTCGCGCACAGCAACAACGAGACAGGCGGTGGAATGTCTGACTCCGGAGATACTTTCCGAATGATATGTCTTTCCGTCGCTACCTCCCTCCCTCCCTCCACCCATCCTTCGCTCGCAGACGGTCCGCGAGTGCTGCGAGTTCAAAGACTTCTGGAGTCCGGGCGAATTCACCACGCGCGAATTCCCCACAGCCAGCCGCCGAGCCAGTTGGAGTCTTTAATTCCACCTTTAATTAATGACCTCCGCCGGCGACCCGCGAGTCGGCAAAAACAACAGCAACAGCAACAACAATAGCAAGAGCAACTTGTAAACAAACCATAAATCTTCGCCTTCCTTTCCACGGTCTCCCACCACATCTCACATCTCTCCCTCTCTCACTCACTCCCTCTCTCGGTCTCTGTTGCGCTTGCCCTCGTTTGCCCTCGCCTTCGAGAGAAACACTAACAAAAAGTTGGTCAGGTTCGGCGCGGCGTTGCCACCCGAAAAAGAGTACGCGACATAAATCATGAGCAATGATTATAGTGTCAACAACAACAACAACAACAACGACAACAGCAGCAACAGCACTAACAATAAGACGAAGCACAGCAACAGGCGCGGTGTGAGCCGTCTGCGTTCGCGTTCGCGTCCGGACGCCGGCGTCCGGAGTCCGGAGTCAATCCATCATTTTTCAATGTTGCGCCGCGGTTCAACGACTCATCGATCGCGGGTCCGTCGCTGGGCCGTCCGCCGGTCGGCCGGTAGATCGATGGACGATGCGCCAAAAATAGTTTCGAACTCCGGCGCCGGCCTCGCCGCCTCCCAACTGCGCTCCAACCACTCCCTGTCCAAGCCGCGGAGTTCGGGCTGGGAAGGACGGACCGAGGAAAGTCCTGGTAGGCCCGATTTTTGGTTCTCCTCTTGCAGCACCCCATCCTGCGCTTTCGGTCGCACCTTCTCGTCTGTAAACCACACCCACTTCTCGCAAGATTCCACTGGCTTCCACCATGAGGAGTCGATCTCTCCCTGTACCTGCTGCGACCTCTCCATTCCCTAGGCCCACTTCTCGTCGGTCTCCCCCCAGGGACCAGCGACAGCCTCCTCGAAGCCCGAAAATGTCCTTTCACTTTCGATACCCGGCCCAAGAACCCGCCCCACCTCCACCGAGCCAAGGTCGTTGCCTCCGCTGCAACCGAGAGTGAATCGGCGGCAACCTTTACGTAACCGTGCTGGCCGTCCTACCGCAACCCACTGCCCCTCCCCTTCCTCTGCCGCCCCTCGACCACCGACCACGCAACGCGAACGAAACGCGAACGAAACGCGAACGCAACGCAGTCGCGCATTAAACACAAGTTTAAATAATCGTCTGTCAGAACTGTCAAAGAAGTCGGCGGGCGATAGAATTAATGGCGGCGGCGACGACACGGTCGACGCGACTCCTGGTGTCTCTTTCGCTCCATGCTGGGCTCTCTCTCACACACACACAACACTCGAATACCCTCGTTCACTACAGCTGATTGCAATGTTATTGTTGAACGCTGTTGTTGTTGCCGCTCGTGTTTTACTATATATATTCGTTGTTGTTGTCGTTGCACACTGTTGTTGTATATTGTTTGGGGTCGTTGTTGTTGTTGTTGTTATTGTTGTTGTATTGGTTGTTGGAATCTTTCTTGTTGTTGCCCTGGCCGTTGCCTTTGCACATTGAACTGTATGGAATGTAGAGTAGACCACGATGTTGCCATTGTCTCCTCATGTTGCTGTTGTTGTTGGTGCTCCTGCTGTTGCTGTTCTTCTTCTTCTTTCCCAATGGTCGCCGCTGTGGTTCTTGTCTTTGTTGTTGCTGTTGTTGCTGTAGTGAAGCACTTGCAAGTTGAATTATTGTTTTTCGGGTTGAATTTATTATTATTGTTCTTGCTGTAGCCCTTGTGGTTGTTGTTGCCGTTGTTGTCCGCCACGTCGAGCCGATCCTGAGCGAGATAGCAGAGAGCGAGCGAGCGAGTGAGAGCGAGAGCGCGCAAGTCGAAACAATGTCTACCGGGCTCTTCTTCTTCTTATTCGCCTCGCCCTCCCCACGGCGGGGTTTTTGTGGGGATTTCGGGAAAATTAATGTTTCGCCGGCGATGGCGGCGGCGGCGGCTTTTAAACAAATTGTAACGAGCCGACCTCTCTCCCTCTCTGGCCCATTCTCTCTCTCGCTCTCTCTTTCTCTCGGGCCCTCCGGCTCAGTCGGCCGCAGACTCCTCGGCGAGACTGCGAGTGCGAGTGCGAGAGAGAGAGCGGGATCGAGAGCTTTGAACTCGCAACGTGTTGCTTCAAGATTGCAGCAGCGGCAGCAGCAACAACAGCAACAATTACGGCATCAACAACAATGGGAGTATTGCTGATAATTTATTATCATCATATTTTCCGCATTTCAAGGTCGCAGCCCAGTTTCCGCGCTCTCGCTATCTCGCTCCCGCCACCGGCTCGCGCTGCCCTCGCGGAAGGTCGTCGCTGTCAGGAGTGATTTAAGCCCTCGCTCCGGGCGGCTGCAGGGGCGGGGCGCGGCTGGGACCGGGTCGGGCTGCCGCCTATCGCGCTGACAGCCGGCGAATTTATTTTCCGCGTCCCGTCCCGCTCGCACATGTGCCTGGCCCATTCGGTCTGCGACTCTCTTTCAGCTGTCAGCTGTCATTTAGAACAACAACAAGAGCAGCGGCGATGAGGGACAAGGAGAAAAAACGACGACGACGACGACTACAACAAATAGAGGCATCGGCCGCAACAATAACTAAATTGATTGGGGGTCAGCGCGAGCTGTTGCTGCTGTTGGTGTTGTTGCTGTCGTTGTTGTCGCTGACAGTCGCCTGTCAGATCGATGACGCTGCTCTTCTGTCACCATGGCTGTTCTGGTTGGTTGTTCTTGTTCTTGTTACTGCCAATTTAGTTGTTGCTGCTCCTGCGCCAGGAGCGTCTGCACCTCGTTCACGTGCCACTCACTCGTCCCTCCCTCTCTCCCGGCGGCCTCGCTTTCGCACTCGTTCTCTCTCGTGTTACGCCATCGCCTGCGGTGAGAGATCACAACAACAACAACAAAAACAACAACAACAATGGCGACAACAGCGAGCGTCCCCAACAAAGCCTACTGAACTGTCAAATCTATTGATTGCCCGTCAACGCCGCAAACGTCAAACTCATAAACAAAACATGGCAGCCCTCGGAGCCGAGCCGAGCCGAACCGGGTTGAGTCGCGTCAAGCCGAGCCGAGCCGAACCGTGCCAGCCGATCCGACCGCCGTCGACAGTTGAATGAACCGCGCGACGCCAACGCGCGAGCGAGGGGGAGACGCAGGGAGGGCCCGGGATCGGCCGGTCGGAGGCGCGGCCCGCGCGCTGACATCTTTCAATTTATTATAAAATCGAGAGTGACAGACGTGTCACTCACATGCACTCGCCTCTCTCTCTCTCTCTCTCTCTCACTCTTTCTGGCCCGCTGACCCCGCTCCCTCTCGGCGGCGTCTGTCCTGGCGTCTGGACTAGGCTTCACATGCTGCCTTTATTTGCGACGACGTTTAAAGGTCACTCGACCGGCCTCTCGGTCAGCGGGAGCGAGGGAGGCAGCAGGAGAGAGTGAAAGGGAAGGCCATGGCTGAAATGAAAAGTTTTCGCTGCGGTGGACTTTTTGCGCTTTGAGTTTTTGACAGCTTTTTGACAGATTATCAACGCGTCGTCGCCGTTGCAGCGACGACCAGCGGTCGAGTGGGCTCGCGAGGGCGACAGAGAGAGTGCGAGTGAGAGAGGGAGAGGGCGCGATGGATGGCAGTCGACGGAGTGTCAAATATTGAGCACGTTTGCGATAAAGCCGTTGTTGTTGCAGCTGTCATTGTAAGCTACTGATTGTTGCGAACGCCTGGTTGTTGTTGCCAGCAGGGGGTTGTTGTTGGTGTTGTCGTTGTTGTTCCTGCTGCCACTGATCTTTTGACAAATTATTTTATTGTCGTTCAATGGCTTTGCTGTCGCTTCGCTTCCTGACACTTGTTGCTGTTGTCCGTCGTCGTCGGCTTAGTCGTCGCCGTTGTTGTTGGATGCTGCTACAAATTTGTCTGCCATAATTTGCAAATCAGCTGCTCGGTTGTTCATGCCCTGTTGTTGCTGCTCTTGTTGCTGTCACTTGCATCGACACTCGTCGCCTCAACTCGACGAATTCGATGAATTCGTTCGCTTTCGGAGAGATTTAAAATGGAAGAAGGGAATTTTTTATCATCACAAGTAGTGGTTGGAGGAATTTAAATCAATCACGAACAACTTCCTGATCTCCCTTGGACCCCTTCTCGGGGCTTCGGAAGGCACTGGTTTCATCGGCGACCCCTCCGATCGCCTCTGCAGTCACTCAACCCTAACCGGGAGATCAATTCGAGCCTCGCTCCCGCACAGCCCCGGTCCTCCGTCGATTCGGGGCCCTCAGCCCGTCCCGCGCCGGTCAATTAGATAATGGTCGGTTCCGGCACGGGTCACGCGGGGCGCTGACCACGGCACGGAAAGGCATGAAAACGGTTTTAAATTGAAAACCTCCCGAATGGCGCGATCGATGCGGGCTCCGCGCAATGCGGGGTCCACTTTAAAGTCGATAGACAGGGGGAGAGGGAGAAAGAGAGAGGGCGAGGCGATCGATCGATCGACGAGGGCTTCAATTGAGGGCGAGTTCCTCAATTCGGCCGAGGCAGGGCCAACGACGAAACACTCTGTATGAAAAGTGGATCGAAACAAAGAATTCCCATAAACAAGAAAAGCGAAACGGTTTCGAAGTTCGTGTTTTGCCGAATCGAGAATCGAGTCCTGGGCAAAAGTGCCGAGTAATTGAAAACGTGTCCGACGTGGACGCATCAATATTTGAGCAGAAGTAATCACTTTGTAAACGGTCTCGTACCGCCGAGTCGATCCGTCCCCGGCCCGGCCCGCCCCTGAGGCCGCTGATCCCTCGGAAATAAATCCAGCAGCTCAACAAATTGGAGGCCGTCGCGTGGGCGAAGGCGAAGGTGCAGACGAGGATTCCCGCTGATCCGGGGGGCGAAGGTTCGGCCAAACATGTTTAGTTATGCTGGTCACAACGTGCTCCACAACAGCAACAACAACGCCCAGCAAACGAACAACAACATCGCCCACCACAGCCGCAACAACAACGACACCAAGACCGAGCAACATCTCGTCACCCTCGCCGCGAGGACGACGTCGGCCGAAAAGAGCAACAAAATAAACACATTACGCGAAGCGGGGTGGGCGAGGAGGCGAGGGCGGGAGAGGGCGGCAAACGCGAAGAAGCGGCGTCGAAGTCCGAAGGGATCGACGAGCCCGGCTCGGCCGCCTGAACCCTCCGATCCATGCATAATTCAGGAGCCAAAATGTTGCATTTAGATTTATTAGTGCGAATGAGTCCTGAGCCCTCGTCCTGTCGGCCTCGGGGCGATATTAAATCTAGTAGATAAAGCGCCCGAAAGTGTGCTGCGGAATTATGATGAGCTGCGATGAGCCGCTCGCAAATGGAATACGTGAAAGTGCGCCGGGCCAAGGGGTCGGCCAGAAGCAGGTCGAGGACGAGCAGGACGAGGGCGGGGCGCGGAGACCGGCCTGACGGCGAAACAATTGCGGCCCACGCAGGACGTTTCTCGAGCTCGGGGCCGCCGTCAAATGTCGCCGGGCGGCCGAGTTTTATTGAATTTTAAAATTGCGCGAAAATCTCAAGAGACATCGGCGATTTCTTAATTTGAGTTAAGAGTTTATTTTTTGTTGTTTCGGTAACCCGATCGGGAAAGGTGGGCTCGGGTCGGGCCGTATGGGAAATTAATCGATTTATGGCCGAAATAAAACGCATGGCATAAACCGAAAATGATAAAATTATTTTATTTCATTCGCTCGTTGTTATTGTTTCTGCTGGTGTTTAGTTTTCGCTGGCCCCTCGCTAAAGTAGAGGAATGAATAAATAAACGCCGCGGTCGTCAAAACAAATGATCAATTAAAATATTTATAAAACTGCTTCGGCTTGTTTAGAGCTTGTGACTGTCTAATGGACAGATTTTATGGCCGCCAATTTGGGAACAAGACAGCTACAACAACCACTACAACAACGTCGGCAACAACAGCAAGCCATACTAGTAACCACTGACAAAAAATAAGCACTACAACAATGCCGAATGCGGGAGAACACCAGCGTCAAGATGACGAAAACAAAGATGAGCAAATATGAAAAAACAAGACATCGAAAAAACCAAAATAACCTTAAGGAAAATTTAAAAAAACAACAAACACATAGGTTTTTACAAATGAGCCGGAGTTTTACGAGTGTCTCCAGAGAACGGAAAAGGCGGGGGAAAAACAACAACAGAGCAATAAAATCGCGCACTACTCACCTATAAAAGTTCGTATACTTCTGCTCGTTTGCGTGGCTTTTAATAACGATAAAAACGGTATAAAAATATCCACGGGAAACTGAAACGACTGAGCGGGCGAATGAGCGAAAGTATAAAACGGAGACGCGTCAGCAAGACAGAGACGGCCGCAAGAAGAGGCCGGCATGGGCCACGTTTCGATCGGAGCCGATCGTGGGAGTCGGAGGGAGTGGCCGAGGATCGACTGAGCGACTGACTGACGGACTGAGTGACTGACGGACTGCCGGCTGGACGGAGCGAGTGAGTCGTCGGTCGCGGCGGAGCTCGTAAAAGTTTAATTACAACTTTGATGGCTTTTTAATGGGTCACACTGTAAATGTCGTTAAAGTCATGGGCAGCTCTCGAAGGTGCCACAGGGCGCGTACAGGGTGCCGCGGAATCTGGGGAGAGAAATCGAAATGATCACGAGATGATACTGAAAATCAGTTCATACTGAGGAGGGAAATTGGATTTTGCAGAAGAAGTTGACTAAGGTGATTTATGGGAAAAACATGTAAGGAGAGGATTGCAGAAAAATGTTCGAGGAAATGCTCGGAAATTAAGTGAAATCCCCGGGAATAAGTAGGAATTCTCTGTGAAACCCCTGCCATGCATGGAGCGCTCCAGGAAGGACGAAATCTCCTCCGGATCATCGCGTCCGAACGAACGTCCACAGCCTGCCGTAGAGCCTCGATGGCTCCCTACCGTTCGCTCGATCACTGGCCGCGGAAATCCGATCCGGTCCGGTCCGGTCCGGGGATTCCCGGCTTGTCGTTATCGCGAGGCATTCGAGTGATTCCAGCCGCGCCCTCCCCTCCGCCCTCCGTCTCGGCCGCCGGGGTTCGGTCGCCCTCGGCTGATTGTGACGCTCGATTAATGGCGTTCGAGTTCTTCCTCTTTTCCAGGGCCGTTTTACGGTGCTCGGCAGCCGCCTCCTGGCCACTCCGGCCCCTCTCGTCACCTGCCGGTCACCTCCGGGCCCCCCCGCGCCCAGCCTCCCGCGGCTGCAGCACGTTCCGTCCTTGAGCAATTAGCTGGCTGGCTGGGGTCTTAAACGGTTTTATGGGCTGGTTTTAGTAGCCAACAACCCCCCCCCCCCCCATCGCTCCCTCTCCTTCGCACCCACTGTCGATCGGAGCTGCCGTTGTTTGCTTTTCAACGGCGACTTTGGAGACTTTCATTTAATGAGCCGAGCACTTGGATTAGAGACTGTAGTTGTGTGCGAGTGTGTGAAATAATTAACATGATTTCATTGGCTTTTTATGGCGCTATAAAATCGACAACAACAACAACAACACCGACACAAGCCAAGCGATTATTTTATTAGTTTTCAAATAAGGAGAGCGCTTGAAGCAATTAATTAGTCTATGATTTACGATGGTCTTTTCACGGAGCGGCGACGTCTTGTGGACACTGGCTGGCTGGGATTTATTGGTTTTTCTAGTCATTTGCGGACTTTCGAGACCTCAATTCGATGGCAGTTTCCGGATTATTTTTGAGGATTTTCTGGTGAATTAAAAAGCCATTCTTGGGCTGGTTCTTTTGGCGATGGGATTCCTGATTTTAGAATATTTTTCTTCACATTCAGAATAGTTATTTATGCTTCCAAAGCTTTCCAAAGAGATTTGAAAGCCTTTTCTTCGCCCTTGGGAACATTTTTTGGAGTTGCCTTTGTGAAGGCAACAGGTGGTTTTTCTCCCACCTCCTCTCGCAATCCCTCCCGGCTTTACTTCTGCGAAATATTTGCGACTTCTGCGACCTTTCACCAGGCATCCCGAGAGCGCTGGAGGCTGCGGACGAGGGCGGCTGGGCAGGCAACGGGTGCGCGCTCATTAAATGCCTCGGCACGGCGACTGCACCGCGGCCCCAGCCTCATGGGCCCGGACCCACTTCCCCTCCCTCGTCCCCCCGAACCCCCTGCGCCCACCGGCAGCCGATTGCGCCGCATTGGCAACACTCGAACGCCGCCGCGCGCTCGCGCCTATTTTACAATTTCATTATGGCGGCCGCATTGCCGCGATTGCTGTTGTTGTCGTCGCTCTTGTTGTTGTTGTTGGAGGTGATGCCGCCGCTATCGTTGCTGTTGCCGCTATCGTTGTTGTTGCAGCTCTTTGGCGTTGTTGTTCCTGTTGTTCGCGGACTTCGTCGTTGCGCCCGCCTCCGTTTGAATGCAAATTGCGAGGCGCTTTCATGGGCCACACACACAGACACACCGTCCACACACGAGCATCCCAGCACAGAGAGCGAGAGAGCGAGAGAGTGAGTGTGTGAGTGATAGAGCGAGGAGCGGCAGGCGATTGTGTGTGTTTACAACGTGTTTGCAAATAATTAAAATAATTATGTCCAATGAAGTTGTTGCTGCTCAGGCGCTGGCTGTTGCTGTTGCTGTTATTGTTATTGTTGTGATTATTGCCCGCCATTGACGTCGCTCTCCTTCTCTGTCCCTCTCTCCGTCTCACTCTCTACCGCTCTGGGCTGAAAGAGAGTGCGGTCAGAACTGGCGATTCTTCGGGTCGTTTGAGCCCCATTTTGAGGTCCGCCTGAGAGGGCCGTGGAAGTGGGAGGGAGGAAGGGTGGAGTGGCCTGGAAAAGGGCGGTCAGGGAACCTGGCGTGGGTCCAAGCGGTGAAACGGAGTGGGAGGTACGCGAAAATATTAACGAAATCTTGGTGAAAGGGTGGAAGCTAATCAATGCCATTGTCGATGCTCCTTTGGGCCGAGTTTCGGAGGGAAAAAGCAGGAGGAAAATTATCAAATTTTCCTTGCCCCTTGTGAAACTTCATCATTTCTCCACATCCCTCCACCTCCCCTCCTCGCACGACTGGAGGCCTCAAAGTCTTTCAATCGAAATTTAAGGCCTGAACCCATTCATGAATTTCGTCCTTCCGCCTTCGTCCGTCGTCCGTCGTCCCTCGACGGCACGGCCCGGCGGACAGTCCTGGGGTCCTGGCAGGCGATTTGCCGACTGTCCTCGGCAGCTGCTCGGGGCTGAAATGAATATTAGGCGAATTTCTGAAATATTCATGTCTGCGCTTTTATGGGCTCACAAAGGCGCAACAACAACAACCAGCAACAACAACAAACAACAGCCTGCATTTCATACAATTTTAGAGCATTTCATTTCACTCGGTCTCGTTCCATTCGGCTCCTCATGCATTCGCTGCCCCTCATCCAGTCATTCATTCATTCAATTCAATTTAATTTGATTTGTTCCTGCTCCTTCGCCCAGTCGTCCTTCTCGCTCGACCGAGGGCCCTCCGTCTCTGTCTCTGTCTCTGTCTCTCTCCCTCGTTCGCTTTCGACCCCTCTCTGTTTCTCCCTCTTTCCACGTCTCTTTCTCGCTCCCGCTCTCTCGAGATTCCCTTCTTAGCTCGCGCTTGTGAATAAGTCAGTGAAAGCGATAGAAGCAGCGCTGAACGGGGGCGCAGAGCAGGCCACGGAGAGATGGAGAAGAGAGGGAGAGGGAGAGAGAGTGAGATGGGCGACGCTGAGGGAGACGGCGAACGGATGCGGAAGCGAAAGCATATTATGTACGAAAGCTTTTCTCAACGCCGACGTACACGAGGCGACGTCCGACAGCCGAGCGACCGCCACGGACCCGAACACACACCAACACACACTCTCGCACACCATCCCTCACCATCTCCCTCGCCCTCGCCCTCGGGGCAGGGCTCTGTCTCTTTCTTTCGCCCGGCCTGTGGCGAGAAAAAGCTCTCTCTCTGCAATATTTACTACAACCAGGGAGGACAACAACAGCAACAAACTGAATGCCGAGTACAACGACAACGACAACAACAACAACAGCGAAACCAACAACGTTGTCAGAATACAACGACAACAGCAACAACAACAAGGGCAACAGTGATGGCAGCAACGGCAACGACAGCAGCTGCTGACTTACGTATTGGTGCTCGTTGTTGTTCGCAGGCTATTGGTTGTTGTTGTTGCTTTTGCTGTTGTTTTTCCCATGGAATTTTCCCTGCTCGAGGAAACAAAAACAACAACAACAACACTGCGAACCTTCTGTTGCCGGCGAAGAAAAGAAGGAGAATCCATTCGGGTTTCTTTACATAAACTTCCCGTGGTCGGCTGCTCTTCCTCTTCTTCGTTTTTCTTCTAGTTCTCTGCTTCGTCTTTTTTAATTTTCTTCTTCTTGCCTTCCTCTTCCATCTACTTTATTCATCTATTCTCTACTTTCTTCACATTCTCTCTGAGTTTTTCTCGGGCTCTCGTCGCTCTCGTCGCCTCCTGCGCTGCAGCCGCGGTCGCCAGGGCTGCTGCCGCTGCCGCTGCCGCTGCTCCTCCCTCCTCCGATGCTGCTTCTTCTTCTAGGTGGCGGCGCCTCCCTACGCGAACAGCCAGAACAACAGCAGCAGCCAGAGCAGCAACCACGACCAGAAGAACAGCAACAACCACTGCTTGCTACCCCTAGAAAAATGTTGCGCGAACTTTTCCTCCTCCAGTTCCATGTATTTTTTCCTCGTCTTCCGAGCGCCCTCGCGCGCGCGTCGTCCCTCTCTGTCTCTCTCCCGCTCCCGCTCCCCCGCCCGCTCGCCTCCTGCTTTCATGTCCTTTCGTCCCGTCTCGTCTCGTTTCGTGTCTTTTTGCTCGCTTCTCCTCCGACGAGCTCAAGTTTTTCCACTTCCACTGCCACTTCCTCTAGGACTCGGGCTTCCTCTGCTGCTTGTGGTTGTTGTTGCCGCTGCTGCCTTGTTGCTCGGTCCTCGCCTGGTCCCGGCGTTGTGGCCGCCGCCGCCGCCGCCGCCTTGGCTCACTGGCGAATACATGCGACGTCGCCGCTGCTCGCCTTCTTCTGAATGATTCGATGATTTTAAGCGCCTGCGTTATATGAAAACCAATCGCATCAAAGCACCCCATTAAATTTCATCGTCTGAATGCGGCCCCCGTCCCCCCGTCTCCGGTCTCGCTCCGTCTCTCTCGCCGCATACACATTCTTCTTCTTGCGCCGCTCCCGCTCCCGCCCGTTGCCGGCCCGGGCTCTGGCCCTGGCTCCGGTCGTCGTCGTCGTCGTCGTTGCCCGTCAGGCTCCTGCTCGGCTCCTGCTCGGCTCCGAGCCCGGATCCGCTCGGCTGCTCGTCCTCTTTGGCAGCAGCTCGTCGTCGTCGCCTTCAGCCTGGCCCTGGTCGCCCTCGTTCTCACTGCTCACCTCGTCCTTTGGGTTCTCCTCTGGCAAGTCCTCATCTGCTCCTCCTCGTCTTCTCCTCCTCATCGTCCCTGGCCTCGTCCTCATCCTCCTCCTTACCTCCCTCTCTCCCCGCCCGCTCGCCTGGACATCTCGTTCTCGGGCCGCGCGTCGTCGTCCGCTGCCCCGGTGGCCGCGCCTCAGCTCCTCCGGCCGCCCTCGGTGTTCGCCTCTCCCCCTTCCTCAACTCGCTCCTTCCTTCCTCGCTCTCTCCCTTCCCCCGCCCGCCGGCCCTGCGCTCCTGCCTTCCTGCCCTTCGCAAGAAATGAACTCTCGGCATTCAGTCAGCCGCAGCTCCAGCTCCAACAGCCAACAACCAACAACCGGCAGCCAGCGGCATTCACTCATGACCGCCCGCCGCCCCGCCCCCTGGCGCCCCTCCTCGCCGCGGGCCCGGCCTGCACTTCCGCCCAGCGAGAGCGACCCGACTGCGCCTCCCGGCCTCGCGAGGCCGCCCCGGCTCCGGTTCGTGTCTATCTAAAGCGCGTTTATTTGACTTCCCTCCTCGCCGTCCTCGTCCTCGTCCGTCTTCTTCTTCTCTTCCTCGCTTCGCTTCCCGTCCCCGCTCGCTCCACCCTTTCGGCTGCAGTCTCGCGTGTCCTCCTGCAGCATCCTTTCAGCATGAGTGGCTCCAGCGCACACACGCGCACCCTGCACTCGTCCACACCGACACGTCCACATCCTAATATCCGGCCCTTCCGGCCGGCTCGCCCTTCCCGCCGCCTTCGCCTCCTCCGACCCATCCGTCCGTCCGTCCGTCTGTCTGCGGCAGCCGCTCGTCGCCTGATTTGTGTCCCTGTGTGTGTGTCTATTGCACTTTCTTTCGCCGCTCTGTGTGTGTGACGGGGGTGTCGCAGCCGCCTGTGAGGCCATGTGTGTGTGTGTGGGTCTCGCACATGGATCTCCGGCCACGACGGGCGACGGACGTGCCCGGCGTTCGATTGGGCCATCAACGTCGTGGACGCCGCGTCTTGCCGGGTTTCGTCCTTCGGCCAGGATGCATCTGCCCTCCCACCGCCCGCTCACCCGCTCTGCCACCCACCCACACCTCCTTCTCGTCCGCCCGCTCGCGTCGTGCCCTGTGGGTTTTTGTCGGTTTTTGTTTCTCTCGGCGGGCCGATGACGTCGTCCGGCGTGGGTGCGGCGAGGGTCCGTCGCTCGGGCCCTGCAGCGCCATCTGGCGGGCGATAAGTGAATGCGCCGAGCCCGACCTCAATCGCCGGGATAATGACGGCAAGCACCAGGGCCGGACTGGGCTGCAGTCGCAGGAACAGAGGGCTGGAAAGGGGGAAAAGGAAGAACAACAATTTGCTGTGAGCTGTGAACGAGGAGAAGGGGAGGCGGGAAGACGAGGGCTCAGAAACCAAGGACAGAAGGAAATGCTGATGAATTTACGTGGAAACTACGAGTGCGGGGCTTCAATCAAAATGAAAAGGAATAATTTCGATATAAGTGGAATTCTTCCAGAAATTACAGAAATAGGTGGAGGTGATGAAGAATGGAATTGGACGAAGGTAATGGAATTTTCCCGGGCGGATCTCGAGGCGGCCAAGAGGCTCCGAGTGGACCCAGGGCGAGGGAGCGAATGAGGGGAGGAGCGGAACGAGGAGGGCGAAAGTAAACAAAGAGACTTCGGCGCTGCCTTAAAACAGCTGTCGCCATTTTTAATTCTCGCCCCCAACTCACACATACACAAGCTCATTGAACACTCCTGTTACACAACCTTCGCACACACACACACACATATCTTATGTGGTACATAGTGGACTGTATGTATATAAATGTATATAGACTTTTCTGTGGAAAGGGAAAACTCCGAGTTTATTCCGCAATTTTCGCATTTTCTTCATTTTCCAGCTCGACTTCGAATTCTCTTCCTCCTCCTCGTCTTCAGCGCCTGCTTCCTCTTCTTCAGCTGCTGCTCCTGCCGCCTCTTCTTCTCCCCGTCTTCCATTACTTTGTACTTTTTCTTCTTCGCCCTGTCGAGAGTGCGTTCGCCATTTTCTCGTTGTTGTCGTTGTTGTGTTCGCTGTTGTTTGTGTGAGTTGCAGAAAATTGCATTTTCTCTGGTGCCGCCATTTTGTTCAACGTGCACGCGTGTGTGTGTGTGTGTGTGTGTCTGTGTGTGCGTGATTCTCTGTCCCTTTCTTTTTCCATTCGTTCGTTCATTCATTCATTTATTCTTTCCTTCGATCGTCGTCGTCGACGTCGACGTCGTCTTCTTCTTCTTCTTCTTCGCCGGCGGAGCCTGACCAGTGCTGCCATCGCATTAGATTCCCGGAGCGTGCCCACGTGCGAGCGAGACGGCAACACACCCCCGCTCTCTCGCTCCCTCGCTCTCGGCGAAATTCACGAATGAGTGAGTGGAATGCCTGGCATTAGTTGTTGTTGTTGTCGTTGTTGTAGGGAACGAAACGACGACGACGAAGAAGAAGTTGAGGGCGTGGGCGGTAGGGGGTGTGGCATTTCATTCGCCTGGCGTCGCGAGGGGCGGCTGCGATTTGATGGAAAGAAATGCAGCGACGACTCCGAGCAGGAACCAGAAGAACCAGAAGAGCCGGCAGCGGGGGCGGAGGCGGCGACGACGATGGGCGCGGAGGGGGGGGAGGGAGGGTTGGCGAGGCGAGGAGTAAGAGGAAGAGGAAGCAGGTTCAGTCAGGAAGAAAAAATATATTGTGACAGCGAAGATTTCAAGGAATTTCGTTTCTTCTTTCCGTCTTCCGAGGGCGCGGGAAAGCGAGGAAGAGGGAGAAGGAGGGGAGAGGAGGAGGAGGGGGGGCTTTGGGGAGAAGCGGAAGTTTTTGGCAGGATAATGAAAAAATGTCTGCGAATATTCGAGGAGATTGCGAAAACTTGCTGGAGCTTGAAAAGTTCCGACCCGAAACTCGATGAAGAATTTAAGCGAGGAATTTTTAACTTGAACTCGCCGCGCCGCTGCAACAACAACTGCACTAACTACAATAACAACAAGGAAAACAAAAACAATAACAATAACAATAACAACAACAATTATAGGAACAATATAAACTATGGCCGAAACAGAAACTAAAGCGGCAACAGCAACAACTGGACGAAAGGCAGCTCGAGAGAGCGGAGAAAAATTAATTGCAGTCCTTGAAATGCAAACGGGAGAAAGAGAGAAAGGAGGAAAAAGCGAGGGAGGGCGCAGAGACGGGGGGGGGGGGGGCGGAGGGAGCGAAAGCCAACAACAGTAAATTGGAATTTTTAGCTTGCACTCTAATGGCATTTGCCCGGCTTACACGAGCTCTCAAACGATATTTTAAGCACGGCGAGGGCACGACAGCGGGAAGGAGACGGAGAGCGAAAGAGAGAGGCAGAGGAAGCGGGATGGGAGGGGGATCAAGTGAAACTATGGGAAGAAAAACATAGCTCAGAAGCTTCCACTTTTAATGGAAAATATTTCTGCACAAGCGAGAGAATGGAATGAATGGAACGGAACGAAAGGGAACAAAGAAAAAACGATCGCTTTTTCACCGCAGCGGGGGGGGGGGGGGACAGAGAGGGGGACAGAGAGAGAGAGAGAGGTTGGGCCCTGCCGGCGCAAAGGACGAACGAGTTCGAAAGCGGCTTTAAGCCTCGTTAAGACCACGGCCAGGGCTGGGCTGAAGGGCCGAAAATGAAAAAAGGGGTTCAGCAGGGCGCAGTTGGCAGGAAAAACAAGCGGCAAGGAAACGGAGACTTTTAAATTTAAATTAAATGACTGAGCGCGGCTGATGGGATCCAGTCTATGGCATTCTCATAAAAAGTATTTAATCCAAAGAAATCTGCTTCCACTCTGACTCCATGACATTCATACGAATTTTGCGTACAAGATTTTTGTAAACAACTTTTTACGAATTTCGAAAAAAAAAAAATTTGTAAAAATTTAATTACAAATCATAGGTCGACCTCATCGGCTGAATTGAAAACAGAGAGATGGCATTGAAATATATTAAAAAAATCCAAAAGCAAAAATGTTGTAAATTGAAGAATTTGGTTCGAAAAATAAAATGAAACAAAACAACCTACAACAACTAAATTGAGGAAAACTGAGCTGAATTCACAAAAGAAGAAGTTCACTGAAAAAATGGAAACAGGAACGAGAAACTGAAACAAAGCCAAGTACAGAAAAAGGGAGTCGAAATGGCCGAAATGTTGCAGCCAAGTGGAATCGCTGGAGCCGATGGTGGAGGGAAAGGGAGAGCAGAGAGGGGAGGGAGGAGGACAGACAGAGAGACAGACGGACCGACGAACAGACAACAGTCGAACGGATGGATGGTTGGCTGGTTGTTTGGTTGGCTGGAGCCATTTTAATTTATTTTCGCTTTTTGCGTCATTTTCTCCCTCGAATTTTTTGGCCAAGTTTGTTTAGAAGTCAACAACAACAGCAAGAACAACAAAGACAACAACAGCAATCACAACAACAACGACAACGAAACACAACAACAGCAATTCGACAACAACAACGCAAACTCCGGCGTCGCTGAGTCAAAACATAATTAAAATTCCGCAAATTCGACGCCAAAACAATGTTTGTCTCTCTCGCCCTCTCTCTCTCGCTCCTTGGGTAGGGTTGGGAAACACGAACAACGGCAACAACAACAACAACAACAGCAACAACTACTCGTGCACAACATTTTTCATGTTTGCTCTTGCGGAAATGCACCGAATGAATTTCCATGCTTATGTTCAGCCCTTCCCGCCGCCCGAGAGGGAGACAGCGGACACAACAATTACAACAACGAATTTCTGCAAAATATTTAACGAAAAATTCAAAACGAATATGCAAAAATAAATAGAGTGGAGGACGCCCCACGAAAGCTAGGCGAAGAATTTCCTCAATTTCCTCCAACTACGGTTTCATTGAAAACTCCTTGAATCATCGCGCTTTCGAAATTTTTCCTTGCTTGAAATCGCGCAAATCTTTCGAAATCCCCGAATTTTTCGAGTGAAGCCCAATTTGAAAAGGTTGAAAAATTGAATTTTCGGCCTTTCAAGATGTTCGCCCTGGTCCTTAAATTGCTCGAGTTCCGCGCGAGCGCAACAAGTCGCGGATTCGATTCACGCCTAAAAATGGGCAACCTACAAAATTTCGCATAAATTTAATTCTTCTTCTTCTTCTTCTGTTTGTTGTTGCTGGTGTTTTTGTGCGCCGACCCTAGAACAACAACAACAACCGCTCGGGCGGACGGCGGCGCGACTCCGACGGCGAAGTCAAATAATTTCTGGCGAGTCATTATTTTCCATCGGAGGCCGGCCCGCAGACACTCGTCCTCTCCCTTTCGCCCGCCCACGGCGAGTCGGCGAGTCGGGCGAGGAGGAGGAAAGGCGGGAGAGAAGAAGAAGCGAAATCCCTGCGTGCTTTTGGGCGCAGCAGACGGCGGCAAAAATCGCTGCGAGCGGGAGAAAAATGCAAAATCATGTGAGACGCCGGCGTTCGAAAGGCTTAAACACAGACACACCCACATGCACGCACACACACACATGCGTTTTCATACACTTCATTCGCATATCGATTATCGTTGTCTACTTTCGGGCGGCCGAGCCTCGCCCGCGTCCTCGCCTCCGCCTCCGCCGGCCCGCCGCCGGCTTCGAGAGCGCGTGCTCTGGCACGTGTGCGCGCCCTATGTGTGCGTGTGTGTGTGTGTTTGTGGGTGTTGGAGCCCGAGTCCGGGTCGTTTGGTAGTTCTTGTTGTTGTTGTTGTTGCTGCTGCTGCCGGGTGTGGGCGGCGTTGTTGTATCTGCCGTGGAATACATTTTTCCACGGCATATTTTCAGGCGCGCCGACAGACGCAGGCCTCGCAGGAACTTTGTTGGGGATTCGCTCGGGTATGCGCGCGTGTGTGTGTGTGCGTGGGCGCGTGTATGCGCGATCGAACGAGTAAGCAATGACTGGCGGTACTGTCGTTGTCATAATTATTAAAAATCATCCCCGTTTCGAGTCCTTTCGCCCCCTCGCTCCCCCTCTCGCGCCCTCCTCGGCCAGTAACAGTCATTATTTGTTCGCGCCGCATGTGTGGGTGTGTTCGGTTCACGCGTGCGTCTGTGTGCGTGTGTGCCGCGGTCCGCCGGTCACTCGCTTCAGGGCCACGAGCGAGCGCCCAGAGGACGCCGACCGACAGCCAGACGACAGCGACAGGCGATGATGTTTATTGTTGTTGTTATCGTCGCCCTCGCCTACTCATTGTTGTTGTTGTTGTCACATTTGTTGTTGTTGTTGCTGTTGCTGTTGCTGCTGCTATTCCTGTGTCGTCTGCTGGGCGTGTTTTTAGTTGTTTTTAATCGTCTGCTCTCGAAAATCAGGACACGTCGTCTGGCTGTCAGGCGAGGAGCGCCGAGAGGCCTCGCAGGCAAACACTCCGGACATCCGTCCATCCAGCCGTCCACCCTTCCATCCTCCATTCGTGGCTGGGCATGCGAGCAAAAACTCTTTAAAACACCCGTTGAATCCCTCAGTCGACGCGCCTTTGTGGATCGTCCCGCAGCGATCCCGGTCACTGATGGGTCGATGCAGCCCGCTTCTTCTGCTGCTCCGAAGATCGCTCCGAACTCGCTGCAAAAACCCGTGAGGGTCCTGCCGCCAGGACCCTCGATTGCCGCCGCCTTCCTCCGAGCCGCTCGTGCAAATCACTTTCGCCCCAGTCGCCGTCTCGGGAGCCGCCAACGACCTCGACGGCCACGGCATCGTCGGCAGGATTCTCGAGCTCGTTGTTGTTGTTCTTGTTGTTGTAGAGATACCCCTTACGAGCGCTTAGTTGTCCGGGGTCGAGCTCGCCTCGCTTTTTATGCACTTTCCTGCTGCGGCGAATTCCGTTCGCTCGCCCGCTCCGGCCCTCGGTCGTCGAATAGTAATAATAATAGTCATAAAGGGGGGGTCGAGGGGAGGGTGCACACACACACACAGCCACACACACACACGCACACATTCAGAGAACACTCCTTGATCCACTCACTCGGGCGGCGAAAGCAGTGTCAAGGTTAACGACCAATGAATTTATTTTGCTTGAATAAATTTTACGATAATGAGGAAATCGTCGTCGTCGCGCTCCCTCTCCCTCTCCCTGTCGCTCTCTCTCTCGCTCCCGCTCTGGTCGCCTCCTCCCGCTCCTCGGCCTCCTCCTCTGCTCCTCTTGTCGCCGTGGCTCGAGGTCCTGCCGGCGCCGTTTCGGGTTTTTTAATGGTAATGTTATTATATTGCACGGAAACTCCGGCTCTACACGGCCCGGCGTCTGCCGTCTCGCTCTCTCTATCTCTCTCTCTCTGTGCTCGAGATAGTGTTGGTGGTATTGGTGTTGCCGTTGTCCTTGTTGTTGTGTGTGCCTCGTTCTTGTGCGACCGCCTTCGGCCGCATTAAGCGGGCATTATTTATTTGTTTGTATTGTTTCGCGCGCACGGAGTCTTTGTGTGCGAAACTCACACACCCAGGCCCAGACACACACGGTTACAACTCGCCGGCACCCATTCATGGCGAAAGTTCCTTGACTTTTTAATCGATACTCGGCGGGCAGCCGGAAGACTGCAAGTGAAATTTCGCCGTCCTCAGCGATTTCGGCGCGTTGAGAGAGAGGGGGGAAGAGAGCTCGAAGAAGGCTGTCATTAACGCGATTGGGAGCCGATTTGCCTTCTTCTCTCAATATGGACCGATTTTAAAGAGGAATCGAAATTTGATTGCTCTCGATCGGGGACAGAAGGCGTGTCTGCAGCCTCCCAGTCGCCCGAGGGGCCGCGACTGAATTCGCCGCGGCGTCGGGAGCCCCGCCGCAGTCGGATTCGCATCGGCCGGGTCGGGTCGGTCGCAATTCAGGCCCGTTTTCAATTTTCCGCCTCCGCAACGGGCGCCCGGACGCGGCCAAGGGCTGCGCGAAGCTCCAGGGGTCGGTGGTTCTGTTGTTGTTGTGGTTGTTGGTGTGGGTGTGTTTGGTGTTGGCTCCGCCGGCGCCTTGTTGCTGTCCTGCCCCGCTGGCCGTTGTTGGCTGCGGCTTTTTTCACGTGGCGAAAATTTAATCCCGACACCGAATCGTTTTTCGTTTCCCGCCGCGCCGCCAGCGACGCCATCGGGGCGAATTGGCGAAAATCGCACCCACCCCCGCACGCATCGCCACAGCCTCCCGGCCACGCACGCACACAGCCCCACACGCAGACACACACACAGCCACAACTCTCACGCGTGCACGGCGAGCGCACTCCATTTCACGTAACATTAATTCCGTGATTTATTAGGGTCACGTGACCGTCAAACGGACGAGTGACTGACTTCGCCTCGATCTCTCCCCCTCTCTCTCCCTCGCTGTCGCTCTCGCTCTCGATCTCGCTCTCTCGTTCGCACCCTCTGGCGAGCCGGCGCGCGCCCGATGCACATGACGTGGCGGCCGTCGAGCGGTCGAGCGGTCGAGCGGCGCCGCCAACGGCCACCGGGACGACGGCCGTCCATCCGTCCATCTGTCCACCCATTCGTGCACTCGTCCATCCGACCGTCCGTCCGTCCCTGCTCACCGCGGACTCACGAGGCCGAGAAAATCCTCGACGGCGACCGCAAACAAATGAAGGCCGAACCGACCTCCTCCCGATGCCGATGCCGATGTCGTGTGATCGTCATTAACGACGCCGGCAGGATGTGCGCATGGAGTGGTCGTTGTTGTTGCTGTTGCTCCGTTTGTTGTTGCTCATTCGTTGCTGCTCCATTCGTTGTTGTGCAGTCGGGGGCGATTAGAAAATCAATAGGAAACGGCACAGGAAATTGACGAAAGTTGCGAAACTTTTCACCAGAAGCCGTTTGCGGCGTGTTCTGTGGCGAGAGAGAGGGAGGGCGAGAGGGAGGAGTGGGAAAAGTGGTTGCGAGTGTCGGTGGACGTCGGCTGGCTCCAGAGGAAATTGAAATCGAGAGAGCGCGACGGAGTATTCGAGGAAATTGAAATCAACTCGATCGCAATCCATTCAGTTGACGAAAACTGCAGGTCGAATAAAATGCAAGGAAACAGAACTCAATGTGAGCAAAAGTCGAGGGAAGTCAAATGGAAGTCAAAATAAAATGCATTGGAGAGAAAACTTCAATTGAAATAAATTGCGTTTGAAACAAAATTTGCATGCAATGAATTTCACTTGGCAAAATTTCACTTCGAAATTCACACAGAGTGCTTTTGAAGCGATTTCCAAACAATTACGAACCAAAAAACACTAGCGAAATTTGCTCGAATGTCATTTAGGAAAACTGTCAGCGCTTCCTCTTCTTCTCTACATTCACTGCCCTGATCCTGCTGCCAGCTCGATCTCTCTAGCAGAATGAAATCGAAACAATCAAAATCCGGAAAGTAAATCCAAAGATATCGTAAAAATATGATCAAAAAGTGAAATCCCAGCAGCGCAAACGGTGAACGTGAGGAGAACCGGGGTCCGCAAGGCCGCGGATGGACGAATGGACGGACAGATGGACAGACAGATGGACGGATGGACGGCCGGCCGAGTCGGGAACGCGACAGCGGCCGACGCCTACGTCGAAAGCTGTCCCGAGTGTCGGATCCACTTAGGTCGCCATAGCGAACGTCTCTATATGTGCAAATCCAGCCCAATGCATTCACATGGACGGGGATCGTGTGCATGTGTGCATGTGTGTGTGTGTGTGGGTGACTGGCTTTGGGCTGCCTGTGGCTGCTGCTGGAGTGAACTCGAGCCCGTGGACCAGAGCATTTTTCGGATCTGACTCAATCGGCCTCCGATCGCGGCCGTCCGTCCGGCTGTTGTGGCTAATGGTGTTGTTTTTGTTGTTGTTGTTGTTGTTCTCGGTAGTTTTGTGGGTGTCATTGTTGTTGTCTCTGTCCTGGTTCCCGATGCCTCTGCTGCCCTTGTGTGGGAACAGGATACGCGTGTTCGGACAAAGGCCAACAACGGCTGCTTGTCGTTGTTCATTGTTGCAGTGACGCTTCGTCTTCGTCTTCGCCTTCTTGTTCTCGCTGCTGCCCCCTGTAAGCCGATCTCGGCGACGTGTGCTCCATGCAATGATCCGATAATTGAGAGGGAGGAAGAACAAAATCGACTGAAACGAAAACAAGTAGAAAATTCTCCAAATTGAACTCGCCTGACGGATTTCGTCGGAGATGTTGTCGTTGTCGTCGTTGTTGCTGCTGCTGCTGCTGCTTGTGGGATGCAATTAGCACGTGTCAGGCAATGGCACCAACAACAACATCGACAACGACAACAACAACAACAAACAGATGAACCCAACCCCTGAAGCGCTCTCGACGTCGCGCGCTGGCAGAGTCGCAATTGTTCGCCAGCAACAGCAATTGCAACAACATTTACAACAACAACAACATCGTCGTTGTCGTCGTCAACAAATGCTGCTTGCTGGCAATGCCCCTGCCGATGTTGTTGCTGCTGGTGGTGTTGTTGTTGTTGCTGCAGCCCGCACCGCGGCAGTCGCCAGCGGATGTTTGAATTTTTGACTTCCCTCCATCTCTCTCGGTCTCGCTGTCGTTCTTCTCATTGTTGCTGGTGTCGACGGTGTTGCTGTTGTTGTTGTTGTTGTTGCTCCCGATTGCTGTCCTCATTGTTGTTGCGATTTCAGGACTCCGTCATAGGCTCGGCTCGGCGCGGCTCCCGCTCCCGAGTCGATGAGGCGTGAATTTTTGGGCACCAGCAGCAACAACAAGTGTTGGCGAGGCATCGAAATTTTGCACCACACGCGAGACATATTGGAGACAACAACAACAACAACAACAGAAACAGCAGCAACAGCAACGGCTACTACTGCAATAATGGCGATTGCAAAACAAATGTCTAAATGAGGCCGAGTCGGACAAATGAACGGCCGGACGGACATCGGCGTCGCACGGACCGCTGAAAAGCCAGGCGGCGGACAGACAGACGGACAGATGGTCGAGGGTGGTGCGAGAGGCGGACGGACATTTGCCTGACATATGGACAAACGAATGATTGGAGCGAATTCAATGAAGAAAATCCGGAAATTTCAATCAAACTGCGTCGGTCAAACCCCCCTCCAAACACCTCGAACTTTGGGATTTTTTCAGGGAATGCATTTTGCAGAATTTTTCAAAAACAAAAACAACAATTTTCTCAAATTCCCATCAATTTCCTCCGGATCCTCTCGCTCTAGTACAGATTGCAGCGACTTCTCCTGGGCCGCGGCCGCGGTCGAAGAGAAAAGGCAGACGACTTTAAATTTTTAAATTTCCCGCGCTCCATTTTCCCTTCATTGCTCCCCCCCTCCCGCCTCCCCCACCCCACGACTGTTGTCTCGTTTTCCCTCTCGTTCGCCGCGCTTCGACTCGGCGGATGCTGTGTAAATTTTTCGCCTCGTTCGCCTCGGTCGAAATAAACCAATCGAGCGCTTGGTTTATGGGGCGGCGCCCCCACCCCAGTCCCGGTCCCGGTCCCTCCCGTGCTCGCTCTCGTCGTTGCTGTTGTTGGAGGCGGCGATGCTGCGCCGCAGGTCTGTCTGTGCGAGTGTGTGTGGGTGTGTGTCGTAAAAGGCTGACAGATTAATTTCCTAATTAGGAAAAAACGCAGCGGCCGCAGCTCGAGGTGGAAAAACCTCCCCCCTGACGTCGCGACCCTCCACACACACACACACACACCCACACGCATGCAGATTCGTGGCCATGGCGAGCTTCAGGCGAATTTCCATATTAATTCGAGGCGGAGGTGGAAAAACGGGGTTGCAAAAATATTAAAAATGGAAGTGCAAAAACCAGCACGAGGCAGGGCGAGAGGGAGACGAAACCGAACACCATTGGTCACCTGCAACCGTCCCCCCCTCCTCCCCGCCCCGGCCCATCGCCCATCGCCATCTCGCTCTCGGCGGCGGCGTCGACAACGAGCACGAGGTGCAAATGCGAAATTCGCCGCCATCAACGCGGACACATTCGCACGTGCCTGGCGCGGCGTGTGAGCGAGTGAGTGAGTGAGTGGTGTGTGTGTGTGTGCGGGGGGCTCAGTCACTGACGGGGACGGGCGCACAGACGAGGGACAGCCGGACAGAGGGCCTGAGGGACAGACAGGGACCGGCATGGCTGGACTCGGGACCAGAGAGAGAGGGAAGTTCCCCCAATGCAGATGCTGCGACCACAGCAGAAGCGGCAACAAAAACAACCACAACAACAAAAACGACAACAGCAACAACCACAACAATGGCAGCGCATCAGCGACAAAGCAGCATCGAGCTTTAACACGGAAAAATCGCTGATCCATTTTTGAGAGCCGGGCCCGAGCGATGAAAAAATGTCTACACAATAAACACAAAAGGTGGAGAAAATCAAACCAAGTGGGAAAAATGAAAAATGAAATAGATGGAGTGGCAAAAAAATGTGAAAAACTTGTCGATAAAAACGAAGAACGGAAAGAAAATACTTCGAAAAAACGTATTGCCAAAAAATGAGGAAAAATTGAAAATTTAAGAAAAAAAGAAAATGAAAAAATGAATAGAAATTGTAAAAGGCAAATGAATGCAGAAAAAAAACCCACATTTCGGGGGTTTTGAAAAATTGTGCAATTCTGGATGCATCGAAATTTCTTCCTTCTGAAGCACTCAAAATGAACACAAGGCTTTTAATTTCATGTAATTCAACAATTGTAATTATTAAAAACACAACAATGAGGACAACAACATCACAACAACAACAATGTCATCAGCTGCTCCATCATAATCTACAACAACAACAGCAAATACGAAACGATTCAAACCAATTTCAGCGAATGTTCAGCGAAATCGGCGACACGAGGGGAGAAAGTTCTAAAAATAAAATGCAACGGGGCGAAGTTCACCACGCGCCGAAGTCACCACATCGCATGTCGCCGCCACTTCACCACCCTTTGCATTCAACTCAACTCACCAGCGCCGGGCGATGGCGAGTCGTCATAATTAACCCAAATGCTGTCAATGTCGCATATGGGTGGCTGTTGTTGCTGTTGTGTCATTTCAAAATAACTGAATTGAAAGCAAAACGAGCCAAGAACAAGAAATAGAAATGTAGAAGCAACAACAACGCAAACCACACCATTATCAAGAACGAAACCGAGAGGCAACAAAAACGACGAGAGCAACAAAAACAACGTGAGCAACGAAGACACTTAGAGCAGCACACTAAGGACAACAAAAGCAACAACGACAACAACGACAACAACTGCAACAATAAAAACACTTAGAAAAACAATAACAACAACAACAAGAACAACGCCATTAATGCATTATTTCCAACATATTTTTCACACTTTGTACTTTAGACTCCATCTTGATTTTCGATCTGAAATGAAGTGCCTCGAAGCAGGCCGTGGGCAGGAGGAGGGGAGAAGAAGGAGGTGGCGAAGAGCGCGACGAGAGCGGGGGCGGGGGAGGGAGGGGGCGAGCCGAGGGAATGACAAATGGCGCTAAACGCATGGCGCGGACAGAAGGCGATGGAGCGGCCGAGGCCCGATGGAGCCGCGATCGGCGGGCGGAGGCGCGGAGAGGGAGAGGGAGAGAGGGAGGGTAGGGAGAGAGGGAGGGTAGGGCGAGCGGTGCGGGTGTGGGGAGAGGGAGAGTGTGTGCGTGGATGGAGGGACAGGGCGGCCGATCGGGGACGAGCGCCTGCAGTTGCTCGGCGCGAACGACTGAAGGCACGACTGCGAGCGGTCGAAGGTCGCCGGGGAGGAGGAAAAGCGGAGGGCGCGGGACAGCGAGAGGCAGACGAGAGTTTGAAGAAGAGAAAACCAAGTAAAGGTACAGGAAATTAAACCCCAACCTTGACCGATCGAAGGAAATCTCTCGAGGGCATTTTTCTGGCATTTAAATTGAACGAAAATTAAGTGGAAAAATGTAAAATTCGTAAAATTTTAATGGCCGGCCTTAAAACGTCGTTTCGACGACAGTCCCAGCTGTCAAATCGACGGAAAGCGAGTGGGGCGAAATTCGTTGAAATGCGTCGATTTCGGCCGCGGGCGCCTCCGCTTTAAAGGAGTCGCCCGCCCCTGGCAATGACAACAACAAAGACCTCGCCTCGCGGCCAACACAAACAAAAGCACCAGTAGCAAATAGCAACAACAACAACAACAAATACGGTGGCAGCAGCGCGAGTTTAGATAAAATTGTATTTCGAAAGTGACAGTTGAAATGATTTATCACTTGGCTCCGCCGTCGCCACCGCGGTCGCTGGTGCTGTCGATGTCGCTGTCGTGTCGTCATCGCTGTCGTGTCGTCGCCGCTGTCGTGTCGTCGCCGCTGTCGTGTCGTCGCCGTCGCCGCCAGTGGCCGCCCGTCGTCGTCAACGTCATCGGCGGCCACCCGCGCCCACCCCGGGGCGGCGGCGAAATCGACGGCAGGAGCCGCGCGGCGACGTCGCCAGCGCGCGTGTGTGTGTGTGTGTGTGTGTGTTGCTGGGGAATGTCGCATGGTGTGTGTGTGATTGTATGTCCTTGTGTGAGTGTCCGAAGCGCATGGCGTCGCAAGAATGCTCGGAATTTTTGTTTAAAATTTCAAATTAGTTTTTCCTCCCCGGCTTGGGGTTGTTGTTGTTACTCACACTGTTTTTGTCGCCAGTACAACAACAGCAACGTTTTCCAATTTCCACTTAGTCGTTCTGGCGGGCTCGCGAGAAAATTAAATTCTGCTCCAGCAGCTAATTTAAATGTATTTATTTGTCGGCGTCGCCTTATTGTATTTGAAAATTGCTTGTTCTTGCAATGCGGCGAAATGATTTATGACAACAACAGCAACTACAACAATATGTTCATTTTTTTTCTCCCTGTTGTTGTTGTGATTTCTGCTACTCCTTACTTTGTAAGCGATGATTATTTGAAGTTAGTGTTTTTTTTCTTCCTCTCCCTATCGCCCTCTGTCTTCTTCTTCTCTTGCATTGTTGTCGGGGTTGCCTAAGTTGTTGTTGTTGCTGCAGTTTACAACCGAAACGTGGTGCAAATATTTTGTTTTCCAGTGAAATTTATTGCCGCGATGGGAAACAAAGTAAGCGATGGAGCGGGTTTCGGAAAAGGCTTCATGAAAAGGTGTGAAAATAAAATTCGCGCGAAATTAGGAAAATCATAATTGTCACGAATGGCGATGAAGTCGACAGAAAAAACCGTTGCCAAATCAAAATATTTCCTCTACATCCATCAATAAGCAAATCTCAATCGTTTCCTTCGACTGAAAATTGAGCTCACCTTCGCTGCCACGGCGAATTCGCACCTCGCCGCCGCCTGGACCTTCTGAAGGAATCGTCGCTCCGCCGTCGCCGACCAAAACCTCGTTTCGCGGCGAATGCATTCCATTTACAAAAGCACACGAGCAACAACAGCAGTTACAACAACGACGACGACGACGACGACGACGTCAGCGTGATGGAGGCAGAACAAGAAGAAGAGTCAGTTCGAGAACGACGGGTAGGGGAAGCTGGCGAGCGAGGGAGTGAGTGAGAAGGAGAGAGTGTGCGGAAACAGGTTGTGTCTTAAAATCAGCCCACCTTCGGCAATTCGCCTTAAGTGCCCAAGCACACGCACACACACCAGCCCACAACAACTGCGAGTGCGAGCGAAAAAGAGCTGGCGAGGGGGAAAGAACAACAAAAACAACAACAACAACGACACACACGAAAAAATCTCAATTAGCAAAGAAATGAGCAAAATAGGCTGAGCTCCGACGACTCTCCACCCATTTGTCCATTGTTGTTGTTGTTGTTGCTGTTGTTGTTCGAATTGGCAACTCTTATCAACAACAACAGGAATAACTATAACAATAACAACAACAACAACACGCCGTCCATCGTGCGAATTGTGAGATTGAAATATGAAATGAAATCTCTGACAAATTTAGATTTTAATCGCCGGCGAATTCGACCACGGCTAAT
This sequence comes from Coelopa pilipes, assembly GCA_947389925.1. NCBI lineage: Eukaryota > Metazoa > Arthropoda > Insecta > Diptera > Coelopidae > Coelopa > Coelopa pilipes. The sequence goes on along the minus strand of OX376697.1, from coordinate 42,867,155 downwards.
TTTTATTAATTCCTCCGACATTTCCTCCGTCTCGTCCCTCGTGTTCCACCGCGGCTGATGCTTGTTCTTCTTTACTACAGCCTTACGATACGAGGCGACGGCGCGACGAGCCAGAAATTGATTTACGATACGCGCCATGCGGCGAATTCGGCAGCTGGGGAAGCTTCACGCTCTGGTTACTGCTCTCCTTCCACTCTCTCGCCCAGTCGCGCTCTCGGGCTCCCGCTCGCTCTTCCACTCACGCGCTCTCTTCGCGCGGGCTCTCTTGAGTGGCGTCGCCGCTGAGTGCTTGAGTGGCTGTCGCTGTCGCTGTTGTTGTTGTTGTTGTTGTTGTTGTCCCTCGCCCAGCGAATGAATGGAAGGCACGACGTTCGGCTCCACTCCATCGCCGGCGAGGGGCAGCGACCGACGCCCAGCGTGTGCGAGGGAGCGAGAGACGCCGTCGAATTCGCCGCCCGACCTGGCGCTCGTTTAATTCGCCCATCAGCGTCACATTTGCAGACAGTCTGGCAGCACCGCGCCGGACGCCGACCGCCGACCGCCAGGGCCCAAGATTTATGTGCGAACATTTGCCTCCTCCACACCAGCTCGTTGTTTTGTTGTTGTTGTTGTTGTTGTTGTTTTCCCCATGACCCTCCGCAGTTTTCGCCGCGGACTGATTTCGCGCACGGAGCGTCGAAAGCGGTGGAACTCGATCGATCTCGGCCGAGTGGGGGCTCCAGGAGGCTGGGAAGGCGCATCAAGTGTCTCGTTGTGACGACGGCGGAGTCGTAATTGTTAATTTTACGCCCTCGCCGGCTGTCGATTGCGCAGCCCGCCGTCGGATGCGGCGCCAACGACGTTTCGCCGATTTCTCCGTCCTGTGGATTTTGCGGCGCATCGATTGGAACTTTATGTGTTGCCAACGCGACGTGGTTGTCTTGGCATTACAAAAAATTGGTTTTTCAAAAAAACCGAATTTCTCGGGAAATTTATTGCGGCCAAATTAGCCGAAGAAACCGTCTCTGATTTAAATCAAACGACTTCTCCTCGAAGAAGCTAAGGCCAGGAGTCTCGTAGGAAGAACAAGCAGTCGCCAGTAATCCAAGAACTCGGCGAAGAAGAAGAAGAGGCGGCGGCCGAGAGCCCCGAAAGTGAGCTATTTAAAAATTTAATATGCAATAAATATTTATTTAAGCGAGCGACAGTCAGGCGGCCTGACAGACAGACGGACAGACAGCGGGGCGGCTGAGGAAACGAGGAGCGAAAAAATCGGCGAAATTCGGGCGTGGGCGCGAGTCAGGGGCGACAGGCGGATGGACGGACAGGCGGACGACACCCTCTTCAAATTTTATGGGGTCATTCGCACGCCTCCGCGGCGAGGGCGCGGTCGACACCCCACAAAGACGTCTTTTCGGGCCATTACGGGAGGAAGCCGTGCCTTGGCGGGGTCGCCCGCACCGGGCCGAGGCTGCGGAGCCGGGGTTGGGCGGAAGAGAAATTTAAATAAAGGTGCGTCTGGCCTGACACGCCGCCCGCCTTCGCCTTCGTCCTCGCCCTCCCCGCGAAGTCAAGAAAAAATGAATTTTTGAAATTCAAAACTTTTTTTCCACTTCGCCTTTGTTGCTTCCCTCCTTCCGCCAACCGCCACCGGTGGTTGTTGTTGTTGTAGTGGCAATTCGAGCTGCTAATAAAGTAAATTATTATTGCGGCAATTCCTATGAAAGCGGTGCATGAAGGCAACAACAACACAACAACAACAACAACGAGAGCATCGTAAAGACAACCATTGCTCGCTTATCTTCCATCGCCGTCCGTCCGTCCGTCCGTCTGTGGCTCTGTCTGTCCGTCGTTGTCAACTCGACCCGAGCCAGGGCTGCCGCCGCAGGTCCCCGGAGGCCTCGCCCACCTCTCCACGCCCCCTCCTGCGCCACCCTCGCCACCCAGACCGACCGTGTTTAGCGGGGTTTTTATTTTTATTTCTTGAAATCGCCCTGTTCTCCGTGGTTCGCTGTCCCCCTCTCACCGTCTGTCTCCCTCTCTCTCGCCGCGTAACTTCTCCGACTTAATAAGGATTTATTATATTCACCGTTAGGCGGAGTCCATCTGCTGCTCCTCAGACTCCATTTTGCACTCGATGGCTTTCTCTTGCCCGCTCCTTCCGCTGGAGCGACAGCAGACTCCCCAGAAGAAGAAGAATTCCAGGAACAAGAACAAGGAGATGGGGAGAAAGAAGAAGAAGAAGAAGGAGAAGAGGAGGAAGACGAGATGGAAATTAAAATGGCGCTGCTGCCGCTGGTTCTCGGGAATTCGAGACGCCATTTTTGCAATTTGTCATGCGGCCCGAGAGGATGTGACAAAGATAATAACAACAACAACAACTACAACAACAATAACCCCTCCATAGCTTTTGCATATTTCATTTCGAGAAAATATTTTCCTCTCGACTTCGTTCCCTGTTTCGAGCCAAGTCAGCGGAATTCGAATAAAAGCAGCTTTCGTCTCTCTCCCTGTCTCCCTCCCTCCCTCCTCTCTCCTCTCTCCGCCTCACCCTCCCCCTCACGTCTCCCGCTCTCCCCGGCCATCGTCTAAGCCCCTGCTCGCCTTATCGCTCGCCTCGCAATCAGGAAAATTGTCTGCGTCAAACGTATTTTTCGTGAAATTCCCACTCGTCGTCCGACTGTCGGTCCGTCTGTCTGTCTGTCTGTCCACCTCCTCCGGCTGGCTCCCAAAGAGCTTCGGCCCCGGCCTGGTGTGTGAATTTCGTGGCCCCAACAACCTCGTATCTAGCGCCCGAACTAAGCCGCAGCCCCTGGGGCCGTGACGAGTTGAGCCCGCGGCCGAGCCGCCTTCCGGGGCTTCCGGAGGCTCCGCCACTCGGTCACCTGCTTCGAACGCCACCGCCCCGCACCGCCCCGTCCCGCCCCACCCTCGTCGCGAGCACGGCAGCCGGGGCTTTCAAGACTCGTCGGTCGCCCCGATGGGCCCGAGCTCCGCGAGTTCGCTGTCGATCTCCCAGCTAGTTTCTCCGTCTGTCGATCCCCTGGCTGTCTGTCGGCTGTCTGCTGTCGGCTGTCTGCCTGCCGCTGTCTGTCGAGGCTCTTAAGCCCCGCGTGTTCGCGCTAAGTTGACAAGTGCTACAAATCGCCGTTGCGTGCCGGCGTCAGCGCCACCTCGCGCCCCGGTTTCTAATTAAGTTAACAGCACGACCTCGTCCAAATCTCCAAAACCCGCCCAGTCTTTGAGCCGACGAGTTTTTTCCCCTCGAATTCCCTCATTTTTCCTCTTTTTTCTGTTTTCGTTTAATTTATTCACATTCGGTTCGTGTATATTTTCTATAGTTTTAAAGTCTTGTTTATTATTTACTTCTGTTTTTATGTGGCTTGCTCTGCATCCCGTACTAACGTCTCCCTCTCTGTCTCTTGCAGGTCGATGGTGTCGAAGAGAGTGGTCATCGCCTGCCGAAGCCCGAAACGCCGACGCCTCCAGGCGACTCTACTCCTCAGTCTTCCTCGGCAGTCCTGGTAAGTGCTTCCTCCTCATTTTTCTACCCACCCCTGGGGGTTCCGTCGACGTCGCAAGCTCTGGCTCTGCGTGGAGAAACTCCCTCAATCCCGAATCCGACGACCGGCCGCCTTCTGTCGCCCATTTCGTCGCTTCCCGGGCGTCTTTCGCGAGCTCGGCTTCCACCCCGAACAGCGCCGTTGCATTCGCACCACCCGGAACTCCCAAGACCAGCATCGTCGAGTCTCAGTCCTGGTCGGCGACCCCCGATCCCCGACTCCGGCCTCTCGACACTCGACCCGGGTCAAATGTAATTTCCGTTGTGAAAACTCATTTCCAGCATTTTTCCTGGACATGATTTTCGTGCCGCCCGCCGACCGTCGCCCGCCCCAGACGCCGAAGCTTCCTCCGGCCATTTGTTCCTCGGCTCGGACCTCGAATGCTGGTTCGTCATCCTCACGACACGCTGGGCGCAAACAGAAGACATATCGTCTGGCCAAACACACTTTGCATGCGAAGACGGGGACGTGGCCGTGGACATGGCGGCGGTATCGGAAAAATCAAAGCCACTCAGACCGACAGACAGACGGCCAGACAGCCAGCCGTCTGGGCAGCCACTCAGTCGTCGTCGCCGTCGTGGCCCGTTGATGGCTTCTTTCCGAAGGCAGGCCACGTATTGTTCATCCGAAGGCTCCGATCGGGTCGAGTCGGGTCCCGTCCGCCCTTCATGTGGAGACCGGCGGCCCGCTGGTGGAGACTTTCAAGCAAATTCTCCCGCAACAACAAGAACACGAACAACAACAGGAGTCCGGCCTCGGCCACGCTGCTCGCGCATCATTTATGATATCTAGGCCTTGGCATCGACATAAATACAGACATCGGCCGCTCCATAAAAGTCAACACGGCCCGCAGACGAGGTCGTCCCTGGTCCGGACCCAACTCCGCAGATCCCCTGTCGACCTCGTCCTCCGTTGGCGGCGATGATGGGCCGTTGCTGACGCTGAGGACGGACGGGACGGGACGGAACGGGGCGATTTGAGACGAGTCGAGTCAGCCGTCGCGGCCTTTCTTTGCATGTGCTCGGCTCCAGCCGTCCCTCCGTCCCTCCGCCGCCTCGCCCCTGGCTTCCGCAGCCAACGGCACCGTCTCCAACTCCATCGCCTGCTCCATCAGCAACTCCATCTCCAAGTGCGACTTGGTCTACGTCTACGACTTCGGCCTGATGAAGCCTTTGATGGAATCTCGGAAATCTCTCGAACTGTGCGGCGACCGGGGAGCCAGAGGTTGGCGCGCTGACGCTGATGGCGCATCCCCGGGAGCGCGAGGGTTGCGGGAGGGGTCGGCGGGCCGCTCCACGCACCACCATCGCATGCTGTCGCTCCCCCTCGGCCCCGGGCCACCCCACAGTCGCCGGCTGCTCCTCCCTCGGCCGGCTGGTGGCTGACGACAACACATGGGGGGCTCCCGCACGCCCCCGCCCCCGCCGCCGACATTTTATGTACTCCGCTCCGTAGGTGTCTGTGTGCCGGAGCCAACCAAACAAAACAGAACCGAGTCGAGCCAAACGCATCGCGTCGTCTCCTCTGACGTCGGCAACAATGCAATTTCCTCCGGTCCGTCCGTCCCCCCTCCTTCCATCCAGCCATCCATCCGTCCATCCGTCCGTCTGTCTCCCGTTCGTCCAACAACTCTCGGATCGAGTCGAGTCGTCGAAACTCCTTCGAGTCGCGTCGTCGTCGTCGGCGTCTTCCTCGTCACTTCCTCTTCTTCAACGGCAATGAGTTGTTGCTGGGGGAGTTGCAGGAGTAGTTGTTGTTGTCATCGTTGTTGTTGTTGCTGTTGTTGGAGTCTCTGTAATACAGCAGTTTCGCGCCATCCATGTCGAAGCAACTGTTATACACCGAGCCATACAGCATTCCACGATTCTGTTCGCCTTCTCCAGCCCAGCCCCAGCCCAGCCCGAGCCCGAGCCCCATCTCCAGCTCCAGCTCCATCCGTCCAACCAGCCTTCGTTCGATGTAGTTGGCGTGGCCGTCGTCGTTGTTGTTGGCAACGCGGTTAGAGGCCGTCTCTGGTCTACGCAGCGACGCAGTGCCGACACCGATGAGACGAGACCGAACCGAACCGCACCGGCTCCGGCTCCGGCCTCCATCGCCATCTCCATCATCAACCATCCATCGACTCCATCGCTGCCGAGAGCTCGTCCTCCTCCCTCTTTCATCTCCGACTCTTCCACCGCTCCTCGTCGCCGCTGTCGGCAACGGAGTCTGAGTCTTTTGTCTGCTCGCTGGATCCGTTCGCCTGCCAACCGCCGTCCGTCCGTCCTTCCGTCCGTCTGTGTGTCCGTCCCTGTTCTGCGGTCCCTCGGTCCGTCTATCGCTCGGCTGGCGTGTCTATCGCCGGGCCTGCTCATGCGTTCGGGCGTGTTCCGTGCTCGCAGCCCAACTACTCAGCCATTCTTTCTCATCTCTTTAAGCAGTCATTCATCCGTCCATCCAGCCAGCCAGCGAGCCGCAGCCGAACATCTGAGCTCGACGACGTCCCCCCGACCGCCTCCTCCTCGCCCGCTCCTCCTGGGATCGAGGTTTCCTGTTGTCGTCGCTTGCTCGGGGGCCGCCCGAACGAGCGAGAGGACTCTTGCCTAGAGGTCCATCTGCCTCTCTCCCTCACCCTCACCCTCGCTCCGCCGTCGCGAGTCCGTTTCTGTTCCGGCTCTGGCCATTAGCATTTTTATGGCGAGTGCGAAACCAACGATAGACATGTGCGATGGAGGCTGCTGGATGGTGGATCCAGCGCGGGGACAGATGGCTGTCCATGGAGGGCGGCCGATGGATGGATGGACGGATGGGCGGTTGGATGGATCGATGGCAAAGACAAAGAAAGCCGGCGAGCGTCGTCGAGTCGAGGTCGTCGGTTGAGCTCTTCGGAAATTACAATTGCTGCGGGATGACTTAGAACTCGCCAGTGGCAGGGGGAGGGAGCGGGAGAGAGAGAGACCACTTGACTACTGTCGATGTCAAGCCAGTAGTCGGCCCAGGACTATCGGGGGAAAATCGATCAGTGCGAATCCTTTTTAAGCCCCATCCCGATCAAGCTCGAGAAGTTCCTCGAGAACAGAGGAAGAGCCCGAGAACAGTAGAAAATTTAGATCGCAGGGCAGGAGTGAGAGAGGGCGAGAGAGAGGAAAAGTAGAGAGGGAAGGAAAACCCCTGACGAGCTCTCGCGATCCTGAAGCCAGGAAACGACGTCCGCTGACAGGGTCGCAAAGATGCCGACAAAGTCGCATGTGAAGCCACAGCGATCGCGACGACGGGCTGGAGGGACCGACGGAGAGGCGGGTGGACGTAGGAAAGAGCGACAGACGGCGAGGGAAGGCAGAAGGAAGTCAAGCGTTTCATTTCGGGGCCGTGCGGCGATTTTCTGCTGAGGTTGAGATGTAAATCGGACGGGCCCACGGACGGACGGACGGACCGATGGACCGATGGACCGATGGACCAGCGGATACTGATGGACGGACGGACGGGCTGATGGACAAACGGGCCGGCCGACGGCGCGATAGCAGCGGACCGCTTAGAGCAACGAGCGACGACTGATGGGCGACCGAGGACGGACGGACGGGCCGATGAGCCGGGCCTCCATTCCCGAGTCGGGCACCGGAATCGCTCAGTTCGACTCCGTCTGTCCCTCCGTCCGTCTGTCTATCGCGGGCCGGTCGGCCTAGTTGACTATCGCGCTTGGCCTGTCTGTCACTGTGTGAGAACGCGGCGGAATTCTTTGATTTTCGCTTGATTTCCCTCGAATCTTGAGAGACCCATGGTGGGTTTGTCGAAGGGGCAGGAGAGAGAGGGAGTGAGATTTTCCGAACAAACGGTTGAGTTGTTGTCGTCGCTGGTGTTGTTGTTGTTGTTGTGCATAGACATGCATGAAGCTTTCAGTTCCTGGATCGAATCCACGGCCTGGGCAGGCAGCGCAGCAACAACAACGACAAACACTCCGGGACAAACAGCGAAACAAACATTTCGAGAGCGACAACAACAATGGGCCGCAACAATGAACGACAACGACAACAACAACAATGGCAAGGGAACCACAAATAACCAGCATCGTACAAAGAAGATCACTTTTTGTATTCCGGCTCTTTGTGTGCCTCGAGGAGCGCCAAAGCGGAGTGAAAGAGGCGGGGCGAGAACGAAGTGGAGGCCGAGAAGTCGAGGCGAGAAGAGCGAGACGCAGGGAGGCAGGAGATGCGAACGAGCGAGCGAGCGAGCGATCGATCGAACAAAACCGCCAAAAGGATAATCAGCAACAATTTAGTATTATTACACCACGTTCCCGCCACGATCGCGATCGCCGCCGTCGGCCGCCAGCCAGGGACCAGGACCGCGACGGGGACGAGGGGCGGAGCAGGGGGTGCAGGGCCCGGGGTCCCGAGGACGGAGACGGGGCGGCTTTCAAAGGCCTCCACTCGCTCGGCGGCGAAAAGTCCAAGCAAAGAAAACTCGACTCGGCTTCGGATTTCAAAGAAAAGCCCATTCCAGGCACAACAGCTAGGGCAACAACAACAACAACAACAACAATGGCAACAATGCCTCCAACTGCAACAACAGCGACTCAGTAAAAACAACAACAAGCCATCTAGATGACGACAACAACGTGTGCTGCGCAAACCGAGCCGAGCCAAGCGATCGAGTCCAAGTGATAGAGAGGTAGAGGGAGAGGGAGAGAGAGAGAGGATCATACAAATTTCCATATCAGCGGCGGACTCACCTGAGGAGCAGAAGAAGAAGAAGACGAAAAAGAAGACGACGAGGAAGAAGGAAATGTCGGAAACCTCGGGCCGGCCTCGCCGACTCCACTCGAGTCCGTCTGCGGCGGCCTCGGAGCCCCTGAATGAAGATTGGCTTTCAATGGAAAAATGATTTGCAAATTGACTTTAACGAATTGCCAACGACGGCAATGGCAACAACACTGAGCAACAGCAACAGCAACTACAACAGCAACAATGGACAGCGTTATGGTTTAGAACGCCATCGAGCGACAGCAGCGAAGCCCGGGCCGAGCCAAACCTAGACATTATGGAATTTTGATTATGGCAGCCGCGAGCCCAGTCCCGCGAGAGACAGAGAGAGCGAGAGAGAGTGGGAGAGGGAGACGGAGAGAGAGGGCGATGTTAGGAATTTGCATTTGACTGGCGGCCTCCCGGCCGTGCGTGGAGCCCGATCGGCCGGCAGGCAAATTAAGCGGAACCACGAGGATCGCTTTTGAATAAAGGACTCCGACGTGCCCCGAAAGGCAGCGCCGTCAAGGTGGACGGGGGCGCGACGGCGGGGACTGCGGGGCCTGTGGCGAATGCCTGCCATTTGGGCCCGGTCCCCGGACACAAAGGCTCTTAATTAGAGGCTAGAGATCGGCGATCGTCGTTCTCGTTGTCGACTCCGAGCTCCAGATCGATTGCGAGGACTCGACTCGTGAGGATCGTTGGCTTTTGTGCGAAGTGCTTGAGGAATGCGGAAGGAGTCGATTGGCGGTTGCCGAGGGACGAGGCTGGAGGTGACGATGAAGGAGGCGAAGGTGGAGGCAGATTTCAAGTTGGACGAGTTGAAGTCAAAAGTCGTCGCTCGGCCGCCGATCGCGGAGCTCGAGCTCGAGCTCGACCACAGTCGGGCCCAATGGCGGCGACGCGGGCGACTCATCGACAAGTGACAAATGGCTCCGACTCCCTCGCACTTGCCGCCGGCCCCTCGCCCTCTCTCTCGGTCTCGACCGCCTCGATCTCTGCCTCTGATTCGGTCTCTCGTTCTGTTCGTGCCTCGGTCACTGTCCGTCGCCGTGAGTCGTCGACGCCCAGCCTCGCTTTCAAGGCTGTTTGCGAGGCGCCGAATGACCTTCTTGCTCTTCTTCTTCTTCGCCTCCGCCGCCGCCTCCGCTTCTGCAAAGGTGGCGGCCTCGCGCCTCTCGCTCTGTCCCTCTCGCTCCCTCGCCCCGGGCTGCAGTTGGTGACATTTGTGTGTGAAAAAGGTTTGACAACAGTAGGCGAATTGTTGTTGCCGACGCTGTTTTTGTTGTTGGCGACGACAACATTTCGCATGCGTAGTCGATGTCGACAACAACAGCAGGAGTCGCCGGAGCAGCAGCCGCCACAACAGCAACAACGGCGTCGACAACAAACGTCGATTGCAGCGCTGAATGCAAATTTTCTGGGGACTACTGTTGTTGTTGCCGCTGTTGTTGTTGTTGGGAAGCCAGAAATGAATGTTTTTTAATCAATTAACGAAGCAATAAACGTTTTGCGCCGCCGCCAGACACGTCTTTCATTCGAGCATCCAGAATATTAAAATGGGATCAACTCGCGGACGGCCGGCGGGGGCGACAGAAGGACTGACCGACAGGTGGACGGACGGACGCCCCAACGACCGCAGACAGTCGGCGGCGGCGGAGTCCAGGACGAGCAGGCGGGCGTTTGGGGCCGACGCGGCCCGGCGAGAAGGGCGGAGGAGCGACGGGGCGGACCGAAGAGTGGGACAAAGCCGAAGTCAAGCCGATGAGGACGCCGGGGGCGAAGACGCAGCCAAGTCGTCGGCGGCAGGGCAGGAGGAGGCGCGACGTTGATGGAATTTTTAAAGAACTGTTTACGTTTGGCTCGGCGACGTAAACTGCTTAAAATGCGACAGCGATGCCATGAGCAATGGCCGAAAGCACCGGCGGCGGCGGCGGCGGCGGCGACGACAACAAACACAGCGCAAGAGACGCAGCAGCAGTCGGAGGGGCGACGAGGGCGAGAGAGTGCGGTGCAAAGTCGAAGACAATGAAAAGTGCATTCACGAAGTCGGCGGCGGTGGCAGGAGGGGCGGATGGGGGGCCGGGGAGGGCCGGGCATTTGGAAGATCGCTGCTAAAAATGGCGTGAATGCGTCCTGCGCTTGTACGAACACAAGTATCTCGGCGATGCTTTTTGTGCCGCGACCGCCGCCCGAGACGCTTCCGTCGTCGCTGCCAAAGCCGCTTGTTTATGAACTCGACTGCGATGCGGCGTAATTGCAGCCACAGGCACGAAAATCGCGGTCGCGCCGGGTCGGTGGATCTGCGGCTGAACAGCGTGTTCCAATGCGTGTTTTTGCGGCGACGGCGGCGGCGAACGACGAGGCCGGCGATGAACTGAAGTCAATGGAAATCCTTGCCGAATGACATCACGGCAGCGACGAGGCAGAGGGTGCGAGGGCGAGGAAGGGAAAGAGCGCGATTTCGCATCAATCGGTTCGTCGCCCGATCGAACGGGCCCAGCTCATCGGCGTCGTCATCGTCGGCTTCGCGACGTTGATCGGGATCGTCCGGGCGAGCATTCGGCGTTCTCGGCAGAACTCTCGGCGAACACGCGACCGTCATCATTTCGCGCCGAGATCATCATCACTGCGCTCATGATCACTCGATCATCGCCTTGGCCGTCGTCTCCTCGATCATCATCTCGATCTCCAACACTTCGACCGTCGCCGTGGTCTTCGTTACCTCGATCATCGTCCCGATCTTCATCCCTTCGATCATCATCTCCGTCATCATCACCTCGGTCGTCATCTCGGGGATCCACGGGACGATCATCACCGCGGCCGTCGGCAGATCGCATCGATCGTCATCAACGAGACCCAGCATCGAGCGGTGCCTTCGCCTGGGAGTTCGACTCGAATGCTTTCGTCTCGATCGTCGTCGGTCTCGTTTTGGTTCGTTGCGGGGCGATCGCGCGCTGATCCTCCGCTGATCCCCAGGTGAATTTAAGGTGTGTTTCGAGCATTTTTCGAATGCCCGGTTCGTTTTTGCGGTCGCTCATGTCGTCATGTTTCGTCTTGTATTTTTATATTTTTTGCCGTTGTTGTTGTTGTTGTTGTTGTTTTTGGTTGCTATATATAATATATGTAGCGACTGCTGCTGCGGCTGAAGGTGACACATTCGAGCCGATCTCCATGAGCGCGATCGGCGCGGGCAAAAAATGTATCGCATTTCATTTGAAGCGCGAAATTATTGAGCCTAGAGTTCTTTTTATTTGTCGCCGATGTTGTTCGTGTTGTTGCTCTTGTTGTTGCTGTTGTTGTTCCCGCTGTTGCTCTTTATTTGTTCTTTTTTGGAACGATCTTCAATTTCGATCCGAACCGATCTTCGTCCGCTTCTTCATCTTGGATTTGCTGAGCATTTGTTGTTGTCATTATTGCTGTTGTTGTTGTTGTAGCTGTTGTTGTTGTTGTTGTCTGGGGGTTTCGGTCAAAAGGCTGGAAATTATTTTTATGGCCTCTGAGGCGAATTTATGCGACAGGCCGAGACTCGCCTCAAGGATTAGGCCGCGAAAGGATTCGCGCTGTGTCGCCAACGTTGTTGTTGTCGTTCTCACTCTCGCTGTTGTTGTTGCTGTTGTTGTTGTCGTAGTTGCCTTGCCTTTTGTGGGACTTTTAAAAGTCAACGAGGTTTGCGATTTTTTTGCAAATCTCTCCCGGTGCTGAAGGCAAGCGCGAGGCAGCGGGCGGGGAACGAGAGAAAAAACTGGGGAAAAGAGGGACAGAAAGAGGTAGAAGGAAGGGCGATCAGAAAAATGTCTCGAGGTGAAATTCCGAGGAATTAAAAATGAGGAAATTTCGTTGTTGCTTTTTCTCCCTCTCCGCGCCCAAGGTGGAGGCACAACAACAACAACAAGAACAGCGTCTCAAACACCAGCCAACAACGGCAACAATTTCTTAATCCCCTCAACGTCGCGGAGTCTGGCGGGTCGGCAACAACAAAAATCCCCGCAACAACAACAGCAACAGCTACAACCATAATCTCCATTCAGCGATATTGATTCGCCAGTTCTGGCTTTGATTTCGCCTCGCGTCGTCCCTCATTTGACGGATTGCGGTCGCGCCCACGCCGCCGTCGTGCTCTCGCTTTCACGCTCTCTCGCTCTCCCGCTCTCTCGTCGACCCGCTCCTTTTCCCACCGCTGTGAAGTCGGTGAAAAATCACTCAGGCCATCGACAACATTTCACCGAAAACCACAAAAATGCAGCCGAGGCCGACCAACAGCAAATGCAAAGCAACAACAGTGGTAAAAATCAACAACTTCAACGACTCCAGCAACGACTGAACTAGAACTATATCGGAGAACGAGAGCAAATAAATTAAATAAATATTTTTGACGCGCGCGAATTTGAAGAAGGTTTCGCCGGTTTCGCCTCGATTTCGATTGCCGGCCAATTGTTGTTGTTGTTGCCCATAGATTTTGTGCCGATTGTTGTTGTTGTCGTTGTTGTTGTTGCTGCTGCTTTTCCGTGGGTTTCCGCCGCCCTCCCCGGCAGGTAGGTTTCAGCCGGATTTTGATTGATGGCCGGTCATATTTTTTCCCGCGTTGATTGCGCCGCGGTCGACCGAATTCTTGATTTGTTTTCATTTCGCATTCGACTCCGAGAGCGCTCGAGTGCGACCCGGAGCTGGAGTTCTCGAACTCGACGCCACCCGAATTCGAACACGGCGGATTGAGTTTTGACTGGCCGAGTGCAGCAAATGTGGCCAGGATTTATGGGGCTTCAGCGATGTCGTCGTTGTTGTTGTTGCTGTGGTCATCGTTGTTGTTCTGGTGGTCATTGTTGTTGTTGTGGTTATCGCTGTTCTTGTGATTATATTGTTCTTCTTCCTGCTAGCGCCTCGATTAAACGAAATTAAATGAACGCAAAAACTCTCGACGGACTATGGCGAGTTTTTCTCTGATACTATTGTCTCATGTATTTGTTTGTTGTTGGAATTTTTCGTCTTTTCACACCTTGATCTCTCTGGAACTGCAGTGGAAAATCTCGCCGGAATTGCTCTAAAAATCACTTCCAAAGCTCCAAGATCTCTTCCCGAAAATCGCTCCAAAAATAAATCCCTAACACTCTCTCCAGTGACAGACTCTCCGTCCCTCTTCAACGCTGCGGTTCTCCCGCTCACTCACTCACCTCGCCCAAAGACACGTGGCTGCGTCGAGCCGGGAGGCGAGGACGAGGCAGAAGGAAATGGGTTTATCTCAACGGCCTCGAAGGTTGACCGCAATTCGACGAGGTCGGCCTCGAGCAGGAAAGGCATTGACTCCGTCTCTCTCCCTCACTCTGGCTCCCTCTCCGCCGCCGATGTCCTGGTCCTCCCCTGGCCACGTCTAATCGGAAATTCCGATCTGAAACTCATTTGATTCGCTCGCCGAGATAAAATTAATTCCATGTGTTCGAATTCGGGGCCGGAACCGGGTTCGAATTGGTTCGAGGGCTCCAGGGGCTTCTTCCATAGACTTGTATTTATTTATTGAAGCAAATGATTTCCAACCACTCATGACCGTTTCTCTCTCTCTCTTTCTAATTCTAGACAATTTCGGAACAAGTGCAAGCGGTAAGAATTTTGCTTTGACTTATTTTTCTGCCTCTCTTTCAAATATTTTCATTTTAAAGCTAAGAAAGTTGAAAAATGTCTCAGCCTGGGAATTTGAAAGTTTTCACCAAACCTTCTCAAGGTTTTTCTCCCGACATTCCTCGCGGACCCCGAGCCCTCCTCCGAACTGCCGCCGTCCGCCGCGGACCCCCGGTTTCGATCGATTCGGGCTTTCATTAAATTTTGACAGCTCCCTAATTAAGCAGAACCCGTCGCGGACGCCGAGACCTCTCCGATCACAGGCATCTTGTCATTATCGCGAGCCGCACTTTCAACGCCTCCCCTCTCTCTCACGCACTCAGCCCTCGTCGCGTGGCCTCCTCGCCTCCTTTAATTCCTGCCCTCCTCTTAATTCCCGCCACGGATTAAACAACGAATTCTGGTTTCATTTTCTGAATTCCTTCCCTTCCCTCGATTCGGATTTCGATTCGGATTTCGAGTCCGATTCAGCGTCCGAGTCCCCTCGCGATTGCCTCGGAGGCGGGCTCCACATCTCCGTCTCTGTCTGCGATTGGTGTCTCGTCCGTCCGGCCCTCGGTCGCTCTGCCCTCGTACCTCAGGATTTGGCTGGGACCTCGTTCTGTGGAAGGAAACTCGTTTCTGTTTCCATTCGATCCATCTCGCTGTCTGTCTGTCTGTCTGTGCGACTGCTGAGGGTCCGTTCGTTTATTCACCAGTTGCTCCGTCCCTCCACCCGACCGTCCGTCCGTCCGTCCCTCTGTCGCTGGGATTCCTCCGAACTTCCTGTGAAATATTTTAAGCCGCGTTATTTTTAGGCATTCGCCGGCTCCGCCCGAGCCCCGGCGCCCCGAAGCCCTCCAGAACCAGAACCGAGGACCGACAGCCAGACCAAGACGAACAGCAGAATCGAAACCAAAACCCAGACCCAGACCAGCGACGGACCCAACGCCGACACCCGGACGCAGATCCGAACGAATCCCGAGATCCAGATGAAACCACTCGACCGCGACGGGGTCAGATCCGAAGCATGTGGCCCGGCTCGACCCAGGGCCAATAACTCATTCTAACGAGGGACGCGGTCGCGACGCCGACGCCGACGCCGCTCCCCACCCCGCCGTCCACTGATATCGGCCCGGAGATAGTGCGGTTCTTCGCCCAGATCCGATCGGATCGTCGCCGACCAGGCGGGGCCCGCGGGTCACTCCTCGGGTCACCGATACTCGATACCACAGTGTTGTTGTGGAAGCGTTTGTCCGAAACATCGCTCGATCGATCGCTCGTGGAGCCCTCAGAGCGAAGACCTCGAAACCCTTCCAACCCTCGACTGCCTCGTCCCAGGTCCCGCCTCCACGATCCTCGATCCTCGTCGCCGTCGCCGTCGCCGTCGTCGTCGCCGTCATCGTCCCCTAAGTGCTTGGCGTGGCCTCCCTCAATTTGCATGCGACGATTGGCAACGCCGCTCGCTGTCTTTTGGCCAATTTACAGCCGTCGCGCAAAAACGTGCGAACCTCACGCCCTCTCGCTCCGGCTCCCAGGCCCTTCCCTCGCTCTCTCTCTCCCTCCCGGGTCGGTCCCTCGCGGTCTGTGGGACGAGCTGTTATTTTTATAGATAATTAAGCGCGACACGCCAACCATTTTTCGCCATTTTTCCCGTTCCCGGTGTGTTATTTGTGCAGTTTCTTCTTGTTGTTGCTATTTTTATACCCCATTGTTGTTGTCGTTGTCGTCGTCGTCGTCGTCGTCGTTGTTGTTGCTGTTGCTGTTCTGCCTGGCAGCACATTTTGAAACGCTTCATTTGGAGACTTAATAAAGCGTTGGCTGCACCACCGCTAGACGGCCATCAAAAATGCATATGGCGCGGGTCCCGCAACAACAACAGCAACAACAAATAATAACTACAACGAAAATAAAAAGTATATAAAACAAGAACAACAACAACTACTACAAGCACAGAGGAACAGCAGCGACAACAACACGACGCAGGCCCGCGTCCGGGGCTCCGTGCCTTATGCGTCATTCGGCGCGGAGGACGACGACGATGGGGACGCGGACGGGGGCTGAGGGCGAGGGGATGGTGGAACAACATCCTGCTGCCTGCATCTCATCCCAGACACACATGGGCGCAATTATGATGTCAAGAGCGCTCGAGGATCCGTCTCGAGTTTTTCTTTCATTCCTTCTCAAATTCTTACTTCTCGTTTCGCTTCTTTCGCCCTCCCTTTCGAGGAGAATTAAAACTTCGTGTATGCAAAACGCTGCCCACGGGTATGGCGGCGAGGAGCCAGGGGTGGGGGAGGCCGGAGACGGCGGAGGCCTCGAGCTGGAAAGTTTCTGGAAAGTATCCTGTTTGGGAACTGATTCTTATTTTAGTTTTGACTTAATTTTGACTTCATTTTGTCTCATTTTGACTGTACTTTGCCTTAATTTCGACTTAATTTGGACTTAATTTGGACTTAATTTTGTCTCATTTTTACTTTATTTTGACTTCATTTTGACTTCATTTGGTCTTAATTTTGACCTAATTTTGACTTAATTTTGACTTCGTTTCTTCAGTTAGCCTTGACTCGATTTTAATTTAATATTGTCTTCATTTTGACTTTATTTGACTTAATCTGGCCTTTTTTTAATTTCGTTTTTGACGTGCTGATCTATTTTTGCCTTTTTGATTAATTTATTTTAATGATTTGTTGCTCGATTTCGTTCTCTTCGATTTAATTTTTACTTTTGCTGCACTTTTTGTCGACTTCTCTCGAGCTCCTCGACCGGCCCTGTGTCCTTGTGTCCTGTCGCCGTGGCCTGCTGTGACCACACTTTGGCTCACTTGATCGCAATTACAACCACAACAACAACAACAATTACACCAGCCATTACCATCAACATGGCAATTGCAGTCACCACAGCAGCACCAACAACTACAACAACAACAGCACTAATGACGATCCCTTATGCAGGCCGGCGTCCGACTTCCTTCCTAATAAAGAACTCACTTTGGCGCGTCTGTTTGCGTCGCGCTCGCTCCCATTGTTGTTGTTGTGGTTGTTGTAGGTTTCATTTAAGACAAGACTCGCGCCTCCCGTGGAGCCGCCAAGCGGGAGTCGCCCTCGTCTTCCGTCTCGCTCCCCCATCCCTCGTCCGTCCAACCGCCCGGTCGTTCCGCGATCCGCGCCCGATCGATCGATCATTCGGGGGAGGTGGACAAGTGGACAGTTTGAAGGCCCCGGCAGGCGGAGCGTTGCCATATTATTCGCTTGAAAGACATGTCTAAATTTGGAGTTTAACTCAAGGGAAAGCGACCGAATTCGGGGTCGGAAATTGAGTTGGCCTCTGCAGTAAATTAGGTTCGTAATTAAAATTCCACCATTGGCCACAATTCCACGAATTCCCGGCCTTTGGGAATTTTCATTTCCAAACTGCTGTCGTTGGGATTTTTCGCTCTTGGAGTTTTTCAAAATTTTGTCCCACGGAGTTCGTTTGCCCCAGAGGCGGCGACGGAGCCGGACCGACACCGACAGCGACGACATCACCGAGTCAGAGAGCAACAACAATGACAACAACAACAACGACAGGGGGGGGGGGGGGACAAAAAATTGTCACCCGAGAAAAAATGTCGCCCACGTTGAGAGATGAAAAAGGCAGACAAATTTTTTCTTGTTCTGCTTTTTGTTTTTCGTTTTTGAATAATGTCTTCATTTGTTGTTGTTGTTGTTGTTGTTGTTGTCGTTTCCATTTTCGTAGTCGAAATGAAATGAATGCGAGAAACACATTAGGTTGTTATTGTTGTTGTTGTGACTGTGGTTGTTGTTGTCGGCTGCAAAACACGTCGCTGCGCGCGATCCCGACCCGTCGGCCTGACGCGTAGGCCCCACTTTGCGATGGACACCCAAAAGGCAACAACAACAACAACAAGAACAACAACAACAACAACGACGACTACAGCAATGAATACTTTAGCCATTACAACAACAACAACAATCCAGGCACTCCATTAATCTCTCGGGGCTGCATCGACTGGCAGACGAAGCCTAGAAAGAAATCCTGAAAAAGTCTCCAAGCGCATGAGCATCGTATTAACAACAACAACAACAGGAACAACAATACTCTCCAGCGACTTGGGTGTCGTTTTCTATACAGCAACAGTAACAACAACAACAACAATCAAGGTGAGATTCATTTCAACATGTCTCATAAATTCCCGCCGCACACGCAGGCGAGGAACCAACGGACGCCCAGAGCCAGGGCGAGAGAGAGAGAGAGAGTGAATGGATCCTCTCGATATTTGCATATGGGACGCGGAGCGTTGCCACCTGCCCGGGAGGTAAAGGACTACAGGAGAGCCTGACGAAACCCCTAAGAAAGCGGGAGAAGATCGAGAAAATATGAGGAAAGTTCCGGACATGAGGCAGATCAGAAAATCGAGCGCGAAAACACGCGTCGAATTGATTTTTGCGCCCAAAAACAATTTCTCAAGTCGTTTGGTTGTGTTTGTTTTTTCTTTTTTCGGCTTCGGTTTTGGTTTTCGTCCACTCCACCGTCGAACCCGGAGCGTTGCGAACGGAATTATTAATGAGCGAAATTTATGAGCAAACGCCGAGAAATGAGCCAGCAAATAATAAAAATTCACTCCGTAAAGTGATGTGATTTTTTCACGGCTGTTGTTGGTGTAGGTTGTTGTTGTTGTTCTTGTTGTTGCAAGGGCCCGTGAAATTCGATGCGAAAAGTCAATTGAACGGTCAGTCGGAATCAGTCGGAATTCGCCAAAAACACTCCTGGCTCGAGAGGACTTTTCGAGCCGAATGCGGTTCTCAGTCCAGTCAGTTCTTCAGTCTCTGCCTTTATTCGACAGTGATTTTTCGGTCAGTGTTTTTGGTCAGTGATCGTCTTAGTTTGTGGTTGTGTAGTTTCTGTTTTTTTGGTTCGAGGTTTGGTGCGGAATTCGTCGAATTTCGACTCCTTTTCCTGGGCTGGCTTCAAATTGCAGGATTCTCCCCCAGCACGCGGAGGCCTCAACTTGATTGGCTGCGGCCGCCTCCAGCTGCTGCTCCCTGGCCCGGCCTCCCCTCGCCGTCCCCTCCGAATCCTCCTTCGTCTCCTGCTAATCCTCGCGATCCTCCTCCTCTCCTGGGTCGCTGCCGCCACCTCGATCCACCTCGACCCGCCTCGATCCACCTCATGCCCGTCTCGCGCTCCAATCGTTCAAATAATAAAAAATTATGACAACTCGACCTGGGAAGCTGCGGCGACTCCGCGGACTCGACCGCGGACCGCAAGAAGCGTATAAAAATAATGAGGGCCCAGGATGTAGCTGCAGCCCAACAACAGCAACAAAAACAACCATGACGACAACAACAGCAACAACAGCCACTAACCATCGCCCCGGTTCATTGCCACAAGATCAGGAAGGACAAAAAACACAACAACAAAAAGACAGCGAAGCCACGACCACGAGAGCCGAAAGTTGGCCGAAAGAAAGGCTTCAAAAATTATGATTGGCTTTGGATCTCGTTGATGGCGATCGTTGATTGTTCTTCCTCTTCTTCTCCCCTCCTCCTCCTCCTCCTCGTCCTCCTCTCGCTCTCCTCATGGGTCTCGGCTGTGACGGTGGGATTTTTATCATCGTCGTCGTCGTCGTCGTCTTCGTGAATTCTTCTCGTTTTTATCCGTTCCGATCGTCCGAGGGATTTAACATTATTTTCTCCTCCGGCCGATTTAATCTTCGGCTCTCTGCAATCGAGCTCATTATTTCAGCCGTGCCTGCGGTGAGGGGCGGGGGGGGGGGGGGGTGCGAGAGCAAGACAGGGCCGGCAGAGGGAGAGCAGACGATTTTGAAAAGCCCTGAACTTTTGGGGAAGTCGAGATCGGGGAACATTGCGAATGTCCCGCTTTAACCCTGACCTCTCGCTGCCCTCCCTCTGTCTCTCTCCCCCCCCCCCCTCCTCCGTCGACCCCTCTGTCGACCCGCCGAGCTGCGGGCTTTCGCGCCTTTCGTCGCATTTCGCTGAAATTGCATTTCGATTGACAAAGAATTTAAATTTCATTCCATCTCAATTCGGTTTTTTCCTCCCTTTTTCGCTCCCCCATGCCGTTGTTATTGTTGTTGTCGCTGGTGGATTCATTATAAATTCAAGTGGATTTCGCACGCAGCAGCTGCCCGTGGTGAGCGCCAAGATTTAGGAGCTTTTTCGCAGGCAATTGGCCTGAAAATTCCACGCAACACTCCATGCGAACCGCTCGCGACTCCTCCTGGTTGTTGTCGTTGTTGTTTTTGCCGGCCAACCGCTCGATCCGTCGGGTGGTCGGAGCCGAGGGGGGCGGGGGTTGTTGGTGTGTTGGTGTTATTTGCATACGGTTTCAGTCAGCGAAACGGGCAGAAAAAACGAAAAATTCAGGAAAAGGAGCGAAAAAGGGAGCGAAAAAACCCCATGAATGGCAGCGCCATCTTTTGCGCCATGTTGTGCACGGTGGCGGCCGCTGTTGCATGCGATAGACCGACAACAACAACAACAACAACAACAACACAGTTCGCACAACAACAACGGGAACTCACCGCGATGCTGAATTTGTTGCATGCAACTTTATTTATGTTTCATGCAGCAAATCGAATATAATTACAACTACACTGAGCATGTCCGAGTCCCTCCCTCTCCCTCGCCCCCCTCCGTGTGCCTGTGTGTGTTCGCAAGTATATTGTGAATTATTACTTCGGCAGGCGATGAATTGCGTTGCGCCAAACGAGCGAAGCCCCGAAAGGCGAAGCGAACGAAGCGAATTTTCCCACAGAGGATCGCGCGAAAATCAACAAAAACGTTGAAAAAACCCCAACACAATTAAGACCAAATCAACAGAAAATAAAAACAAATATTTTAACAAAAAGTCCTTGGCAAAAAATCGCGATCGCTCCGAAATACCAACAATAAAATCAACCAATCATTGGTTTTTCGCACGCCGTGGATTTGGCTCCGTTTTCCGCTCCCTTTCGCTCATTTTTTCCACAATGTTTTCCAGCTTCGGTGTGGTTTTCCGTCTTATTTTTTCTCTTGTCGTGACTTTTTCTTGTCATGTCTTTCTTTCCTGTTGTGGGCTTTTTTACCGAATGTATTTTTTATTTCCAATTTTTGTAAGCGTTTTTCTTTCGCTCCCGGTTTTCGGTTTTCGATCCGCCGATTGATGGATTTATGTTGACTTTATTTATGCGTCGGGGGTCGGCGACGCCTCGTTGACGGCGGCCCTGGCCAATCGCACTGCAATTGCCTGCCTTGCTGTTGTTGCTGCTGTTGTGCTGTTTGCATCCATTGTTGTTGGAGGTGTGAAATTAATTTCGATGTGCGGTTGTCGCGTAATTTGTTGCTATTGTTGCTATTGTTGTTGTCGTCGTCGCCGTCGCCGGGCCCTCGAATTCTCTGCGGTTTCCATGCACTTTTGCGCCATCATTTTTCGCTGAGCTCCGGCGATTTTTCAATGAATTTCAAATAAATTTAAATTGTTTTTAATGCGAAACGGGTTTCATGCATTTTTCATGCCGCATTTGAAAAATCAATTAGCCAAGAGGAAGGGCTTTTTTCACTCCCACCTTGTTTTGAGTCTGTCGGAGGTTTTTCGCGATTTCTTCGTGATTTTATTCCCAAAACTTCGCGTCGACTTTTACACCATTCGCCTCCTTCCCTCGCCCTCCTCGGCCGCCGATCGTTTCGGAAACGAACGCAGTCCGTCCGCCGCCGCCGTCAATAAAAATAATAATTTCTCCGGCGCCCACCCTCGGCGCTCGGGCCGGCCGGCTCAAGTGCGGGCTGCCAGCGTTCAATTAGTTTTCAAACAAACCAACCACGGCCCCTCCGCCGCCCCTGCCGACGCCCCGGGCGCTCCTCGACGCCGCGATTTGTTTACAAGAGCCGGAAAAAATCCCGCCAATCACATGTCAATCACTCGGCTCCACCGGTCGCCGGGCGAGGGGCCGCGGCGCGTCGAGTCGGCGGCCGTGGGGTGGGCAGGGGCGCGGGGCACGGGGCGCAAGACGAGGGCGTGGCTGCGAGAAAATCGTCTGGCAGGAGTTTCGAAACTCGCTCCATGCACTTTGCCCACTGCTGCTAGACCGGCCTGCTGCACTTGGCTGTTCTTCCCGTTGTTGTTGTTTCGAATTGAATTTTCTCGAAATCCAAATTCAAATCCAAATCCAGTGGCAGCACCGCCCATGACTCACCGCCCGAGTGCCGACGACCTGGCGATGTTCGTTCGGCTTAAATTAGAGAAAATAAATATTTTCGCAAGCGGCTTCCACTGGCTTCTGGCCGGTCTCGTGTGGTTCGGGGTGGTCCAGGAGGCGGGGCGGGTCCACGGGTGTGGGAGGGCGCTGGAGGGGCCTCTCGAGCCTCGAGTGTCGCCATGGGAGGTTGCGACGAGCGCGCGCTCAACGAGCCGTGGCGTCCGAGTCCGGGTTCGAGACCGTGGCTCGAGAGCTTCGAAAGCGCCGAAAGCACAAAAGCGCACGAAGCCATGTCGCAGGGGCCGACAAACAACAAGAGACAACAACAACAATTACACGAACAATAATATTTACAACAACGGGGACAACAAACACAACAACGACAACAACATCTCATACTCGCACGTATTCAAAACAAACACTCGAGAGCCGGGCTTTGGACGGGCGGAGCACGGCGCGAGGGGGCGGGGCCTCTCGAGAGGTTCTCGAGCCGGGCCCACGGGTGACAGCAAACAGCGAGAAGAAGAAGAAGCGGGAGAAGTGGAAGAAGTGGAAGAAAAACACAAGCAACAACAACAGGAACAACAACAGCGTCGAAGTGGGTGGCTCGGCAAACACAAAGCGCCGAGCCGGAGCCGTGTTTAATTAATTTATTGAGCAAACACTTTGACGAACCGACGGAGGACGGACGGACAGATGGTCAGATGGGGGATCGAACCGAAGGGTCCACGGAGGGCCGGCCTGCCGGACGGACGGACCCGAATTCGTCGTCACGTCGCCCTCGCCGTCGTCGAGCCGCGGCCGTGGATTTTCTCGAGAGTTTTGGGTGGGCGCCGCCGAGCGACGGGGGGCGCATGCAAAACCCGTTTGCCGTCGTCGTCGCGGTCGCCGTCGCCGGCCTGGCTCGGGTCGGCCTGAAAAACCCGTATGAAATTGATTTATGAAGAGGAGTCGGCGCGGACTCCACACGATGCAGATGCGCGAGACGCCAATGAAATAGTTAAGCAAATGACAGCAGCAGCAACAACGGCGACGCGACAGCAACGACCACGACCACGACAACAACCACAACAACTTTGGCAGCAACAACTGCATCGAGACCCGCACCCGCCGCCAGGAGTTGGAGGCGAGGAGCAACAACTGCGGTAATGAAGTTGTTGTAATTAATATATCACGATTTGTTGACAATCTGTCGTTGCAACATCTTCTCCCCCCAACAAGAACAACAACAACTACAAAAACAGCAACGAAAAAGGCGACACTTGGCAGCACTGGCTGATATATGGCGACATTTATTAGCGAATTCATTTATTTGCGAAATTTTCATTCGCCCGTTTTCGCATTGCCTTCGAGTTTTATCGTGAATTCGCGATCCGGCGGTCCGACGGTCCGGCGATTTTATTCAATTTTCCCGTCGTCGCGATTTGAAATTCTAATTGAAAACTAGACGAGGCTGCCGTCGCCAATTTGTTTGGCTTAGGCCCGATTAGGCCACGTCGCGCGACCCGTTGAGCTGGGCCGTGTTTTCGTGTGTTGCTGCCAGGTTTTCACAATCGCGTATAGTTTCACTTTAATTGATGTTTAGCCGGGAATTGATGTCAAGTGAAATCGTTGCTCACGACGATTTGTCATTGATCTGAGGATTAAAACGTTCGCCCGACTCCCGACTCCCGACCCGGCCGAGCGACTCGCTTGATCGAGGGCTGCCAGAGCTGTCCGAAAGCGCCCCGATGGAGATCGAGTGCGACTCACGGGGCTTCGCCGTGTCCGCGGGGCGATATTTTGTGGTAATTAGAGGGAAATCCATCAGCGGAAACAGAGTTAGAGTGCAGTACAAACAATGCTCTGATAGTCCGGTGATTGGCGAAAGATTTGGGGGGATTTTGTGGGGAAAAAAGTTGTTTAGAAAACAGAAAAATCGCGTAGCTCGAGCAAATGACTTCAGTGACATCAACCCGAGAAGTGCAGGGGCCGAAAGCCGGGACCCGGGACCCCAGTGCAAAATCCACGCGCCCCGATGGCCGTCCAGGAGCCTCCAGGAGCTGCCAGAGCACGTCTGTAAACCGTAAACCGTCGGGGCGACGGCGGGCTGGCGATGGCCGATGGCGGATGGCGAGAGTGGAATCGGAACGAGAAGTCGAGAGGTTCCGATGTAATGAAAACAAACATCGGAGGAGAATTTTCCATTTGAAACAATTGAAACGCAAGCGAACCATTTGCGAGGAATTCTATTAGAGCGAGGGAGACAGACAGGGTAGAGAGTGGGACGGAGAGATGGAGTGATAGGGGAAGAATGGGAGAAAAGTGCAAAGAAATGGAATGAAAACTTTTTGCGCTGAAATAACAAAAATATTTATTTACAAAGAACACAAACCTAAGGAACACAACATGAGAAAAGAAAGCAAAATTGCGAAAAAGAAAATGCGGCGAGAAATAGCAGAAGAAGAAGAAGAAGAAGAAGCAGAGCGATTCGAAGAGAAAATATCGTGGAGGGAAGCAGAGGAAAAATCGGAAAAGGAAAAGCGGAAAAATTTACGATTTACAAATAAAATACGACGTTTGTTCGGTTCGTGTGCTGGGGATTGTGGGTTGTTGTTCTTGCTGTTGTTGTTGCTGTTGCTGTTGTAGTGGTGGCTGGTGGTATTTCTTGTTGGTGCTGTTGTTGTTGTTGTAAGTGTTATTGTTGTTGTTGTCGCTGTGGCGGAAATAGCCGGGGAAAAGTCAGCAAAACGTTGCAAAATAATCAAAGAACGAGAACGAGAACACGAAGACCTTCGCCGAGGGGCGAGGGAGGGCGGTTGACAGGCGGGAGAGAGGGGAGAGGGCGAGAGGGAGAACGGAAGCGAAGCTTATTACTCGGAAAAATGATGAAGAAAGCAAACGTGGATTCGCCGAGCCTGAGCCCGAGCCCGAGCCGGGGACGAGCGCGCGGACTCGGATGACATGGGGCGAAATCGACGAGGCAGGATCGAGACAGAGCGAGGGCGGGAGAGAGAGAGGGTGAGAGGGGAGAGAGGGGCGGTGGGTGGTAGCGAGAAGGAGAGGGAAGAAAACTAACAGACGACATGGAAAATCGCAAAATTTACTGCAAATTGGAATTTTGCGCAATTGTAGAATTTTTCTCATTCCCTCCGCCCGACTCCGACTCCGACTCCAGCGTCCGTCTTCGGCGGCTCCTTCGTCTTGTTCTTCCTCCTCGTCTTCGGCGAACCACACTTTATCCTTTGTCCCCATTCTTCGCCTTCCTCCCCCTCCTGGTTGACTCCATCCTTTCCCGAGGACGAAATCCAGCCAATGGCGAGAGCTCACAATAAATAGAAAGGAAATTTATGCCATTTTCGAAACGAATTAAAAACTTTTCCCTCCCCGACTGGCTCCACTCTCGCCCCTTTTCGCTCACTCCCCAGTATCTCTATGCGACGGAAATAAACGCGGTAATCGCCCAAAAATACCCACCACGGGACCCCCGAAAACAACAACAACAACTTCTACTACGAAGCCAAGTCATGTGCAAGTCTTCCGATAAGGTTTTCTGGTCTCTGTGGACTTTTTGTCCAGTGTTTCTCGGCGATTACGCGGCCCGTTTTTGAATCATCGACGTCGCGGCGAATTCCCCAGCGATATTAGAAAGCAATTATAAATAAGGCAACTGCCCATAAATCATCGGCCGGCCCAAACGCCTTCCCAAGGTGCCCCCGTTGTCGAGGTCGTAAACTGTGAAAACTTCCAGTGAATTCTGGCGGCAGGGAAGTCCTCGGGATCTGGTCAGCCTGGCCAAGGAGATTCGGGGTCGGCGGTTTTCCGGAATAGAGGTCGTTTTTCCACCAGGAACCCGCGTTCTCATCACCTAGAAGGACCTCCTGCCCTTCAGAAGTCCTTCCGTCAACTCTGGATTTCCTCCTTCTGATCAGAACTTCCTTCCACGTCCTCAGAATTTCTCTCCCTCCCTCCTCAGAGCTCGACCTGCTGCGAGGATCGGAATCTCGGCGTTTTTCGCTCTGTCTCTGTCCGGAGGAGCCGCCACTTGATGGGGTCGCCCTCCGTCCTCCGTCCTCCGCCCTCCGCGATCGATAAATTACGATCGCTCTCAATTCACAAGTGCTTTTGCACATCATTATTACTCCGAGGCAGCAACTACGACACCAGCTGGTACAACAACAACAGCAGAAAACCTCCTAGAAACACAAACACTTTCAAGTTGTTCCGTCGCCCTCCCTCCCCCTGCCTGCTCCTTCCCTTCCAAGCCGAGCCGCGATCAAGAGACACCACTCGAGGGCTGGACATGAGGCCGGGGTTCTTTCAGTGTTTTTGTTGTTCCTCACCCCCATTGTTGTTGTTGTGGCCACTTGTGTAGGAGCACTTGAGCGCTCGGCCTCTAGAAACGCATTAATCAAGGGCCCTAGGACCCCAGATAAGCAGATGACGAGCGCGGCTCGAGAGCGGAGGAGTCCAGAGAGCGAGCGCGCGGTGTAAAAATGAAGTTGTTACGTGGAAGAGATTGAAAAATCTTGCGATGCCTCGAATTACATGCGTCTGAAGTGCCATTTTCTGAAGAAGAAACACTCGAGGCGGTTCGCAGATTGCAGGAGAGCGGGGCAAATCAAGAGCTGGAGGGAGGAGGAGGAGGACGACGGATGGGGAGGAAGAGGGCGGAGAAGTAGGCGATGGAATGGGTAGAAAATCGAGGAGAAGATGAGGCGAGTGCGGGTTTTCGACAAATTGAGAAAGCGATCGACGCGAATAATGAGGGACTTTTTTACGAAGACTGTATGGGGAAAATACATCGACATCAGGCAGATTTCCATGGCAGTGAAAGAGGTCTTAAACCGTGGAAAGAAATGCCTTTCTTTGCCGACGACTTGACCTGGAAGTCAAATGGGGAAACCTAGAGAGAAGCCCTAAAAACGACTTTGAGGAAGACATTAAAAGAAATGAAGAAGGCCGAGAGAGGGAGTGAGTGGCGAGCGGGAGTGAGAAAGAGGTGGAAAAAGAGCCATTAGCATAATTGTTTAATTATGCTGAAGTGCGCGCGAGACTTGACTGATTTTCCGCCGCCGCTGTTGCTCAACAATTTTCCCCATTGGGGAGTGGGGAGGGAGCGAGCGAGAGAGGTTGGGGAAGGGGAGACAGAGGGGGAGGGGGAGGGAGATGGAGATGGTTAGGTTGGTTACAGGAGTTAAGTTTTACAACAATTAATCAAATAAAACTTCCGGTTTATGCAAAAACTACACTCGAGAAACAAATAGCAGTTAGTTTGATCTATAGCTGCCTGCAACAACAACACCACTCACCACACAACAACAACAACTGGTGTGGGAACAACAACAACAATTGGTGTTGGAACAACAACAACAGATGGTAAAGCAACAACGCCTAATAGCAACAAAGCAGCAAGAGACAAAGCGTTACAGCGCCGTTAACACTAGACGAAAATTAATGGCGTGTCTGAGGCAACACCGTGAAGAGCCCCGAAGAAGAAGAAGAGGCATATGGCGAAGAAGAAGAAGAAGAAGACGACGGAGACTCCGAAGAAGAAGAAGAAGCAGCAGCAGGAGCAGCGTCGGCCATTGTGTTCAGTCAGCGGCATTGTTTGGCCTACAAATTAAATAAACTAAACCACAATAAAACCCATTGTTGGTGTGAAAATCCACGAACGCGATCATGAGCCACATCGTCGTCGTCATCATCATCATCATCGTCGTCACCTGATGTATGCTCATTATCGTGGAGATTTTCATAATGAAACCCCCTCCCTTACCCACCGTCTTATCGCGATCCCGGCCGGGCCGACGGATATTTGCCGGATTCCTATGCAAACTTCCGCTCGATCTGGAGTGCCTTGGGAAGGGTCCGCGACCAGCGAGTGGGGGGGGGAGGAATAGAGATTGCTTTATAATGTAAATTTAAGTGGAAATCACCTCCCCATGTCCATGGGTTGTCGCGCAAACGCTCGACTTCACCTTTCGTGCTAATGTCAACATTAGCGTCAAGATTAAGGTCCATGCCCAGGTGCGACGGGTTTAATTGAGGGGCTCCGAGACGCGGGGCCCGGTTTTAGGGCGCATTAATCGGCCGTCGGACAAATATTAGTTTCGACTACTAATTTTACGGCTCGCCACCGCTCCACGCCTCTTGTTTGTTCCTCCCGGCGGTTGTTTGTTCGGCGTTCGGCGGTCGGCGGTCGGCGGTCGAGCTCCTCCGACAAATATTGACGGCCGACCGCGACAGCCTCGGGCCCGAGGCTCCGGGAGCCTCGAGGAAGACCAGTGGGGAGGCAGCGATCGAGAAGGTCGAGCCGCATGCGTGCGGGGCCCAACAGCGAGTTGTCGAGGGAGAGAGAGTGGAAGAGAGGGGGGGCGAGTGTGTGGTGAGCAAACAAGAGCCGCCATGTGGCGAGGTTTAGAACAGTAGCCTGGCGATTGACAATGGTGCTTTCGTATAGCTTGCTTCCGAACTACTTCGAGTGAACTAATTTTTGACTTTTCTCTTGAAATCCCTTCCAGGTGATGCCAGCAACGCAAGCATAGGCAGCGGCGAGGGCACCGGCGAGGAGGACGACGATGCGAATGGAAAAAAGAACCAAAAGAAACGTGGCATTTTCCCGAAAGTGGCGACAAATATTTTAAGAGCGTGGCTGTTTCAGCACTTAACGGTGAGTATTGAACTGAAAGCTCCGCCAGTTACAGGTCGGGGCCCGTCGTTGGGGCCCTGGTGGTCCCAGATCGGTCTGGGTCTGGTCGTGAACTCCACTTGTCGCAATCGGGCGGTGGCGACCCGCCGCTGACGTGCTCGAGCACGCCTTGCTTTATCAGCGGCCAACCAGCGACACCGAGCCGCCGACAGACAGACAGCCGGACGGACGGACGGACGGACGGACGGATGGGCGGTGGGCAAACAAAGCGCAAAACCAATCATGAACCGAACGCCTCCCAGGCTGCGGCCTCGAAAATCTGTTTCGGGTGGGCCAACAACAACGGCAGCAACGACGACAACAACAGTAACTCACCGATCGACAAATATCCAAACAACAACAACGACAATGACACCAGTATATCCAACAACTACGTCGGCCACCGAGTCCGAGTCTTTGGATCGACTTATGGCGAGGATTTTCGCACGAAGCCGTGGAGCCGAAGCCGGCACTGGAGCGGCCAGAGCGGCCAAGCGGGATCGAGCGGGCCCAGGACCGACCGAACGAGAGCGACGGACAGACGCCGGTCGGCCGGGGAACAGGAGGGCCCAAAAGGACGGAGGACGGACGAAGGATGAGCAAACGAACGTGTGAACGCATATAATTCATAAAATTGAAATTCCTGCACAAAATGCGAGCGCAAGATGGGGCGAAGGAGTGGAAGGGAGGGGGGAGGGGGCAGAGACCCCATCGGCGGCCATTTTGGTCGTGTTTCGTGCGCCGGAAATGAGTGCGGATTCGAGTTCCCAGCTTCCAGCAGAGGCGAAGGGAGAGACGGCTGGAAGGGTGACGAGTGAGAGGGCGGTAGAGGAGGCGGGATTTAGGAGTTTTAAAGGCATGAAGTGCCGTCAATCACACAATCGCCAAGGGGGGAAAAATCGAAGGGATTTTTCATAAAAGGGATTTTCATGTTTGTCTTTCGCTCTCCAAGGCGGAAATTTAACGGCCGCCAATGGGACTTCATCACACACGCCGGAGACGCGCAGAGTCGCCTCCATCGCCAGCACCTTCGGTCGCCATTTAACGGCGGCCACGCACGCCACGAATCCGTCATTTTCCAACCGCCGCCCGAGCGAGTGCGAGCGGGAGAGCAAGAGAGACGTGGCGCGCTCGCTCGCTCGCTCGCTCGCTTTATTAACGGCCATATTAAATGTCGATAATTAGCAGTTTGGGTCGCCTGCAAATGGAATTCGCGCCGACATGACTTGCGTCCATCATAAACCGAACGAGGACGACGGGGCGACGGCGACGGACGGCAGCGAGCCCAATGAGAGGGAGCGAGTGGGGAGGTCGATGTCGTCTCGTGTGCTGTTGGTGTTGATGTTGTTGTTGTTGTTGTTGTTGTTTGATATGGCTGGTGTTATTATTATGTTGACGTCGAAGTTGCTTTGTTGCTGCTGCTGCTGCTGCCGTTGGTTGGCCGCCGTCGTCGTCGTCGTAGGCTGCAGACGCAGACGTGCTAATGAATGCGCCAAAAAAGGGCTTCAGCAACCACAACAACAACAACAAGAACGGAGTGTATAACAACAACAATAACAACAACAACAACAACAGCGGCAGCTCGCTGCATTGTATCCACAACAGCTGTAATAAAAACAGCAGCAAGTGGAGGCCGCGGCTTCCCCTGGGCCGGCTTCGGGGCCGGAGACGGAGGCCGCCGTCGTCTTCAGCGTTGTCGCTGTCGCTGACGCCGTGGTTGTTGTTGTTGTTGTTGTCGCGGCCGCAGCCAACCAAAACCAGCCAACTGCAACGTCTCGCAGTTTGGCGGCCTCCGTCGCCGCCGTGGTCGCCATCGTCGAGGTTTTCGCTCTTGGTTCGACGTCTCTTGGGCTCCAGTTTCGCGTTGTTTCCTCCGTTCTCTCATTGCTTCCCTCTCCGCCGTAGGTTTTACTCCGGGTTCATGAATTCGCATTTACTTTTCGTAACTTTCGTATTAGTTTCTATTGGTGTTCACGGTTTTCCTTCCCGTTTCGTGGATTTCACTGCTTTCTAGTCCACTATTTTACTCCCTTTTCATTGGTTCCCGTTCGCCCTCCTTCGTCGGTATTTTACTCCCTTTTCTCGTTTCTCCTTCACTCCCCACTCCTCGTTTTTCACTGCCTTGCACGCCTTGTCTTTCGCTCCTTTCCGGCTGTGTTTTTTCCACGGTGCCCCCTTTTTAGCTCCCCAAAGTTGGACGATTATTTCGCGCTCCTTATTTCTCGCCTTCCGTCTCGTTTTGTCTCCTCTCCCTCTCCCTCCGCGTCGGCTTGAAATTTGCCTGAGTTTCGCCCGGCGTCGCCCGGTTGGCCCGACGTCGGCTGGCTCGATTTCGCGTCGTTTGAGTGACGGCTCCGACTTTTGCTCCGCGACTTCGCGACTCCGACCGCGCTCCGCCCACGGCGACGGCGACGGCTTCGGGTCGGTCTCGGTCTCGGTTTCGGCTTCGGCAAGTGCAGACACGCGAGCACGCACGGACAGACGGCCGGACAGACAGCCGGACAGTTGGACGGACAGCCGAAAACATTTGAATGCACTTGGACGACTTTTGCGCGCACTCGATTTTCTCCGACCCTCTTTTTGGCAACGCCGTCGGGTGGCGGCGGCCGCCGGTGGGCGGCGGGGCGGTGCCGGGGCCGCTGCAGTTTCCCCCTTTGTTGTTGTTGTTGTTGTTGTTGTCGCTGGCTTCAATTTCCACGACGCCCCGACGCGACGCGACGCGACTCGACTTGACTTTGTTTAGACTCGGGCTTCATTTCCATGGCGTCGATTGCAGGCTGTCTCTGTCCGTCCGTCCGTCCGTCCGCCCGACCGTCTGAATGTCTTTGTGTGCGAGGGTCTGCTTGTTGTTGTTTTTGTTGTTATTGTTGTTGTTGCACTGGCTCGAGTTTGGCGCGAATGGCGGCCGCCGTCGTCGCCACCGTCGTGGAGACCGCGACGCGACGCGTTCGCTGCGCCCGCCTGCAAGCGCGGGAGGCCGCCTGATTGAGCCAGGGACGAGAGGGAGGGCGAAAGAGACGGAGAGAGAGACAGCGACATGTGGGCCGACGTGTGGCCTGCCTTCGGGGCAAACGTCAACTTGGGGCCCGGTTGACAGGCGCGAACGCGAGCGCGACGGGAGGCGACGGCCTGGCGTTGGCGGCGATGCAGACGACAAATGCAACAACAACAGCAAGAGTAACAACAATGACAACAACAACAAATAACGAGAACAGCAATAACAACAACAATTAGAGAAACCGACATTTTGAGCAACTCGCCCTCGTCGTTGCACCAACAACTGGGGAGAACACTTGAGATTATTGCAATAAGACATTTGTTGTAAACTAACTGCGTTATGTTCGCAATGACAACACCAACAACAACAACAACAACGACAAGAACAACCACTGAAAGAGAAGGAACAACAACAGCAACAACAAAAATAGCGACGACGACTGCGTCTACGATGACGACGTCATCAGCGACTGCACCATGTCGGCCACGATGGCTGCCTTTTGGCCGCCAGCGGACTGGGGCGATTGAGGGCGACGGGAGAGCGAGTAATGGGAGAGAGGGGGTGAGGGAGAGGGAGGAGCAGAAGATGGGACGACCTGAGTGCGTTGCGGTTGGCGTCTTTGGAGGCGTGACAGTCATTAATTAAATGGCTTATGCTAAATTAATAAACACAGCGTCGCCGACAGTGGGAGGGGGGCTGCGGGACATGAAGAGGGCGATGGGCAGGGGAGAGGGAGGCGGAGAGAAGGTGAGGGTGAAGAGGGAAGGTGCGGGGAGCGAGAGGTGGATGGAGGGAATGGGAGGGACCAGGCTGCGTAATTGTTGTTGTCATTGCGATAATTGAGCGGAGCTCGGCAGTCGACGAGACGACGGAGGAGGCGATGGAGGAGACAAAGGAGAGTCCTGGAGATGGCCTGTCACTGCGTCGGATTCAGTTCCTGTCTCCCTCTCTCCCTCACTCCCTCCTCCTCCGCCAAACTCCTCAGTGCAACGAATGAGAGCCCAGGTGAAAATGCCGAGAAACCTCGCGGTGGATCCCGGCAATCGCTGAGGAATTTCTTCAGAAATTGGTCTTGGCCTTTCTTCACTTCGTCAGTTCGTCAGTCCGCCAGTTCCCCCTTCACCGATTCGCCTCGCTGAACCTTCGACGGCCTCCTCGGCCCGGCCAGCCTCCGACTTTGGAAGGCCGCCTCCTGCCGCCGACTTCTGGGCTCCCCGGGAACTCCCGCTGCCACGCCCACTGTACCTCGGTCCAGCGCAGCCTCTCCCCCAGCCTCCAGCCCCGACCGTCTTCGCCATCAGAGGCTTCTCCATCCCCTCCTGCTGCCCTGCGATCCAGAGCCCGGCCCGATCCCGCTCAGTAATAAATCAAATCGACGTCTCGCCCGGGGTCTCTCGCTCCGCTCTTGTTCTTCCCGCCCTCCTCCACCCTCCTCTCCTGCCCCCATTGCCTTCCTCGCTTCATTCACTTAATGTTTTCCTCAACTTTCCTCGGTGGGAAAATCATGTGGAGCCAGTGGATTTCCACGAATTTCCCTCAACCGCCCTCGGCCTCGGCCTCGGTCTGGGGTTTTAAAACCCGAGCGTGGCGAATCCTGTCAGACGGTATCCGACTGCACTGCGCTACGGCACGGCACGTCACGAGACGTCACGTCACGTCACGTTACGTTGCGTTCGAGGGGGCTGCGAGGGAGGGAGGGAGAGGAGGCCGGCCTAAGTAGATGCGTAACTAGGAGTAGATAAGGTAAACAGAAGTCTTCGGGGCAGAGCAACGGAGGAGAGGGGAGGGGAGGATGAAAAGAAATCGTCAGAGAGGGAGAGGGAGACGGAGATGGAGACGGAGACGGGGGCAGTGAGAGAGAAGGAGAGAGTGGTGAGAGCACGAAATGTAATTCATTTAATGCGTTTGCCAATCGCTGCTAATGCCAGGAGTGGTGGAGAAACTTCGAGCAAATGCAACAACAATGGAGGGAAGCAACAAGGAGACCACGGGGAAGAACAACAACAACAACAACAACAACTCTTGCTTCAACAACAACAACAACAACAACAACAACAACCTCCACAGCCTCACCGTGGCTGCAACGTGAGTGATTTCCTGATTTAAACGGCAATTCATCAACGTCAGCGGCCCGGTTCGATCTCCAGCTCGGGCCAGCGCGAGTCAGTGCGTGTGTGCGGCGGCACGTGTGTGCGTGTGTGCTTGTGGGTGTGTGCGTGTCCCAGCGAGAGGGTCTGCCCTCGTCCTAATCCTCGGAGTCGGAGCTGCCGCTAAAAATGTCCCGTTCCGTCCTGTCCCGGCTCGCATCCGCTTCCGCTTCGCAGCCCCCCGCCTCCGGCCAACTCTCCCTCATTTCCTGCCGTGATGAAGTTTCGCAGGATTTCAGGGCGCTTCTTCTGCGTCCGCCCTTCGCTGCCTCCTTTCCTTATCTGCTCTGCCATAAGCAGATTCGCCGCAAATGGCCAGCGGACCCCGTCCGTCCACGGCCCGTGGACGCGGCGACGGTTCGCATTGTTGTTGTTGCCATAGTCGAAGCCGCTGTTGTTGTCGCTGTTACTGCCGGTTACTGGTGTTATTACGACTTCCTCCGATTTGGGGCCAACTCTCGGGCATTTAAATCGCTTCCAAATCCCTCCTTCAAATCTCTCCGCAACCATTCGTTCCGTCGTTTAGATTCCAATCACAAATTGGTCAGCGACGCGGTCGGATCTGCGACGTGGTCCCCACATGCTGACGGCAACGATCATCCCCGGTGACCCGAGGACTGACCGGAAATCGAAGTAAAATTCCCTGCCACCCTCTCCGTCCTCGTCCACCATCCGGGACCTGAGTTCACAATAAAATTTTATGCTCCTGTTCGCTGCGAACCCTCTCGCCACATCCCGGTCAGCTGCGTGCGTGTGTGTGTGTGTGTTTGTGCGTGCACGTGTTTGCGCGCACTTCCGGTCCTTCGGTCATCTTCGAAGCCGGGCCGAAGAAGAAATCAAAGCTTATCGCGATGCAGCCGTCGCTCGGCCAAGTTCAAACTTTGCCACCGGTCGTTCGGCCACGCCCTCCGCCCCCTACCTCCTCTCGAATGACCTCGTCGGCCCCGCGCTCAACCCTTCGGTCCCTTCAGTCGGATTTGCAAAGTCCGAGCGAACGGAAGTCGATCGTTTATTGTTATGAGGATGAGGTCCAGAGCAACAACAGCAGCGTCGACAACAGTCGCAATGGATTTGTTTACCACAGTCGCTGATGCTGCTGCTGCTGTTGTTGTTGTCGCTGTTGTTGCCATTTAAATTTCGCTCTCGCCATTTGGAGAATAGTTTTTATCGCTCCTTGCGAGACCTTCCTTTGCAAACAAATAAAGCATTAAAAGTAATCGCCTGAGGTGAAGCCTAATGGCCCAGCGAGAGGGGGGGAGGTGCGAGTGAGAGGGAGAGTGGGATGATCTGGTCGTTTCGAGGTTCCGCCAGGGAGGCCGGGCGAAGTTTGCCGAAGAAAGCCATGGCCAGATAAGGGAAGCGCAAGGAGCGGCTTCCACCGGCCATTACGAGCGCCCTCCACCTTGCCGAGTGAGTGGACGAGGTCCCGGCGGCCCCGACAGCCGTCGGATAAGCCGGATAATTCGCTCGCCGGGAAAACCCGTTCGGCCGAGTCGAGGCCCGTCGTCGCTCGATCGCGTTTCCATCGCGACCTGCGAGTCGGGCGTTTGTCTGAATTTCCCCAGCTGTCGGCAGCCATGTTGGCAACAGCTCAATGCCAGCAGCAACAGCGGCACACACACACTCACACGCAGCCAGCCACACTCGCACAGGCGGATAACACGACACGCGAGTGTTATCTGGACAAGGAGAAAAAACAAGACGGCGAGAATCGGCCCAGCCAATGGCGAGCGACGGCTGCTGCTTCTGGTCTTTGCGGCTGGTGTGATAGGAAACAACGACGGCACGACGGCAACAACAAGCCCTGAATCGGCGAAAACAACAAGTGGGATCTGGCAACAACGGCAACAACAATAACAGAGATATTAGCCGAAAGAAAACCCACCTCCGAAATAAAAAATAATTTTAATCGCATTTGCGCCTCTGGCTGCGGCTGAGGCTGAGGCCAGGCCAAACAGCGTTGACGTCAGCAGCGGCGTCGACGGCGACGGCGACTGCGACGCCGCCTCACGTAACTCAGCGAGCAACAAGACGTGAAATTATAATGGAAGTAATAATAGTGGAAGACCAACAACAACAACAACAGCGTGTAGAAAAACTTATCTCTAATTTTTGCGCCAACGAAATCTAAACATGGCTTCCCGACTTCTGACTTGCTGTTGCTGTTGTTGTTGTTGTTGTTGTCTACAGTGTTGTAGTTGCTGCTGTGCCCATTGTTGTTGTTCCCATTGTTGTTGTTCCCATTGTTGTGGCCATGGAGCGTTCCGTGGCCGGCGAAGTCGATTTCATTTGCCGATTTTCACTGTGCAAAGAAAACTCCGGCAGCAGGAAACTCCGGTCGTCAGCTCTTGTTGTTGCATGTCGTTGTTGCTGTTGTTGCCGTTGTCTTATCCAGCGGCCAGCAACATGGCGTCGGTGCGGTGATGGCGACCGGGGAGCGGTCGCGATAACGTCTTTGTTGCCATTTCGGGCTCGTTCGCCGTGGCGTTTTGTACCAATGACGTTGACTGCAGACATATTTCCGAGCACAGTTGTTGCTGTTCCTGTTGCGCTCTCGGCCTCCTCTGATTGCGGATAAAAAGCTGAAAAATGTATCTTGATAAGATAAGGCCTGGAAATGCAACATGGCCGACCATTCACAGGTATTCACGTATGCGTAGAACAAGCAAATGAGGAAGCGAAACGCGAAATAAGGCCGATGCCGGCCGCGGATAAGCCGGATAATTAGAAAATGTTGCAGAAATCGACGAGGCGAAAAAATTCGAGACATGTTTTCAACGGGCATACCGTTTTTACACTCGGATAAACTTGTCTCGCCTCGGATAAATATTTTTTCCGGCTCGGATAAAATGTTAGGTGTCGAAATGCGCTCCGGATAAGGCCGTGGGTTAAGAAAATCCCCACTTTGTGGAGGCCATGGGCGAATCCTTGCTGTTGCCCACTCGAATGCCCCCGATTTTTGCGGATAACTCGCTTATCGGGCGAAAACCAATTGAAACCCTCGACTTCCAGGGCGATAACTCTCCGTGGCGGATAAATCAATGGCTATTGAGCATTTCTCATCACTCGCTTGGGAAGTTGCAGCCGCCGGGCTGGGAGGGAGTTCCTTTGCAGCGAGGCGAGGTGGAGGCCGCAAGACACATGGACTTCGGGCCACACACACCCTCGCACACCCGCTTATTCAAATACAATAAATCTCATTTTAATTTAGTCCCACATAATTTATGCGTGTTGACTGAATGTTTCTGGTCATTTCGTTGCCAATGAACGGCGGCGACGATGCATCGGGAGCAGACGATGACGCCGAACAAGCAGAACTTTTCGTTTATCCTTGTGGCGAGTCCTTTCGGCCTTGCCTGAGCCTTCGCTCGGCTCCTTCGACGCCGTCGTTGGCTCGTTTTATTCAACGAATGTCAATAGAATTTCCATGGAAATTTATTAACAACAAACAAAGCAAGTGCAATCGGCAACAGCAACACCAACAACAACAACAACAATGTCTTTGAAAGCAATAACAGCAACAACAAAAACAACAACGAGAGCAGTAGCAGCAACAGCAACCACTCAACTACAGCAGGACGCTGCCTCGGGCAGCGCCTCGTCCTCCGCCGGTCAGGAGGCAAACAAGGATAACAAAATTGCATTATCCTCTGGAAAATATTCAAACACACGCACACGGACGCACACACCCTCGGCACTCACACACACACATATATATGAAGACCAAGAGAGAGTGAGCGGGACGGAGGCCACAGAATGCGAAATGAACTGAAGACGACGCAGGCGTTGGGTCGGCTTGGGGTGGGCGTGGTCGAGGAGGGGGCGCGGCGCAGTCGGGGACTGCAGTCGAAGGTCTCGGGTGCGGAGACCACGTGCCAGTGTGTGCGTGTGTGCGTGTGTGTGAGGGGCGGGGAGAAATTTCAATTTAACTTATTTTGCATAAATTGTAGAAAGTCGTTGTTGTTGCTTCTGATAGGGGCAGGCACAACGAGAGCGGGAAAGCCAGACAGAGAGAGGGGGAGAGAGGGAGAGAGGGAGAGAGTGAGAGGGGATTTGGGAAGGTGAGCCAGATGAGGATGAAATTGTTTCGGAGCACATCGAGAGTCGGTCGGTCGGGCGGTGTTTGTTGGCTTGTGGAAGAAACCGGTAAATTTCACGCAACAAATGACAATTTCGACAACTACGACAGATACTAAATGCATTCCCACAGACCTCACACACACACACACACACACAAGCACAGCCAACCGCATGCACACACAGACGGCAGGGGCCAGGACGACGACGACGACGACGACGACGACGACGACAACCGAAGACGATGCGCAAGAAACGCAAATTGCGAATTTTATGACCGTGTCCAGAGGAAGACAGTGGCGTCGAGGAGGCCAGGGAGCATGAGAGATAGAACGAGAGAGAGGGAGAGAATGAGGGAGTGGGGAGGAGGAAGGGTCGGACAACTGCAGGTCGTAGGTGCGCCTCTGCATATGCAACAAATAAATAAACACGATCAAGAACCGACCGACCAACCGGCGACCGGCCAACGATCGAGTGAGAGAAGAGGGCATGGAGTTAGAGAGAGGGACGAGGGGGCGACCCGGGCCAGGGCGTGGCACGAGCGACATTTGGACAAATCGCCACACACCCACACACAGATAGACGGATAGATATGGGGCGTAATGTATTGCGGCGGAAGGCAGAAATCATCTTGTGTTCGAACTGCGAGCCAGCGCCGGGCCACAGGACGGCAGGGAACGGGTGGGGAGAGGAATATAATGTAGAAGAAGAGAGAGAGAGAGGGGGGGGGGGATGGAGAAGAGTGAAGCATGAGATGTTGGCTTGTTAAGCCCAGGCGGGCCCGGTTCGACTCAAGCGAGCTGCTGGCGGAGTCTGTGCAACACTTGAAAGGAGGTTCCAGATCCAATTGCAACGACAATGAGACAAAAACAACAACAAAGTCTACAATAACAACAACTACAACGAAGACCGCAAACACTATAATAATGACAACAAAGCAAGAACCAGAACAATACAATAAACATGTTCAATAAATTGCAGCCTGAAATTTTGGAATTTCGAATTTCGCCCAACGACAGCAGGTTCTGACTCGGCCTCTCCCCTCTCTCTCTCTCTCTCTCTCTCTCTGTCTCCTTCTCTCCGTCTCTCGTCGTCGTCGCCATCGCCCGTAATGAATGCCTTAAATCAAGGGCTTACAAGAGCAATTAAACCGACCCCGTTGACGCAGGCGGGCCGGGGAGGACTCGGAAAAGGCCCGAAACGTCTCGCAATAAATCCGACGACATCGAGAGGCGCCCCAAGCGCCCGGGACGCGTCGGGGGAGGGGGAGGAGGAGGGGGTGGGGCGCCCATCAATCATGTTCGACTGCTCGTAATCAAGGTGTCAACGAGGCGCTGACGGGCGGCTCCTGCACGAGACCCGTCGAGCCGGGTCCCCGGACCCGGACCGAAAGGCTTTATCGGCGCCCGCCACCCATCGCCCCGCCCGCCCGGCCACTGCCCTACTTTCGCCGCGGTGCATCGCGGCGATGCAGCCGATCGTAAATCTCGCGGACCGCGGCCGCCGAGGTGGCGTCAGTGGACAAACAAACATGTCTGGCGCGAGGAGACCGCAAACAAAAAACCCAACAACAACAACAGATACGAGGAGGGGCGGGGGAGACGCCCCGCCCATCCGGGACCCATCGAAGCCCCGCTGCCCCGACGGCTCGAGGCAGGTGGCGGCCACGGTAGCAGCAGCAACAACAACGACGTCGAGGAGAACAATGATAATTACAACAATAATAGCGATATGTGATAGAGTCGCGGAGGACGACAACAACAATTACAAGACTCATAAAATGGTATCGCGGGAGGGATCGGATCGGGCTCGGATCGGGCTCGGATCGGGCTCGGACCGGGCGGCCGAACTCGGGCATCGACGTCCCAATCAATTGCGGGCGGACGCTGGCGCTTATGACATTCTTCTCAAGAGGCTCGATAAACAAAGACAGCGCGGGAGAGAGCGAGAGAGACAGAGGCAGAGAGGGGTAGAGAGAGAGCAAATATTGACACGGCGATAGCGCTGGGCTGATGGGTTTTATCGGGCAGCGCGCGTTCCCCAAATTACGGGAGCCCGCCGATCGCTATCGAGGGCCCGTGGCGGCGGCGGCCGAGGCTTATCGGGCGAACACGCGCAATTAGTGGCCCCGGGGGTCGGGGCGAGGTCGGGCCCGAAAATGAGCCCGGGGTGCGAGGAGGAGGCGGTCGAGGGCGGTCGAAGGCGGTCGAGGGCGGTCGAGGGCGGTCGAGGGCGGTCGAGGGCGGTCGAGGGCGGTCGAAGACGGTCGAAGGCAGTTCGAGGCCGCTAGAGAGCAGCTGCTGATCGCTCTTTCGTTGATGACGTGATTGACGTCCTTCATCCATCGCCTGGCGTCCTCCATCCTGCATCCGTCGCCCTCCATCCGTCGCCTGACGCTCGGCCGTCGTCTGCCGGAAGTGATTCGGCGACGGCTTTTTTCCGTTTTCTGTTCCCCTCCTCATGATCCTGCATCGGTCGCGATCGGCGCCGCGGGATCGTT